>WBMZ01004497.1:30761-232542 GCA_013400975.1 Atrichornis clamosus | reverse complement strand
AAGTTACAATTCACCCTAACCTTGTTTCTACTTAACTGTATTTTACCTTAACACTATTTCTACATAGTACATTATCATTTGTAAATGTAAAATTCATATATGCGAGACCCAACATTTATCATTCACTCATTTTTCACAGAAGTAACATTGCATCCTACTGCACCACACCTGGATGCCAGCAGAATGTGATTTCAGTTTGAAACAAAACACAATCTCATTCATTTGTACTCTCACTTACTTAAAAGCCACACAACTATGTGATGTTGGCATCCAGGCTGCGTATCCAGGAGCTTTCATGGTGCCAGGGAGGATAAATGATGACCACTGCAAAACAACCCCGCCTCTCCTTGGGATGGTGACCACACCCTGGCTTTGGAGCTGCCTTTTTGTACCCACCTGGAGCTTGTGAGAGTCAATCCCTCCACCCTGGACTCAGTCTCCCCTGCTTCCTGCACCAGGTGGCCTCAGAAGCTGCCTGTCGTGTGCTGGGTCTTCACGGCCTACTAACACACGTGCCTTCCCTTTGCCCTCACCCTGCTGCTGGCTCCTTCTGCTGCTTTGACACCCTGTTCACACTGGGCTGAGCCTTTCTACTGCCACTGCCACAGGTCTGCAGCACCCCCAGCAGCTTCACCCATATGGGGGCTGTGCTTTGGGTTGTGCTGTGCTATTGTCATTGCATGACAGTCAGATTCTCCAATGCAGTTTGATGGAGGGGTAGGTGTATATTCCTTAGGAAGAAGATTGTGATTCTGGTGTTAAAGCTGGGCTGGTAAAGAATGAATCTCAGTGCCTACTTTTGACTTCCAAGCCCACATTTTGCAGCTGGAGTAGCTGTACTGATCCCAGTAGTTGTACTGATCCCAGTAGTTGCACTTCAGTGCTTAAACAGCACACACAATGCCATTATCACAGGAACAGCCCTTGTCTCTTGCTTGCCTTTTTTGTCCACATATTTCCAAGGCAGCACTTAGCCCTCTAGGGCCACAGGCTTAGCTGGGGCTTTGTGGGAGGCACATAGCATAATATTAATACAGTAAAAAATACAAATAATGCCTTTCGCTTTCTCCCTTCCCCCTTTCCTGTGTCCTCCACCATGGGTATCATGGCATAGTTCTGAATCTCCACCTCATGTGTCTGGGAATGGTTACAGGAAAAATCAAGGCAAGACAGATGTTTTAGACATGAAACACCAAGGAGAGTTTCATTTGCCATGAGCTGGAGTAATTAAAAGTAATTTTTGCGTATTTTGGATGCTGACTTCAGTCAGAGCATGAGCTGTGCAAAATGCTTATTTTTATAGGTTTGACGTAAATCATGGAATGTTTTCTTTCTTAATTTGGAACACTTGCCCCAAATGTTCCAAGTCTCTGTAGATAAGTCCAGGCTCTTTCCTTCCTCATGACATCCATACATCCATTAAAGTCCCAGGGTTGACTGCCCAAGTCATTTAGCTGGACTGAACACAGGACCAGGGCACCTTTTAAAAGTGGTGTCTTCCAACCTTCTTGATAGACCACTGATTCCAAGTAAGATGCACAATTTCGCTATCCAAAATCTGCCTTCTTCATTGCAGAAGTGCCATGGGTCATTTGCTTAATAAAACAAACCCAGCCTCCTCCCCCAAGCCCGGCACATACACAAAAATAATTTCCTTGGTTATATTTTTCTCTGGGGATGTTTAAACTGTCAGCTTTGCTGAGCTGCATTCTCCCCTCTCATTCTTTCTCATGAGGGATGTCCTGTCACGGGGGACTCATTGCAAAGTCACATTTTGAAATTTTCCAGAGGATTTAATATTAATGCACATATAAAAAACTTGCAAAATCTTTCTCTTTTGAAATGATCATATTCTATCAAGAGTTCCTAGAGCTGGTATTGTTCAGATTTGACAAATAGTTCAAAATATAGTCAAAGCAAACACTTCTGATCACAGGATAACATGGGTGTATCATTTTTCAGATCAGTCACTGTCTCGGAGTATGGGCATGTGATCATTGGCTCACTCACACTGACATCCATTTGAAATCATCCCATGTTACTGGGATCATTTAGTGTTGAACGAGGAGCTCTCCGTGTTTGCAGTTGTATCTTCTCTTATCCATGGAAGTCCTACTTGGCCAACAACAATAAACTCTTGGGAACGACAGCACACATCTCAAAACCTCTACAAGTGAACGTGGGAAAAGCAGAAGCTTTTGTTTTGTTTTAATCTAGGACACTGGCTAAGAATCAATTATTGTAATGGATAGCAATGCAAAAATGTGAACCCACAGGGCCTGTCTCATATGGATACACACTTGAGAGTTTCTCACATTTGCAGCCTCAGCTGTCATCCTCTGCAGCCACCCACAGCCAGAAGTAATGGTGCGAGATCACCGCCAACACCCTTACATTCACACTTGGGCTCAGTGTTTAATCCATCAGTTAAAATCCACTGAAATCCAACTCTCAAAATGCTTCAAATGATTAATAATTAAAAGCTGCCTAGATAGGAATGTAACGTGCCAAAATGTTGGCTACCACAGGCAACTTGGCACAACAAATTGCATTACAGCCTTTTCATCAGTTACAATAAAAGAGTATGGTGCAATCACTACTCCACTATTAAATTAATACTTTTTTTTTTTTGGCTCACATGTGGCAGAAATATCCTTCTGGCTGTAGGGAGGGTCTTGGCAGACCCACGCCTAAACTGTGTGTTGATGCCTGCACTTCTTGCCTTACAAGTCTCCTGTAGGGAGAGCACAGGTTTAGCCCGAATCCAGCCGCAGTGCTCGTGAGTGCCTGGCTGTCAGCACGCCTGGATAGGCTCCATCTGCAATCAAAGCCACAGTGTGGCTCCCATAGACAACTGCCTGGGATATGGATGTGTTTTATTGTCAGACGAGTCCCACTCCTGCTGTAACTGGTGGCAGATGGCAGTTTTGCCAGGAAAAGCAGGATCAGGCATTGTTGGCTCGTGCCTGTATTTCTGCTGTGGTAAGGAATGCTAGCTGGACAGATAGCCCAAAATGGTTTTATAGAAACATCCTCCAATGCTTCCCCCCCACCACCATTTTATATAAATACTGCATGCTTTAAATGAATTCCCTGTCTTCTGCAGCTCCCTGTGTTAGTGCTTTTGTGGCCTTCACTGATTTAGAGTTGCTAACTCTGATTTTACTGCAGGTGCTATGATGTTTACTGATTTTTTTTTTTGTTAGTATCATCTCCTTGAGTCCTGTGAAAACAGTTTCCATTTCACAGCTCAGGACTGGTCCCACATCTGCTGCTAGTCAAGGAAGGTGCAAGCATGCTACTGGTACCTGCTGTAAACACCAGAAATATTAGTGGGGATAACTCTTATAATTACAAATAAAAATGAATTCTTAATTTAAATGTAGCTTCATGAATGTCCCAGTTAAGGTTTTGAGTGGATGGTGGTACACAGGAATAAACCAACTCCCGCCCTACTCGGCAGCACTGCTCCAATTTACATCATCCTGACAGACTTAACATCCTTACAAACCTGCTCCCAATCCTGAGGACTTACAAGAAATTCATTTGAGTGGCTGATACTGAATTCTGATCCTCCAACACTTGCATTTCTCCAGGTGTCCGTACCATCTGCATCCAGGCTGCTGCTGGGTTGCTGAAAGATGATGTGGTTTGGAGCAGATTCTCCTCTTGGCTTGGGGCAAGCACTGCATTATTTTCATTCCACTATCTGAAGGAGGCAGATCTGGTGGCAATTTAAGAATCATACATTATCGTAGGCTATGGAAAGAATAATTTATGCCCTTGAGCATTTCTCAGATCTTTCAGCAAAATCAGACATCTAAAGGAAAATCTAGTTCTTTGGAGAGCCACAGGGATGAGTAATGCACCCGAGAGGAGTTGGGGTTCAGACATGAAGGGATTAGCATGATCCACCAGCATGGTTTTGTCATCTGAGACAGACTCAGGCACATCATGTTTCCTTGTTTCATAACAGCCATCTGGATGTGAAAAAGGGGAAGATGGGAGCTTGTTTCATGGCTCTGGTTTGTGTCCTCATGGGCCTTACATCACCTTGGGCTTTTGCAGAGGGCTCAGCAGTGCCTTTTGTGTGGGAGCCTGCACCACGCTTGTTTCTCCAATGCATGTTACCATGGACTGCCACAGGCCTTGGTGCCTGGAGCTCTGCAAGAGGGGAAATACTCCAGGAACACCTTACCCTATGTGATCCCAGCCATCCAGGATGCTTTTATGCTGGGGTGGAACCCACAGCTCTCTGTTGGGCATTTGTCAAAGCAGTCCATGTAAAAAATTCCCAGTGCTCCCCCAGGATCCTGGTGCTTTCATGCAAGGAGTCACTAAGACAGCTCTGCCTCTGTGGGCATTCAGCTTCTGCTAAAGACAACCTCTCCCCCCCAGAAAAGGGTGTGACACTGGGCAGTCACCATTGAATAGTTGACCTAAGGCAAATCTAAGATGGTCTAATGATTAAAAAAGAAAAGAAATATCCTTTCTCCCTCCTTGCCTTACAATACCACCCTGAATTCATGTGAATGCAAGGTTTCCACTCTGTCTCCCTCACTGAACATTTGATAGTTCATTTAAAAGAAAGAAAAAAAGCCAAACAGAGCAGAGGATTCCCTGGTGGAATGTAAGACCTCCAAAGGACTTTTGGCAGCATCTGGAGATATTATTAAGTTTTCAGACTAGGTATGCATAGCACAATAATTAGTTCCCCTGAAGAGACCCCAGTAATTGATGGAATTTTATGACATCAATTATGAAAGTATGAAATGGTTCTTCATAAAAACCAGTGTTGGATTTTTCACTCTATATTCCACATAGGCTAAAAATCAATATTAATACCTTGCTAGTGAATTCTGACACTTAGAGAAGTTTGTAGCACAAAGAGCTCACAACACCGTGTACTAATTGCTGTGGAGCTAATGAGCACCTCGATGGGTGCATTGGATTAGACAGGCTGCTCATAAAGTATCCTTTGTGTTTCTTTAAGAAATATTGAAGAACTTGCCTTCTGGAACAAAAAGCTGTTGAGTGTTATTTTGTAGAGCTGGTCCTTTACTTCTGGCAACGCTCCAGAGTGCTGAGAAAACAAGTGAAGTTCCCCCTTCACTTGTAGGATGTGCACTGTGCAGTGGCATTACAAATAGAGGAGATCAGACATCAGACTGTGTGCATTTTGGAACTGAGCTGGAACCAGCCACTCGGGCAGAGAGCATGAGTGATTCCCTGTGCCTCTTGGCACAGCAGGACCAGGGACCACTGGATCTGCTGGTCCTGCCTGAAGATTGTCCTCTGCTGGGGACAGCCAGGCTGCCCCTCGTCTCCTCCAGCCCGGGTGTCTGCTGAGGCTGCTGCAGAGCGTCAGCTAGTGCCAACGGGTGGGAAAGGCTTGGAAAATGAAAGTGCAACCCGAGAGAAAGGCAGGAACCTGCTGGGGGAATCAGACTATGTAGAAACAAATTCCCTCTCATTTCACCTGCAGGTCCTGTGCTGGTTTTCATACAACTGTTTCTAAGGTAGTGCTGTGTATTGGCAGACAGTACTTTGCTGCAACTATCTCAAATGTGTGCTGTGATTGGGATAAGCATAAAAGAAATGTTTAACTATATTAACTCGATGAAGCAGATAATGATAAAAGTGTGTCAAATCCACCCCTTAACCCATAGTGAAGCAGGGCCAGTTAAACCCCAATATTTTTACCACTGTGTGTAACATCAGCAAATGCCTGTCCCTGTGCCTTCGGCCCCATCTGGCATCACTGGCACCCCCAGTCCACAGCCAGTTCCAGTATGGGTTTACACGTGGGGAGCTGCAGCATTCCTCAAATAGTGGAGAACAGCAGCATTTCCATAGAGAGCCAGATGATTTCCTTCTCATTAGTTACCTTGACACAAGAAAGTTATCACAGCTCCCCAGTCTGTCACTGGTCTAAGGGCACAGGAATTTGTAAAGCCAGAGATGGGTTCTAAATTATGGCAATAGAAAATAGTTGCTTTTTATGGAAATGGAGAGTGAACACCCCAAGCTGGATTTCTTCAGGGAAAGCACAGCAATTATTTTGTTGCTACCCAGGTGATACCAGGGTGTTTCCCTCCTATTTCTAGTCCCCTAATATATAATAAGAGGAGCTAAATCAGCAAGATGTAGGAGACACCCACTGGTGAATGCTCTAATGCACCGAGCGAAGTCGGGTCCTGTGCAAGAGAGGCAGCACAGGGTTTCTCAGCAGTGCAGAGCAGAGGCCAGGACTGCCACAGCAAAGTGGCATTTCATGGCATCACTCCATGTGTGGCACCAACCCAGGTTACACAGGACAGCATGTGCCATTCTGCACCACCTGCAGCCCTGCCCAGGGGTCCCCAGCCCCGCTGCCAACCCACAGGTGCAGGGAAATACACCTGGGGAGCAGGAAAGGACTTCCTTCCCTCTTCTCCAGCTGGACCTGGCAGCTGCCTGCAGGTTTCTGAGCACGGCACAGAAGGCAGCAGTGGCATGAAGGGGCTCTTGATCTCTTCCAGCCCATAAATCAGGGAGCAAACAGCCCTGCTGACGGCCAGGCTGCCGTGTCAGGCTTAACGATCAGAGGGAACATTCTGCAGCAGCAAAGTGAAAGCAGAGGGTAATTTTTATATACTGAAAGGAATACAGGCTGTTCCCTACTTCTACAAGTCCCTTCTCATCAGGAGAGGCTTTTCACCTAGCTCGAGGAACCGAGCTCTCCACTGAGATCATTGCACTCTTGGATGGAAATCATGGCACGCCACAGCCACTGCCTGCTCCTCGCTGGAGCTCTGTCTCCAGCTATTTCCCCGAGGCTGACAGGCTGCACTCCATGAGTCAGAGATGCATCTTACCACAGACTTTACAGCCTGGGTTTGCTTCCAGCCAGGGAGTTCATCTGCTCTGCTCAGCTGGTGGCAAGCTGCAAGAGCACTTGGGTTGAGTTTATTTATTGCTGAGGGCTCCTGGGATGCCACACTTTTACTGATTTATACCCTTGGAGAGAGGTGACTCGTTTTCTGGGAGAGGTCCCATATGCATGAATCACAGAGACCATGCTCAGGGTTACTTTACTGGCCCTGGCAATTAAGAGGACAGTAGAAAGCCTTTCCAAAGGGAAACACAGCCTTGGGCGATCACATGTCAAAGTGCCCTCCTGGGGGAAAAAAGCCCTTGAAAACAAGCACATTATATTGAAAGCAATAGATCTTAAGGCCAGGAGACACTGTGAGATCATCTGGTCTGGCTTGTCCATCAAGTCCCCTCTGCTGCATCCACGCCAACCTCTTGGTGCAGGTACCTGGTGTGGCACCATCCTATGCAGTGCATCATCCCCTCTTCCTGTTGCTGCTTACAATTCATCACCTGTGGTGAGCACATGCAGAAAGGGAGAAAATAAAGATTATGGTGTGTCTCTAACTCTCTCGCCTCCAGCTTGCAGCTGACAGCTGGTGTTATGCCTTTCCACCAGCCTCTGGTGATTTTCTGTGAAGCCCAGCTTTCAGCTATCAGTCTATAGCCCAGGGTCTGTAGGGGGCTGGTTTTTTTTCTCTGCATTTTCCTGAAAATGTGCTGCAAAGCCTGGATAGGGTATTTCCCAGCTGTAACCTCTTTCCCAGCTGAAGGCAACTCACCTGCCCTGCTCACAGCTCCTGCCATCAGATCCGGCAACACTTACCAACTGCATTCATCTTTTCCAAGAACAGAGCAAAGTTTGATTTACACCTCCCCCTTTTCTATTCTTTTTAAATTATTTGATCCCCATTACAGAGCCTGTAATCCCGTATTTGAACAGGCCAATTATCCCCCAGCAGCTCAGTGACACTAATTACATTACCGTTCTCAGCAGTGGAAGTTGCCAAGCTCTCCTGCTCATTAGCCAGGCTTCCTCCATTGATACAGCAGCAGGCTTTACATTTCTTCTCTTCATCAGGTTGACTTCAATTTGTTCTGAATTAGAGCTTGGCTTCTCCAGTGCTACTTAAAGCCCTTCTACCTGGAGGGGAATCCAGCCATAAGGATTAGCACCTCTTACCAGTCTCCTCACCATGGTTTGCAGCCCACCATTCCACCAACCCCAGCCCTTTAAAATCCTATCAGTTACACAGTAGTTAATGCATTACCTCTAGTATTTTCTTCTTTACTGTCCACAGGCTGGACACTTGGATTTTTCATTTCTTCAGTGTTTTTTTCCCTCAGATCCTCCTTTTGATCGTGCTACCCCCATGATGCTGATCCTGAGGAACTCCTGAGGCACAGGCACTAGTTATCAAAGCATGCACTGTGAGGGCAAAGTGAAGTCTTTGGTCACCTTCCCCAGCTGGCAGCAGCATTCTGCTGCTGTGGTGGGACTGCTTTTCATCTGGCAGTCACCAGGAGCATTTGTAGAACCCACTTGAAACTCAACAGCCCATCAGGGTTCCCTTAGGAGCTTGAGCCCCACTACCTAGCCTCTATGACTCCAACTTCCCTGTGCTCAGCCTCCAGACAGCTTTTCCACACATGCCAACCTGTTCCTCTCTCTCCTCAGCAGCCAAGTCAGTCTCCCGTGGCCCAAGTACAAGCACCAAGGTCATCTGCTCAGCCGACTGTGAGAATCCTGCCTCACTGAGCCCTTCTGGAACCAAGGGTTATTTCCCAATCCTTCCCATGGCCTCCTGGCTTTTCCCTCTGTGCTCGCCATCACCATCTCCCCCATGTCCCTGGGTTTCTTGGTGCCAAGCTGTCTCCCTGCCCTGTGGTTCCATCTGCCTCCCCTCACCTGTGTCACCACACGGTGGGACTCACGAACGGGGCCGCCACATGCCACACTCTTGATTTCACACCCCACTGCTCCTCTTTGGGGAAGGAAACGTGCCCGTTTTTTTAAATTTTGATTCTCCCTCACCGCCCCATTTCATCCCAGTCTTCCTCCTGTCTGTCAGATTCACAGGCTCAGCTTTCAGCTCTGCTCCTCCCTTCCTTGCCCACCTTTACCCCGTGCTGTGTCCATCCTGTGTGTCAGACCCCGTTTCCCTTCTAGTGAGCAATTTGACTCCAGCTGCCTTGGAGACTTATTTATTTTGACAGGTACATCCCTTAATACACTGGATTAATATACCTGCTTATCTCTTCTCCCAGAGATAATTTTTTACATTGTAAATTAAACAGGGGAAGCCAAAAGCCAAAGGAATAGATTTATTTTTCAATGCTCTCAGTGGAAGGCCCTGCAAAGGTACATTTCACAGCACATATATAATTGAATAGATGATGAGTGAAACAGCTGGGGCAGTGGAACAGAGGTAAAGGTGCTGTAATTTGTGGAAGCAGTTTATAGGTATGGCTGAAAATCATGCCCCAGCTCTTCTACAATAGCCTGTCCTGTAAACCAACACCTTTTCTCACCAGTTCATTGGCTCCTGCACACTGGTTTTTGTTTCCCATTGTTTCAGAGTAGCAGCAAACGCACGGTTTAGCTGGGAGGAGCAGGGGGTGGAAGCACAGGCATGTGCAATTTCTTGTTCTTGCTTGAACACAAAAGCCTGCAGGGAAATTTCACTGACTTCTCCTGGCACTGCCCCTCCTGGGAGTGAAGGGGTCAGGGTAAGGTCTCCTGAGTCAATGAACAGAGAAAACCTGTCTTGTGTTAAGAAATTTTTATTTGTCCTTTGGATCTGTAATGTAAGCACATAAAATTACAAGTGGAAGAAACATCATGCCACAAAATTGCATAGAATTTTTACAAAAATGTGAATTATGCCTCTGAAACAATCATAGCTCGAGGAACCGAAAAAATATGTACATGTTAACTGGAATATTTCATCCTACTTTGAAAGCAAATCATCAAGGACTAATCAATCACAGACACTATTAATACAATGTACAAGAGCAACACTGATTTCAAAGAAAGGCAAGCAATGATGTCCCTTTAGTTATCTTTCAGTGAATGTTTAGCTAATACATGAGCATTAATTAACATAATCATGAACATGTTAAATCTAAAATGTCTGGCCTTCATTAGAATTTTAAAAATTCTGTTTATACTGCCAAAACCAAGCTATTTTCAGTAGTGTAAAGATATCTGAAGTGCACGACCTAGTTTAATATAGACAGCTCTATTCTATACAGCAGAAAGTCCACGATACAGCATTTCCACACATTCAACACGGAACAAGGCAAATACATAAAAGGCACAAGACTTGCACATCATAAAGACCCTTTTTTCATTATCTTACTCTAGTTCAAGTAATATCAATATTAAATGATATCGGTTTCACTGAAATAGTTTGAACAATGCAAGATGTTCAGGATTACACACTACCTTACACCTGCAGAAAGTGGCACTGTACAGATATAAAAAAATGTGAGTACAGGAAATGGTCAAATACAAACGTACTGTAAAATGACTACAGCTGATAGTATATTTCATCCAACCAGTATATTTATTTATTATTAAATATAAATAAAAGGTTAATTGGTGTTTGCCCGAGTTTCTCTGAGGACTGTGGTGAAGTCCCGGCTCCCCTGAAGGCCACGGGAACGTCGCAGGGAGATTCAAAGGAGCCGGGATTTTACCGAAAAGCCTGCGCTGTACAACGGTTTCTACAATGCAATAGTCTTCAGTTTTAGTATGAACACTGCCATCAGTTTCTTCTCGTAATAATTTAGACAAGACGTCATTTTGACTTTATAAAATGCAGCATTAAATCTCGACTCTACATTTTCAATGAGTGATTAAGATTGACTTCAAAGTGCAAAACTAGGATTAGCAGAGGAGTCACCTTTCCTAGCGTTAGGATGAAAGTCAGATTTTTGAATTTCATGTGCACTGATTTCATCATCATAAACCAGAACAGTTTAATTCAAAATATGATCTCCAAGCAATGTGCAATTTTTCTTTCTTTCTGCTCTAAGTTTAAAAAGGAAACATCAAAATACTGTCTGTTTTCCATGATTTGAACTTATATATATATATACACCATTATTTAAATGAAAACTTAAGCTTGATTTGTATTTTATTGCTTAAATTTAAATAAAATAAGTTACTTTAAGTACTAAAATCCTGAGGGAATGGAAGTAAGGTAACTTAACTGTTACAATGTGTTAAAATGCCTCCCCATGTAATTGAGTGCTTTCTCCAAATTGCTTTTTAATCCTAAGTAAGGCCCCGATCTTGCAAAAGTGAATGTGAACGTCACTGCCCAGACCAGCTCCTGAGCCCAGGGGTGCAGGAAAACACCACTTCGCAGGATCAAGTGTCTCCAGGCAAATCTGGAGCTTCTGACTTGGTTTCTCCTTTGCCCTGAGGCACCTCCACCACCGGGCCGAGGGAAGGCCTGGAGATCGTGCATTGGCTCGGGTACGGATCAGAATCTGACTGAGATGTTCCATAATTCCTATTTCTGGTAGGGTGGGAGTCCAGGGAACAGCATTTCTTTGCCTTTTCAAATATCCTGACTTTCACAATGTCTCTCTGTTGTCTGATAGAAGTTTCTCAAAATGTGCTGTTACTTCTCTCATGCATGTCATACAGTACACTTACTTTGATTGTTCTTATTTTAACAAGTGAGTTAAACAGATTAATACACATTTTTAAATAACAGCGGTCAGGTTTTTATATTTTGCTTTTAAATTTTAGACCTTAGTAAAACTGAACCTCAGTCTTAAAAATAATGGAAGATTCTGTTAGATTTCAAATACTGTAGTCTTAGACATTTTATAATCCTATCAAATTCAGTAAGCTTAAAATATGATACTTAAAATCAATACTTTTGAGTCTGCAAAATATATATCAAATTTATATTCTAAAACTACTTTGATTTACAACACTAACACCACGAAAAGAATTCTATGGTTCAATGATTATTCTATAGCAGTATAACCCAGATGTTAGCTTTCAGAAAGATTCTCTCTACTCACATATCCCTGAAACGTTTCATTTGGCCAAGAGAGCACATCAACTTCAAATAGGAACATGCTGTGTGTGTATATAGACAGATGTGTGTGCACATATAGCTATATATATATATATATACAAACATATATGCACTCACACAGTGTAACAAACACAGACGGACACCGACAATCTCCACGCAGATTCTTCGCTCCATTTTCCTCTTGTCCCCACAGTTCCAAGAATTTTCAGCAGCAAATATATGTCTGTCCATGTGATAAACATAAGATCAAGACAGCAAGCCACCAGTGCCTGCAAAGCTAAAAAGGATCAAATGTTTCAGTGCAAATGTAAAATGATGGTACAGCTGTCAAGGTGCAGTTATAAAGAAGGAAACAAATATGATTAAGGACTGGTGTAATATTCGCCAGGATCTCTATTAGTTTGGAGCACTTTGCACTGGCACTCCAAAAGGAAATCTGCACACATTTGTCTCTGTACAATACACTGGTCTTCATTAAACATTCTTAACAGTGAACATGGCCAGAAAATTACCCATTGTAAATTGGCCAAGAAAAAAAAAAAAGAAAGAAAGAAAGAAAAAAAAAAATAGAAGAGGGTGGTTAACATATTAATTTTCCCATTACAACTGCACTGAGCTTTAGAATAATAATCAGATGAAGAATGAGAATGAAGACCTTTGCACAATACTTTTTATAAAATGTTCCTTTGGGGAAGTGTGCACTTGAATGCAGATTCCTCCTGCCTCCCAGGCTTCGGCAGCAGCTCACGGCGGGAGAGCGGGAACGGGCAGCTGGAAATGGTGCGCCCCGGCGCACTGATTGTTTCTTGGGCAGTTAAAAAGTAGTATCAAACACCTTTTCTTGATTATCTTCTTCCAATTCCTCTTCACTGTGCAGAGGTTTATGATTTGATTTTCCACTGTCAGATGTCAGGGAAGAGGGGGCAGAACTGTGGTCTCCATCTTCACTGATTTTCCCTTTCATGGCTTCCTGTACGAACTCCAGAATTTCCAAAGGCAGTCTTTTGAATTTGTCTTGGTATTCCTGGTCAAGTTCCACCTGCAACTACAACAAAAGAGACAAGCTATCTTCAGGTGTGTCTAATGTGACCAGTGCTACAGGATGGGGAAAGTACCACACCAGGCAGGAGGGGAATTCATAACGCATTTTTGCAGGATTCAAGAATATATTCCTTTCTTTTCCGTATTAGCACCACGCATCCAAAGTGCCTATTAATTTCCATGCAGTCATTGCAAAGCTGAAGGAACGTGCAGTCATTTGTGCATAAGGCTGGTTTTGGGTACCATCCTGGGGTACCCAAATCCTTAAAACACATGTGGATTTAACTGTACTGGTGTCCATACTCCCACTGGCTTTGACAAGACCTGATCCAAGTGTAGTATGGATCACGGGTAAGCCATTGAAAGAGCAAGGCCTTTACTGAGCTTCAGGTAGTTAATCACACATTAAACACACCACAAACATTGCTCTGAGAACAATACAACAACTTTTGCCAGATTTCTTGGGTTGGAGAAACCATTAGGAAAAAGTCAGTTGTCAAAGGGAGTCAAGGGGAAAACAAATTACATTTCTTAGGGCTAGATCATGGAAAGTTACATTATCGGATTAATGCAGTATGTGTCTTGGACATTACTGGGGAAAAAGTGTCATATCATCAACAGGATGCAAAAGGCATGCAGAAAGAAATCTGGCTATCAGTCTTCAGGAAGCGGTGGGTCCTTTCCCAGTATTTATTTGTATAGCCTTTGTTTTTAGTGCCCATATTAGGATCTGCACGATCCATTATTTAAAAAACATTAATGTGTATGAAGGTTTCAACTGAAGACAAAGCCAATTTTTTCATCATGACCAATATGAGCACAGCAGGAAGCAAAAGGGGTGAGTTCCAAAGCCAAACCTGCTCCATCCGTCCGTCCATCCATCCATTACCCACCTTCTTAAAAAGAGGGAGTCAGGTTCTGCTAACTGTAGCTGCAGCAGTTTTGCAATAGTTTCTTAGGCAATTGTATTCTCAGCTCTATGTTTTTCCAGGATTTCCAGGATAAAGGCGCTATGAATTCTGATCCTTCAGCTCTATGCTGGAGTCTATCCTAGGCAGTTGCAGGTCTCCTTCACCCCACTGCAACAGTTCTCAACAGGCAACATAAATTCACTTGAATATAAGGACCCATCCTAGTCTTACCATCCTTGACCTGTCCACATACACCATGTGACTTGATCACTACCTCCCCCTCTGAGCCCTTCCAATCCCATTCCCCATGCTTCTGTCCTGGTTTTCATCCAGCATCTCTGATTTTATTTTTGTGAGGCCTCTTCTCCTTTCTCCTGATGTGCAAATCAATGTCCTTAGCTCACCCGGTCTAGTTCTACATTCCTTAATTAGACAAATTCTGCAGCTTTTCTTCCTCAAAATCTAAGATCTGTCTTTTTCCTTTTGGTTTCCCTGCTAAAGCACTTTTCCTGCCTTCTTTCTGGCAATTTTCCTGATGTCTTGGCCTCAGTTTTCCACCTCAGATACAAACCAAGTCTGAGGCACAAACAGTTCCATTAAAATACACCCTGCCTCTAAAATACGTATTTCTATCAGCTGTTAGCCACTACCATAACACCTTTCTTCTTTTCCTGAACTCCCTTTGTTTTCTGGCTTTATGTCTAGATACACATTTCTGAACGAATCCTCCTCTTGTCTCCATTTTCCTAAGAGGAAAATTTTCCACAAAAACAGGCATTATCAGAGGGACAGTGCCATAGGGTGGCTGGCAGGGAAAACTCATGACTGATGCTGATCACCACTCACTGCCCAGCTCACCACAGCCCCAGGACTCCACTCCTGCTGCCCAGGAAGCTCCTCAGCTCCTGAGAGATCATATCCACCCGGGTGGGAGTGTCGGCAGCACGGCACCCACGCAGGTCATGCTGCAAATCCAAAGACTAAATTCTAGGCAAAAGGTCTTCCTTCATGGTGCAATCATGCTTTGGGTTACAGTTCATGGCTAAATACCTGCACTGCCAAGAAAACAGGAGGGAGGGAGGCGGAAGGTGAGTCCTTCTGCTTATGTGTGACACTCATGCGAAGGGGCTAGCCCAGCTGGAGGGAGATTCATGGCAAATGTGGAACAAAGCATTCCTTGGGTCACTCTGCAGCACCAGCGCTGGCAGAGGCTGCAGCACCTCGCTCCACACAGGCCACGTCTTTCTCCGTTCAGGAGCGACTGCAGCCGAGCTCTGGCTGCTGTGTCCCAGCACTCCACAAAGCCAAAGCTCCTACAGGGAGAGGCAGCTCTGCACCCAGGACTTTTTGTAAGTCCTGGAAGGTGTGGAAAGGCTCCAGAGCTCTGGAAGACAACGCTCTATGAAAAGGCATGAATTTCTTTACACGGGAGTGTCCAAGTCAGAGATGAGCATTTCCCCACCTATTGCTGTACATGGCATTACTGAATGTGTGAATTTTGGGCACCTCAGGTGTAGAAGGAGGTGTGTAAAATCGTAAGTCAGGGAAAGTCTCCTGGCTCTCAACTTCCTCCAGAACCTTGATTTGCTTAATTAGGTTTAAGAGCAAAAGAAATACTTGAAATCCCTCAGAAACTGAACGTTATCTGAACCCAGTGCAACCATAAGCATGTTGTTAGGTAACAATTGTGTCTAATATTCACCTCCTGAAACGCCTCCAGTGACTAATCCCCCCTAAGTCGAGTGTTTAATAGAAATGACATGAATCTGGAACTACCTTCCTGTCTCCAGAGACAGCCTATACAGATATCTAATCATGAGAAGGTTGAAGCTAGTTGAGAAGGAGCAGACAGTAGACAAGGAGGGTTGATTAAAACTGCATCAGTGTGTAAAAATTAGTTTTCTTTTTTGATTTCAAAGGCACTGTCAGTTCTTCCCCTTGCTCAGCTTCCGACAAGACCCATTCATTCCCTGACCCCAAGCCACCACACAAGACTCCAGCTTCAAGGAAGAGCACGAAGGGTGAGCCTGGGCACAACACAGCCAGACCTGACCCCACACTCAGCGAGCCTGGGGCTCCCAAATCCACAACAGTCCCCCAGTGCCTTGGCTGTGCTTCTCCTTAAACCACCAGCCCCAGGCACAAGGCTGGCAAACGGCTGAGGGTCAAGGTTAAAGAAACAAGTCGCCTGCTTAAAACCTGCTGGCCTAAAACGTCCAGCTGTTTTTCTTTTAAAAGCCTCAGTGTCCTGCTGTATGTTCTGTGGCTTTATAAGGACACCACAGTTCATGGAAATGAATGGAAAGCTGCCCTCCCAGCAGCAGCAGTAGCCACACACAAATTTCACTTGGCTTGCTGATGGCAAGACAAAGTGCCACGTTGGTGTGCAAGGAAAAACCTCTCTGCTCAACCAGCACCCCACCAGACTCCACCCCAGTGGAGTTTGCTGTCCCCTTGGGTTGCCTCCCATCACAAGTCCACTACCCCAATTTCTCTGCTCTCTAGCTACTAAAACAAGGTGACCTACACTTGCTTTTAGGATTTTGGAATCAGACAAGGGGGGGAAGTGAGACTGATGATTAGACGGGCAGATTGTTATCTGGACCACTGTCCTCATTAACACGTAACAACCTTCTTCCTTCTGTTATCTCACTATCTGTCCTCTTACAGATTCTCTGTCCTCTCTTTAACCCCCAATAAAAATGACATGAATGTCACCTCCATGCGGCTTTAGTGTCCCATAGGTGGTTGGACACAGTATTTCCTGTTCAGGTAGCTCTCACCCCCATGTACTGTACTGACAGCGAGTTAATACTTCAAAATTCAGAGCCATCATTAGGTGTTGGCAGTGGAATCCTGGGGAACAGGAGATGAATGTGTCAGTCACTCTTGATGGCTGTGGCCAGGAGCTCTTGAACGTGTGCTTCCATCTACCTGCCCTTTATTTTTTTACCCAACAGTGATAGCTAAAAACCATGCGCTGATGCTCACATCAGTTAACACAAAACCTGCCCTGTAAAAACACCACCATCTGCACCTCGATATGACCAACACAGCCCCAAGCAGAGGGACAAGACACGAGCTGGGCTTCACAAGCTGCAGTGAGCAGAGCTCCTGGTGGCCAGCCAGCTGCCCAGCTCATCAGCTCATGTTCCCTCCCAAGCCAAAGGGCTCTTCGGCATCCTCGGCTACAGCCGCTTTCCAAAAAGGGTCATCAGTCAGGGAAAGGCCTTGCAGCCCTTCCTTGGAATGTGGGAGGGGAAAATGGTTATGGTCATTCAGCTTAAAGCAAGGAAAATGCCCTCAGAAGAGGAAACAGATGGGATTATTAAAACTATTTGTATTCATATTTATACGTAGCTGTTATTATTAAAACTACCAAATTAACAGCATGACATAGCACTAAAAGCAGTGACTGTGATCAATAAAGCAGTACAGAAGCAGAGCTTATGGGTTTAGATGCTCTTGACCAAGCCCCTGTAGAGTTTTGCATTCTTGCAATGTGATCTAATGAACTTCTGCTTCTACCAAGAACAAAAATAAAGCGGTCACGTGGGAAACGCAGTGTGCTGCCAACACAGGCTACCAGGAGGGCTTCAAGACAAGAGGTGGATACACAGCTGGCCAGCAGCACTTCCATCCCACCTCCTCCCCCGCACTCTGGCAGCCCAAGGGAAAGGGAAATCGGGGGGGAAGACACGTCCAACCTGCCTCCCTTCCTGCAACACCTTTGAAGTTGTTAATGTGAACACTGCTGCTTCCTTCCCGTTGTACCTCGAGAGTGGCCTTTCGGAAATCAGCAATGCAAGTGCTTTCCAAGCAGTTTCCCCCTCTCTTCCATCCCCACACAGCCTGAGACACCTCATGCTTGGCCTGTGACCTCGAAGCATCCTTCTCCTGATGTAACATCTTATCTGATGCTAAACCAACCCACTTCCACATGCACTGGGATTCAGTCCAGCTCAAATGTTTTTTAAAAATATATTTTCAACTCAAAATAACATAAGGGTCACTACTTAAGACGTATCTAGAGAATTAATCTACGACCAAAATCGTTTTGAGAAAGTTACGTATGAAATACAACAGTTACATATTTTGGTGAAAAACTCCCACCAAAATGCCATTTCATTGAATCAAAACCATTAATTATGGCCATACTTGTTTTGATGAAGTTCTTCCACTGCAAAAATTTGGTATGACTCCAAATAAGTCACTTAAGTCTCAGATTTTTCCATTCTGCTGGGAATTTTTCTGTAAGAGCAGCTTTTTGAGTTTTGTGTTTCTGTTATATCTCCTTTTAAGTTTATCTTATTTTGTTTTCCTGATCACTTTCTTTCCCTGAATAATGCAGGGAATTATGAATGGAAAATTATTCAAATATCCTGGCTCAACAATCCAGGTAAAAATGGACTCCGAGGACTAAACAGTTTGGTATCTCCAACAATTTCTGACATTTCCAATAGCAAACGCTTTATTCTCAAGTTTTTTTTCACAATTTTTGACTTTTGATTCCAAATGTGAGACATTTTAAAGTTGTGTTATTTCCCCTTGAGGCAGAGGGCAGCAAAATATAAGAAACTTACTTTTTCTGGTATTTGATTATTGTATTTATTCACCAGTGGAAATGTGATACTCATTTGTGTCCATAATCACCCTGGCACTACCCACATGCAGAACATTATTTAATTCCACATAAACAGTACCTGTTCTTTTTGTTTTACTGATGAGAAACTCAACTGCATTCATTTCTCCTGTGCACTTCCAGCAGAATTCCAGTGTTTAGACAAGAGGCAGGAACTGGTCACTACACAATTTGTGACAAAAAGGGGACTGCAACCTCTCCAGGGAATTTCTGTTTAGCAAAGCTCCCATTTTCCTTATCACGTGTCACTGGAAATGTTTATTTTGATAACACCAGCAACACTGATATTTGCAGTGGTCAGTGAAAGCATTTTGCAACAGAAGCACTGGTGTGGGATTGGGGCCCCTTTCTCACTCCTCCCCTTTTTCTCTAAATCTCCTAAAGCGACAAATACTTATTTTTCTTCCTGCAAATATTTGACCCATGTGCCTAAAGACAATTTTAAATAGAGGATTTGGGGCTTTTAAGCCTGCATCAGACAACAAATATGCATAATGTCAGTGACCTCAATTTAGCTTCCAAAATAGCACATAGAGGACTCCCAGATTAAGGGTACAGAGAGCAAGAAGGCTGCTGTTCCTCTGCTTTTCATTTTCAGAGCTTACTTAATTAGAAAGCCATTCTGGAGGGATAGAGCATTAAAAGACATACGAGTAGCAAGAACTGTTAAAAGCAGATGGAGGCTCAGTTAACAGGGAGAGTGAAATTGAGGAACAGAGCTCAGGGATCAAGTGATTTATAGGCAGCAATTTTTGTTTAATTGGAAACAGTAGGAGCTTCTTATTAAGGACCATGTTATTCCCTCCACTAAGCAGACTGCTGCTGGGAAGACAGAGGAGTAACCACTGCTCCGTTGTCCTCATGCCTCAAGGCCACAATCCCTCTGCAGCACCTGGCTGGAGACGGGGATTTCAGGTGAGAATGTGGGGTTTGAGGAGACCTGGGACTCCTCTGCAGGACCTTCCCACAACCGACATGCCCATCTCTGCCCTCTGGAAGAATGGCCCTAAGAAAGCAGCTGGGAACAGCAGTTCTTGGGAAGCTGTTCAGGCCTGGGAAAGGAGTTACCTCTGCATGTGCAGAGAGCACCTAAATGCTCGTTTTTTCTCCCAGTGACATCAAGCAAGTGCATAAAGGGACATGTCACCATGTTAACATTTGGGCTTAACACAGCCCCAGGACAACATCGGCCTGAAATGACTCAGGTAGACAAGGTTTTATCTCAAAAGATGTGGGAGTGTGGAATCATTACAGAGAGCCTAAGGGCACTCGGAATCGGAGATGGCACAAGGAACAGCACGAGGTAAACAACAGTGGGACGTGTCTTCATGCTGTCTGGAAAGCTCCCGTTAATGATTCCTGTCCTCAGACAAGGACATCACTGCATTTTCAAACAGTGGTTACTTTTCAGACCAGGAGAGACACGAGGCACACCAATTCCTGGACTCCTGCTCTGGCAGCCCCACCTGAGGATGATGCTCCCCTAGTCCTTCACACAAGGACTCCCACCCCGCAAAGTCTCTGTGCTGTTCCTGAGCCAGGGGTGCTGGCTCAGGAGCAGATACAGTTTTGACTGATCCACTACTGCCCCTCTGCCTTTCCATATCAACAGGCTGCACAGTCCAGACACTCTCCTTGGAAAAAATCACCAGCAATCACCTGAGGCACGTCACAAGCCACGGAGTGCAGAAATCACATCCTGTGTTATCTCCCCCCACACAGACATCCACTCCCCCTCCGACTGCCTCCCTTATCTGCCATGTGTCAGCTCAGTGTCTCTCCCTGTTAAAGCGAAGGTGATTTGATCTACCTCCCTGAGGGTACCACAAGTCCCCATATAAATGAACCCCTTTAATATCTGCTGTCTCAAGGCACTAGACTGTAACCTTGGGCCCTTCATCAATCTGTGTCTCCGCCTTTATTAACTGCAACCTCAATTAAACCAATGGCACTAGGAGGAAACCTGGGACCTGGGCTCCTGGATGTTAACACTCTCATAAGGAAACTCATATCTACTTTCTGTGTAGTAAACCAACACTTACTCCAATAGCTGATTAAAAATAAATGTCTGGGTGATGAGACACCCATCAGAGCTGCCCAGGTCATACACATACTCACATACACCAGTATGGCACCTCTGCTGAAACCTTTTGGGTTAGAGCAAGTCCTTACAACAAAAGCCTACACTGGTGATCTTTTTCTACTGGCAGTTGTATTATTAGTAGCAATTTCAGATCTCCTGCATTTTCTTTAAAGAAGTTATTTAAAGAAATAGCTTGTCCTGAATTCTATCGGAGGATTTTCTTCACAGTAACTCTTGTTTCCTATTTCTTCAAAAGTTCAGCATTTATTATTATTATTATTCATTATTCTCATGCAAAGCCCTGCCCTGTGTCTTGTAAGCTGCATCCTTAGAATTACTCCTCTTTCTGATGATTATTTCATGCAACAGTTTGCTTTTGTGGATAAAATGCTTTCTTAAGCTGTCAAGTTGCTCTTAGATGACTCCATAAATACGTGACCTGTGAACCTCATGATGCATATGAATAAAGATAATTTGAGCTAGAATGAACAGGAAAAAAAATCCCCTTTCTGTGAGCATGTACTTTAAGGCTAGATTCTGAGATTCTGCTCTTGTTCATCATCACTGCAGTAAGCTAGTTTCACTGTAAGCAAAGGAGAATCTGCCCAGTTTCAATGCAATAAATCCAGGAAACTCCACTGAAGTCTCATCTATCAGCAGATCCTGCCCTTAGCTTATTGGGGTGGATCCAGGGTAAATAACTCGAGTGACAGAGCTCAAAGAGAGCTTCTTAACTGTTGCTTTTTTTAAAGGGCTGGCCATATTTTGGATACTGTCTGCAAAACAAACAAACAACAAAAGAACCGGTGCATCCATTACCTTCTAACGAGCCATTTTTTTCCACTTCCACGATGCCTCCAAGGCAGCCTGTGAACAGGCAGCTGACTGTCCAACAGCACAGGCCTTCCAAGAGTAGCAGTATTGTAATTCTCATCTCAAGAGGCCATAACAGTCCCTTGGAAACTCATTTTAAATGACTTCTTGGGGTTACAACAGCAACGATATGTTCCAGAAATATTTCAAATCCCGGGCGGACCAGAGAACGCGGGACTCGGAGCTGTGCAGCACCATGGCAGCTGAGCAGGATGTCCCCAGGGGGCCATGGAATCTGCAGGGCCACTTAATATGTAATGTATTTTGCCTAAAAGAGGTGCTGTCCTGCAAAGCGAGAGATTCTGGCTATTTTGGAAAGAGGAGAGACAAGAAAACAAAGTTTCAGGTGCTTAAGGGCTCCTCTGTGAGGGTTTAGGAGCTGATGAAGCATAGATCTGAAAAAAAAGGTGGTGCAACCCACACCACAGCCTTTGGATCCTTGCCTAACATGAACTCTGAATTCAGTTTAACAAAGTGATTCCCGGTCTCTCACATCCACCTTGCTAATAGGTAATTATGGTGTCACCTGTGCCTGGCAGGACATCTCTAACAGGTCCCATCAGTACCACAGAAAACTCCCTCTGAGCACAGAGATTTCTCCTCCAATTTGACAATGAAAAGGAAATAAAATCATCTATTTCTCTGTCTCTCTCTAGTGGCATCACTGTGCTCCTCAAAGGAAAAGGAACAGAGTCACCCTATGATTAAGTCTGGCACCTCCTTTCATTGTGATTCCCTGCTCTGCCCCGACTCTCGAGCCTGTTTTGAGTAACAGGAGCTCCAAACACACACTGAGGGCTGTGTGCCTTGAGACAGCACCTTTCTTAAGGTACACACTCACTGTAATTTCCATGTCATTGGTAATTGTCAGGGAGCTGCAGGGAGGTTTAGAAATAAGCCATCATTAGTTCAAAAATAATCACACTGACAAAACCTTGGCTGCACTTTGATGTGCACCTTGCACTGACTACAGCTCTCCACGCCAGAGAGCCTCTGCAGGATGGAGCCTCACTGAAAAGTCTGCTTGGAAAATTACTGAGCAGTCAGACCTTCAGTTAATATCCTGTTGAAAATGAATGTTTTTAGACTAGGAAGCAAGCACACTCTGAATAAAGATCAAAGCCTTAGAAGTTTCTTTGAAAATCTTTTCAAGTAGTTGCAGTTCTGTAATCCCTTGTAACAACGAAGGCTATTCCAAAATATTTCCTAACTCATTAACAACATGAATATGGCTTCCTCTTTGCTATTAGCAGAGACTTTTGTATTGACTCTCCCCAAATAATGAGCCAATTTAGTGACAGACCCATTATTTTTTAACAGAACAGGCTAATGAAAAAAAACCCATTTAGAACCTGGCAGAAGTTGAACAGTGGAGACAGAGCTGCTATTCCTCATTTTCCATCTTCCAGAAATGATGGCTCAGTATTTTGGCCTTTGTACTTCCAAGTGTCAGGAAAGTTCTGAGGCTGAGTTTAACCATGACAAAAAGCTGGGACCAGATTCAAATTAATGTGCTGATGTATATATTCATTATCATCCAATGACCATCAAATGGAGATGTATCATTGCTACTGAGGAGCCTGAGTCTAGTATGATTATGGCTGCTCTGTGTTTATACACTGTGATTAACTTCACATCTCTCTACTTCCACCATGAGTTCACCCATATATCCACCACTTCTTGTCATTTCATGCTGGATTACACCACACACTTGGGTTTTTTTCTACTTGAGAAGCAAAATTAGTGTAGAATTTTAACTGCAACTATTAAGAACTTTAGAGCTTAATGCAAGAGTGACACTGCCCAGAGGTTCAACCTAATTAAAAATAGCCTGAAGGTTTTTGCTTCCTGATACCACAATGAGCTTTAAAGGAAGAAACCCTCCTCTTGTCTGTACTGCTATGACTGGATTAAGTAGCACTATGCAATGGGAGGGTAACAGAGCCATCCTCATGATTAAGTTCAAGGGATTAATATTTCAGTTCACTTGATTTCATTTAAACATTTTCTCCAAAGTTCATATTAACACTGACTACTGCAAACTTAGACAACTCTCTAATTACCCATCACATTTAAACGACCCATGCAGAAAACTTTATTTCAGTGATGCCCAGCAAGCATCCTGCAATGCAAAAATTGACATATAAGGCAATTCCATCAAGCCAGATCAACAGTACAAAGCCCATCCCACTGCTGCCCAGAACAGCTTGAACTGGTGCCTGGTAAAGCAGTAGCCAAAGTTCACTGCAGTCTGCAAGACAGGGATTGGCTTTGATGGGCCTTGGCTCTGCAGTTGGGGTCTGCAAGCACAGACACAAACTGAGCAGGGCAGTGAAGGAGCTGCTGGCACAGAACGCCGTGAAGGGCTTGCCCCTGACCCAGCAGGGATCTGGGGTAGTCTGCCTCACAAAGGAGAGCTGCAAAAAAAAAAAAAGGATACATAAATTCCCTGGAGGATGGCAGAGACAGGAAAATAAGGGACACTACAACTGAAGACCACCTAGAGAATCAGTTCCTGTGGTGCCTCCCATCCCCACTGAGCTCAGTGGGGCACAGCACCAGAAGGTCCCTGGGGCCTCAGCCAGCCCTCAAGCCCACTGCAGGAACAGGGAGCTTTTCCACTGACTTCTCCGTGTGCTGGATGTGGTCCCTGGCTTCTCTCCTTCTGAAGTTAATACAGTTCATCAAAGTTTAGTTCACCAGAGGGTCAAGCCTGAACTGAGATGAGTCTCATGGAACTTCACTAAGCCCTTTGCTTTTTTTTCCACTGAGAGGCATGCCATCAAAATGCCTTACATGATCCCCTCAGAGCTCCACTTCGGATTTAATCTGATTTCATTTATGTGTATGACTATTGGTGTAGCTTCTATCTTGGAAAAGTTTTGTGCCATGCAAAACCTTATTTAAGAAAAAAACATTGGCAGTACAGCAAAACTTCTTTCCATTACAAGAACTTATCTTTTTAATGCTCTATCAGTGTTTTATTATTATTTCGGTACTTGACATCTTCCAAAAGCATTAAGAAGTTCTTGAGAGGTTTTACAGCTTTGCAGTGTATTCTCTGGTGCCAATTCTGATCACAATCTAGTTGAAGATAAGTTTAATGAACACTAGAAAAATAAAGGCCTTTCGTAAGTGATCAAGTGATTTGAAGAAGCAAAAGAGTACTTTAAAAACACTTGTTTCTTGCTTTAGAGCTCTGTTTAAAATATGTGCAGAGTACACGTCTCTGTTGAGGATAACAGGAATTCATCTGGAACTTTGGGAGTATTTATGCCAAATGATGGTTGACAAGCATCAGAAATGAATGAGATTATTAACTTGCAAAAACACCTTTTAGAACAGTGACTATAAAATGCCATCTTTTCTCCATCTCATGGAAATCTATTTAGAGATTTCTAGAGAAATACAGACAGACATTAGATTTACTGATGATGAGTGAAAAATTAAGTCATCTGCTACTCTAAATAACAGTAAAAAGATTATTCTGCATTAGTTACTGAACTTATTCCTAAAAAATTCCTATCACTTCTGTTATTTAAACTTTCTTACATATCAATTAGTTTGAAATAATAAGTCTTTAGGCTATCCATTAATTGCAGCACTGTTGGCACGATCTGTATTTAAAATTATGCAACGAAAATTAAGCTGAAGCACCAAGCTGTCTTGGCTAACAAAAAAGATTTCCTCAGCCCTTCGGATACAGAAGGAGAGATAATGGGGGCACTGAATTCACAGGAGGACTCTCTCAGTTTACTCTTCTCTCCTGTCACAGGCTGCCACAGCCTGTGGAAGCCACAAGCTGCTCTCCACGTGTTCAACTCGTGGTGTTGCATTTCCAGTGCCTTCATCTCCTCGCCCATCGGCACGGCTGCTCTCAGGGAAAAGGGGAAAGAGCTCCAGTGATTCGTGCCCAGGAAAGGCAGCAACACACAGAACCTGCAGGACGGCTGCTGAAGGAGATTCTGCATTGGGTAATTACAAATGCAACGGATGGGGAATCTAAATTGTGAAGCTACTCTGTCAGAATTCACAGGGAGGCTGGTTGCAGAGGAATATCTGGTCCGTGCATCAGGAAAAGACACCAATTTTAATTTCTCCTGCTGTTATGGCTCAAGGCTCTCCAAGAAAACTCCAACCCACACTTTTAAGTCTTCCTGTCTTAGGACGACTGAATGTCTCTTGTGTGGTCATCCTTGGCTTCACGGATGCACTGAAGCCACACTTTGGCATTTGTCCCATTTGAGCTGGTTCCTGCTGACACCTGCCACAGGCTCAGCAGGGACTGCCACGTCTGGCACAGCAGCACTGACCGGGGAAGGGGTTACGTAAACACTGCAGCCATTCCTTGGTAGGTGTTGTTTTCCCAAATCCTCCATGCCTGCAGCACAGCCAAAGATAACACTCAGCTGGTTCAAACAGATCTTGGGAATGGCATCTTCCTGCCACACAAATTAGAATAAAAGCAGCTGAAATATTCTGATGGAGGGAACAACACCTGGGGGAGAGACTTCTTTAATTCAGAGCAGCCACAGCAGCTCACCACCTGTCAGCCTCTGCCTGCTCCACCAGCAGTTCCCTGTCTCCTGCATCCTACCATTAACAGTCCTTTTAAATACGGCAAGGCAGAGCATCCTCCTACTAATGTTAATAAGCTACAGGAAGGAGACATGGGTGAATACTGAGTCAATCCTCTTGTGACTGTCAGGTCTCTGTGCTTGTGGATGCATATACTCACAAAAGGAAAGAGAAGACATCTGAATATTTTAAAGTACATCAATATAATGACTCCACTGGCATAAACACGGATTTTGGGGGCAAAAAATCATGTAACTGAAATATTCATACAAAAGATGCAGTTAGTTCAGGGAGGACAGGTACAAAGAGGATCTTTGTTGAGATATTTATCAAAGATCTGTTTTTTTTTTTTCTGATTTCCCTGTAGGGAGGGACCTGCTCAAAGTCTCTGGGCAATGACAGAAGTGGACATGAAAACACACTGTGGGCACCTCTGAAAGATGACTGGGTGGTGAAGCTTTACTTACTTGCCCAGAAAGCTTTCCAAAAAGAAATTCAGAAGGGCACAGAATACTTCAGCTTCTTAAAATTCAGATTTACAATTTACCTGTGATTGGATGGAAACACAGATACCTATTTCCCATAAAGGACATGGGCCTGTGAGCAGGTTTATTGCATTTCCACATTATATCAATTCCTGCAGTAGCCAACAGAGAGGATCTTGGCCGATGGAAAATCATCAAAAATGGTTTGTATCACTGAACTAAATCTGCTTATGCGTTGCAACCATTACATGGCAGCTGGTATTACAAGAAATTAACTCCAGTCTTAAAAAAAAAAAAAAATCACTTCAAAAGTAAAAAAGCTAAGTAATAATTTAAAAATTGGAATTAATTTTCAACCAATTAGCATTTTCAAGTGGGAGCTGCAGTAGTGCCTGTCTGAATACAAATGGGAATGAAGGGTACTCCAGGCCAAGAGGAGACATTAACACTGACACGGAACTGGGGAGAAGTTACTGCAGAATTTATTCCATTGTAGAATGGAAAGCACGAGCCCCTGCTCAGAATTCCAGTGATCTCCTGACAGAAAGACTGACAGTGAGGTATCATTCCCAGGAGCTCCTCCAATTTCCATGCTAGCTGGCATTACAGAATCGTCTCTCTCCCACCTCCAGCAGCATCCAAGGTGTAAGGTGTGTTACTAAAGGAACAAGGAAACATTGAATTGCTGCCAAGGCCATCAATCCCATCAGGAATACTGATTTTTGAAACCTGACCTCTGCTCTGAAAAGAGAACCCGCAAAGTCTTCAGCAGAAAGGAGCATTTTAAGAGCAGAAATACCACACCAAGACCTCACTGACCTATATAACACTCTGCAGAATAAACCTGATCCAAATAGGCACTTCTAAATATACTAATGGAAATAATCTCAAGGAGGACCACAGATGAGTGGCTGTAAGCTATTTCTAGAAATACTAACCTTCAGCATCAGCAGGCTGTGAAATAATTTGCCCTATAAGCTCCACACCATATGTTTCATTCAGGCATTAACACCTCCTTTGTGAAAATGAAGCTGTCAGGTTGTGAGCCACCACGGTGCAGCACCATTCCCATAGGCCACACAGCAACTGCACCTGGAGGCTGAAACGGTGCTGTGCAGAATTCTGGGTGTGTCCAACAGCTAGCACAAGACTTACAAAATTCCAGCTTTAGGAAAAAGGACTGCTTGATCCCAGGCAACACTCACAGACGGCTGAAGCCTCACTGAAAAACTCTATCATGCACGTAAGTGTCCATTTGAAACACAGCTTAAAGGATGAGAAAAGTGCAGCTTTTAGGTCCTACCTTCTAGAATTCTTAAGAGCCATTTCTATCCAGCAAAAACATCCTAGTACAACACCCGCTTTGCACAGAATAAAAACACCCCTGCAGATTCAGACCAGACTTGTAAGTCTATATTCTTTTTTATTTCTGTCTCAAAATTTTATCTTAGGTTTCTACTGCTGACAAACAAAACTGTGAACTAAATGGGAGTTCTACCCGTAACTGTCTAACGTTTAGTCACTAGAGGATTCAAACAGTTCCTGAATTAAGCTGTAATTTAGGTAATTTCTCTAGATTTCTGCATAGGTATTAGTGCGGCTTAGAACGATTCTGTGCCTCTCCAGCACAGAAATATTCTCTCAGGTGATTAGTTTTGTTCAGCCCAAAGCCACTGTTTTACTACACTGGAGCAGGAGCCAATATATTCCTTTTTGGCTGCAGGAAAAACTGACTCTCTCCAGCTCTGCCTGCCCTCTCCTACCAAAGCTTTCCAAATGCCTTGTCCTGTGGATGCAGCACTGGGAGCTTAGAGCAGAGAGGAGTGGGGAAAAAAAGTTTCTTTACATCACATCATTCTCACATTTGCCTTGGTATGATGGATTCCTTCACCCCATTTCAGAGCTCCCTGAGGACTCGGTGCTAATCCCTTTTGTTTCCCAGTTTTCAGTACACTGAATGGTAATCCCACCATGCACAGCTTCTCCTAATACCATTCCCTCTACACAGTCTCTGAGGCTGAAGTCCTGAGAGCAGGATGAAGCCAGGGGAAGAATAACTCCAGTGGTGTCAAAAGTGGTTACTTGCCACCACGGGAGGTTCTTCTCTGAGGTCTGATTTCCTATTTAACTGTGCAGGAGCAATAGGATTTGCCCAGGTTCCCAGCATCCTCCCAAGATATCCTCATTGGAGCCAGGCAGGTGATATGAGGTTGGGCTCATATTATTGAAAATGTAAGCAATGTATGACAAGAGCAGAGTTAAAACAAGTTCTGCTTTCTCAAGTGTTCAGTGAGTTGTTTCAAAGCAAGCCCATCTCTATTCCCATCCTCCAGCTTTTCAGGAAAGGAAGACAGCACATCCCTCAGGAACAGAAATCAATATTCTCCTGTCACTTCAACACAAACAACAAAGAAATCCCAGTCCCCTAGTGAGCAATTGCCAGTTTAATTTTGCCATCTTCAGGAAGTCACTGCTTTGAATACTTGTAGAGGTGCCAACATATTCATTATGGGCTCTACTTTCTTTTGTCACAACTACTCAGGAAACGCACGCTTTTAGCTCCCTTGCCTGTGTCCAAGAGGAAAACAACACTCCTGAAATCAAGGCCCCACCTCACAGTTTTTATCTCTAACCTTGTCACAATGGGAGAACTAAACAATATTTCCAATTGTGTTATTTGTAACAAGCATTTGATAAAAGGATCACTCATTATACAACAGTAAAAACCTTTAAATAAACTAAGCATGTAATGGTGTGAATAGATACATGAAGAATATGTGGGGGTCTGTGTGGGCAGGGGCAGGTGATCCATGGCAAAAAAAGCCTGACAAATCAAACTTCATAAATCAAACTTAGCACTTGCCTTTCTGTAAAGCACCGAAGTAAACCTGTATTGTGCAAGGCACAGATCAAAGACCCAGAGCTGGCTCCTTCTTTCTTGCCAGTGCATGTCCATAGTAGGGGCCATGGGAAGTATTTAAAAAAACAAATTCCTCCTAGACAGGCTAAGAGAACAGCTCTCACTGAGAACCATGGGGCCATCTCCTCAAAAACAAGCAAAGCATATCAAAGCAACCCAGAAGAAAGCAGTATAGAAAGTGAAATATTAAATAAAAATACAAAGCAAGCAGGATTCCCTGATTTAGTGACAAATGTGAGTGGTTTATTGCTACCCCCTTGACAGTGAAAGCCCAAGACCTCCTGGCACGACTGGGTTTGCAGGAGGATACAGGGGGTTTGCTTACACATAATCCTGAGAGCAGACACACCTGAAATAACTTCATTCTATCAGCATCTTGTAATCATTAGCCCTTCCATAAGGCAATGAAAAAAACTCTCTTACTTTAATCCACTTCCATCTTCCTTGAAGGCTTTGCCTGCCTTTCCCCAGTTGTCTTCTGTTCTCTTCCTCGTCCCTGAAAAACTCACTCTCTTACATTTAAGTCTTCCCCTTTAGGCTTCACTAATCCTGTTTTACTGATCCACATTCATCAATTCCTTCTCTTTGTACCCCAATTCTTCCTTCTGCTGTGATGCCCTGGTTAATCCCTTCTTTATCCCGTGCTGTGGTGTCCCAGATGACAAATCCTTAATTTATCTGCTTGGTAAACTTAATCTTCAGAGGTACCCAGAATTCCTACCTTCAACACCTTCCCCATCTCACACTTGTACATTTAGATGCTCTCAATTCCTACCCCCACACCTCCCCCTGGCATCAATCAATCTTCTTTACCTCTTCAGAGAGAAATTTCGTGGTGCCCGGTGTTCTGATCTGAGAGTACTGCAGCTACTGTGAGCAGAGAACAGAGGGTATCCCGCTGACCCAAAGGGCTGTGGCCAGAAAGCTGGTACAATCATGCTGTTACACACAGCCCCTGATGGCTGCACTGAGGTGGGGCAAAAGCAGCAAGAAATAAAACAGGCAGGGAATAAAACAATGGGGTGGGGTATGGTCCGAAGAAGGCACAAATTGCTGTCGCGGTATCGAAAGGATGTCATGGGCAGTGGCAGCTTATGTTATGCAGCTAGCAGGTAATCATCAGGGCTAGAGTTGCTCCAAGATTTCAGAAAAACCACCAGGCAGTAATTTGTGGATGCTCCTGACTTAGTTTTGACATAGAAAATGAAAACAACATCAGCATTACTAGATAAAAAGGGGAATTTTTCACTCACTTTCACTATAGTCTCATATTCCATTTCTACTTCTGTTTTTCCTCTACTTCTTGTTCTTCTATGCTCTTTAAAACAAAACCAAGGATCATTTCAATTTGAGGTGATTAACAGTTACTCTAAGCTGAAATGACATAATTCTGTGCATTACAGTAAAACAACATCTCTTTAATCTATGCACTTAATGAAAAACAAAAGATTACTTCATGCTTCTGTGTGCCGGCTCATTAATATTTGACTAGGTACATGTTAGTCAGAGAAAGCAGTCTATTTATCACAACCTGTCACTCCATGCTACAAGAGGACAATGTTTCAACTGTGTTATGTGGGACATCCAGCTTTAGTTGAAGTTGCAGCTTACGCAGGTTGCAAGAAGTGTCGCTGGCTTTCTGGGAATGGGGAAGAAGCGTCTCTGCAGGGAAAAATGAGCAGCAGCCATGCCACCTGAAGGATGTGCTTGAACAGATCACCTCTGGCCTTACACTGACATCATGCCTAATTCCAAGAGCTCAGGGCAGTTTGGATGGAAAACCTCCGAGGACATCACCGGGTGCTTACGGGAGTGGTGCTGCTCCAGCCTGTTCCCTTGGAGCCAGTCCTGCACGAGTGCCTGAGCAGGAAAGGTGTGGGACATGCTGCTCTTGGATGTGTGACCACTGTTCCCTCTCCTTCGTCCAAGCTGGCATTTATCTCTGGAGCTGGAACTCGTGTTTGGAACTTCAAAGAGCAGCAGGATTGTCCTGAAGCCCCTGATATGCTCCAGGACTGTCAGGTTGTCCCAAAGCCCCTGACGTGCTCCAAGCTGCTCGGAGCTGCCTCCTGGGGACAGCTGGGGTTCATCACCCACCACTCTGAGAACCCTGAACTCAAACTCTCTCTTGAAGTGGTCTAAGGATCAGAGAAGTCCTGAAGGTAATCCAGCAGCAACCAAAAAGACACAAGGTTTTTTTTTAGTTGTGCAATCACTAGAAGATGGCTAAGAAATTACAGCCAGAAAGTGAAAAAAACGGGTGACTTTTCGGTTGTTGCTAAGTGCAGTCCATAAACAACATTGCCCTACCATTTTCAAGTGGTTGCATCATGTTTCCTTCTCTGTTGTGTTAAATTATTGTGGTAACTGTCTTGTCTTACTCTAAAATCAGTGTGATTTCAGTAATAAGTGATTTACTGCTCCACAGGGTGGCAATTGCATGAGTCTATCACCGAATGTGGTTCTGTCTGCAGAAGTTAAATCATGGCTCTTTCATGACAGAGTTGGTGCCACCAAAATCTTGACACTTCCCACATCACATAATTTATACTTTCTCATGTATTCAGGACAGTGTTGTGTCTGCATTGTCCAGCAGCCAGAGCTGTAATGGCATCCCCTGTCACACGGTGACACGCAGGTGACAGCCAGCCATGGAATAATTGCCTGTGAGCTCACTGAGGTAACCTGTGCTTTGTCTTAGCTGTCAGGTTTGCTACAAATGAAACTGAAAATGGAAACCTTTAAAAAGAAATAGAAACAGACAATAACACAAAATAAAGCTTCTCATTTAATATGTAAAGATGAAATAGCTTAAAAACCAAGGTAGCACTTTTAAAATTTGTTACAAAACATTTCCTCTCAAAGCATTTTCTTAAACTGCATACAATTATTGAGTCACTTCCTTGGTAATGGGTGAAGAAGCAGAACAATATGTCTGAGCGCTGTGTCCTCATTTTACTTTCATGCAGATTCATAAACGCCTTCTAATTGAGTCACAATGCAGGCAGAGAACATCATTAGCTAACAACTGGCTGGATGTGACTGAAATTCTGTGTAAGGGAACCTATGCTGCCTTCTTATGTTGAGTTGCAACAAATGAATGAAATGAGTTTTATTTCTTTTCTCCTTGAACTCTTTCTCACCTTGGTAGCAGTGGGCTGTAAAGCCACAGCATTAACACTGACACATGGTGTTAGAAGATACACGTGGGGCATAAGATGGTCAGGAAATGGGTGCCAGTGACTGTGGTAGCTTGCACCATTTTGACATGCAAAATGAACCTAAAATATTAGCTGAGGAAGCAGAAGGTGACAGTTTGTAGCAGAAAAAAATGTAGCAGCAAGAAGGTGGAATGTAAAGTGAAGTAAGAAAGCTACTTTGTTTTGCATAGTTCCTTATCACTTCTCCTGATGCACTTCATTTTTCTGTCCCTTTCATCTATGCACTTCACCGGTTTCATGCTCCCACTGACAGACAAATCAGATAAAGCAACTTACATAAAATTGGCAATTTTTACAAAATTACATATAAGTTCTTAGCACACAAACATTTTGTTACTGTGGATGTTGGCCTAGTTACTTCAATGAGGTTTGTAACTACTGAAAGCAGGTTAAGATTTGATTAAAAATTCCCTTAAAACCAGTCTTGGAACACACTACTAAGCATCCTCTTGCTAAATTCTTCAGTTTGTGCAACATGATTACTTTTCCTTACTTTTGGCAGGGTTTTAGCCAGCCTCCCTGCTGTAGGTTTGGGGAGATGCGTGTGTACTTTGTGTGCAGGTGTGTGTTGTGCTCACACACCGGGATTTGGGTGTGCAAAGGAGGCACACATTTGCCAATATCCAGATTTTACCTACCTGGATGAGGAGCATCAGAAATAAATCAACATTTCGACAAAAGCAACAATCAAAAATGGTAACAAAACCCCCTCTACTTAATCAAACTGAGGACTTTCCCTCTGATTATTTATCAAAACACAGTCCACGGAAAGTAACAGAGATATCTGGGTAGCATGAATTCCACAGGCAGAGGAAACTGTAGGGTTACAGCCCCTTAGCTGTAAGCAGGGTATGCACCACTCAAACCCTGTGTTTTTTATTGAGCTTTTACCAACATAGTCTGTGCACCTGCACCACTGGGATGCTCCTGATCCAAATGCTGCTGGTGCAGCAGACCATATTCCAGATTTACAGACCATATTCCAGATTTACAGACCATATTCCAGATTTACCACAGGGGTGCTCACTACTTTGGGAGCTCCAGGCGTGCTCTTGCAGCATAAAAAAGAGGAAGTCAGAGAGAAACACAGGGATTAAAACACTGAATTTCAAGCTCTCTTCTATTCTGATGGTCGTGGCTGTACTTGTCAAAATTACCTGGTTTTGAAAACGCCCAAGCAACTTCTTGATTCCAACATGAGCAGAATCTGTTTGTACAGACATTGCATTGAGCAGCTCTTTGTGAAACCTCTAACACAGAGATAATAAACCACAGAAAAAGCGTACACTTTCCCAAATCATAAAGCAGCCAAATATCTGTTGCTTTTATGAGTGCTGAGACAACATTTTAGAAAAGACACACACAGAAACCAGACTGTAGAAGAACACTCATGACAGGGGAGAGTGTTAAAACACTACCTGCTATTCATAGTCACTCTTTACACCTAATGCTGGTTTCCCAGAAGTTTTCTAGAGACACCAGAAATCAATCCAGTAGTAGTTTATGCTTTAAAATGTTGAAGTTGAATGCATTCTGGTTTATCTGATGATCCTGGATGTATCCTCACTCGTGCAAAGGGTCACAAAAAAAGCTGCACTTTGTATTTCTGGTTTCTAAGCTGTCATGAAAAGCTATGTAATGTTCTCATTTATTTTACTATAAAGAACTACTGCCATAATTAGTCCAGATTTCTCTTCCTGCTGGCACATAGAAATGGGGCACAGAATCTTGTCAGTCACCATGATAAATTGTGCTCATCTAAGACCTCCAATCAATTCTCATTAACATGACCCTTCTTCACAATTATCCATGATGAACCTTTAAAACTACAATGAAGAAATGTGTATCAGGGAAAGGAAAGAGGGAATACTGCTTATCCATGAGAGCTGCCTCACAGCACATCATTTATCTCTCTCAGTAATTCACACACCTCTCAGGTGTTCAGTGACTCACACGTGGTGCTGCTGGCTCTGCCTTTGGCAGACACCTACAGGGTTTTCCACAGCAGCACAAAACCACCACGGGAAAGAAAGCAGGTAAGATTTGTTAAAAGCAGTTTGAGGGGAAATGGAGAAGTTTTAAGCCATCAAAGTGACTTAAAACTTTTAGAAATGAAAATTCATGCCTGGTGCCCTCTCCTTTTTCTGCACTATGCTGCTCTTACCAAGGGTCCAGCTAACTAAAGGATACCTCTTCGGTGGCATTTGGGGAATGTATTTCTGCTGAGACTGTGGCCAGCTGATGAAGAAGCAAGCAGTGCTCACTGGGAAAAGCCCAAGCCATCTGGAAAACAGCATATTCTCTCCAATGGACCAAGCAGAAGTTTCTTGCTCTTTATGGAAGAAGCCCTAGCCTGAATTCCTAAGCCATGACTCCTTTTCAAGATTTGTTTCAGCTGTGTTGTGTGTTGTAGAGTTCATCTTCAGTATAATGTGCCAGATGTGCTTTAGTCTCCTTTTCTAAAGGTATCTACAAACAGAAGATGAATTGCCAAACCAAGCAGAACAGAAAAGCAAGGGACAGGGGATATGCTTTCCCAGGGGTGTCATCTACAGCAGGGCAGCACAAACAGACACTTAAGACAAAATCTACCTCATGGCAACACAGAAACAGTACAGTAAACATTTAAGGCAGCAACTTGTATTCATATTTTGCAAGCTGTGAAATCCAGTTATATTCTCATCTTCCCTGGATCAGAAAAGATCCTTCACTGAAACTGAAAGTCTCAAAGATTTATTCATTTAGGACACAGGCTTGGCCCACTGAAGTCAGTCTGAATTTTGCTACTGGCATCAATCAGAGTACATGAAAAGTTTGCTCCCCATTCCATGGATGCATTTGGCACGTTGCCTTAGTCTGAGAGGTAGCTGGGCAACCCCTGTGAATCAGCTACTCACCACAAACGAGTAAAGATTAGTTTAAAAATGGAAGGAATGCAAAGGGAGCCAATATTTGTACAGCTAATCCAGTACAGCAGGTTGGCGAGGGATTATTTTTGGGCAGTTTTGAAAGCATGCATTGCAATCTGGTCAATTAAAGGGAATGAAGGAATGAAGGGACTTTGATTACCACTGGGAGCAGGCTAAAGAAAGGCAGGCAACGTAGAAGCATTTTGTATTTTAGCTAGGCAGAACAATTTTTTGTTATTATTCAATAAGCACTAAAACAACCGAAGTCGAGAGTTCTTTCCCCGGCCCTCGTCACGCATACACCAAGAGCTTCAGGAACTACTGACTGCTTCCTGATATGATAATGAAACCTTTTTAATTGTCCTGTAATGGTCCCATTACTGTAAAGCCTGAGTGCCAAGGCTCCCGTGCAGAAAACAGTGTTCCCAAAACCTGTTTTATCACAGGCCAGCACGCACCTGTCTCAGACTTCATGCAGGCATCTGCATCACTGAGGACACTTTTCCTCTTGTAAAGCCTCGGAATGTCTAGAGCACACATTCAAACATTCCTGTGACACAGATGAAGTCTCTCCGTATTTCATGTTAAGCAATGCTGAATTCTCACTCAGCCTTTAAAATTCAAGTGTTACAAAGACATTTGTATATTTATGTGTACGTACAAAAACGTAACAAGGACCAGGGAGGACCTCTGTCCTCTGAGGTGAACCATACAACAAGAGAAATCAGCTTAGCTCCATCTTAAAACCAGCTTTCTGCCCAGAGTGCATCCATTTGAAATAAGGTACCCAGCACCCAAAGCTGGAGCTCCTTGTCTGATGCCTGAGCTAACCCAGTTATTTCTGCAAGAACACAGCCTGCAGCAGTGTCCTGCCATGGCTCCCACTTCCCTCTGTCCTCAGAGTAAACGGGTCACAGGGAGCAAAGCCTGAAAGCTTTCCAGTGAAACATATTCATTGCCCCAAATTAGCAAATGTTGCACAGCATTTGATTGCTTTCAAGTGCAAAGCGTTAATGCGGATTTTGAAAGTAAATTCTCTTCAGGGGATGTAAAGGAGCAAGTCCTCTGATCTTGGTCGTGAGACAGAATCACAGAACAGTTCGACTGTGAAGGGACCTCTGGAGATCAGCCCGTCCAACCCCCTGCCAAGGCTGGGTCACCTGGAGCAGGTGACAGGAACACTTCCAGGTGGGTTTGGAATGTCTCCAGAGAGGGAGACTCCATAAAATCTCCTTGTGCAGCCTGTTCCAGAGCTCTGCCACCCTCAGTGTAAAGAAGTTCTTCCTCGTGTTGAGGTGAAACTTCTTTTGTTTCTGTTTATGGCCATTGCTCCTGATCCTGTCACTGGGCACCCTCCTTGGCACCTCTCTGAGATATTGACAGGGATTCATGTGATCCTCCCTCAGTCTTCTCTCTCTCCTCAAAAGAGAGATGCTCCAAACCCCTCATCATCATCGTGGCCTACACTGGACGCTCCCCAGTAGCTCCTTGTCTGAGAAACTGCCTTCCTGGAAATGATCCTCAGAGTTGGAAGACTGCAAATTAGAGACAATTCTTCTGCTGTCCCACAATGTCATTCTAAATCACACCAGCACAGATCCAAAGTGATTCCAGTAACATCTCTGAAGAGATTATGAACAAATGCCAGAGAACTGAGATAAGCATCAGGCAGAGAATGGATGTCTCATTGATCAGTGCCTCATACAAATGAAATAGTTCAGCTGTCTTATCAGACAAACTGATTTCCTTTGCAACTTTCCCCAAGTCATTTCACTGCCAAGGTCTCAACTCTCTCATCTGCAAAGCTCTATGAAATACAAGTTATTAGTTCAAATTTTAATGCCATTAGAATCTGAAAGCAATAGCATAGTCTTGTCTTACAGACAAGCACGATGGCTTAGGCAATTTTAGGGGCTTCTCTGTATTAAATATAGCAAATTGCAGTTTTCTCTGCAGTAAAAGGAGATTTATTTCCTAAGAACGTTCAAAATCCAAATCCTTTCCCTAATGAGGTGTCAGATGAAAGGATCTTCTGCACAAACACATCAAGAAAAAGTCATCTCTCAAAATTTCATTAAATATTAAATGATTGTGAAATAAACAAAAAATGTTGGGGTTTTTTTGACAAATAAAGTTCCATTTACTTTGTAAGACAGAATACATATGACAATTAGTTCTTCAAATGACTACATGGGGGAAATCCCTTCAGTCCTGATGCTCTGTACTCTATGAGAACCTCATATGTTCATGTCTGAGAACAGATTTTCAGCTTCATTCCTTTCTGAAACCAAGCCTCAGACAGATAATGCAGCTAATGCTAATAAACTCAAGATGTCTTAATATCAATTTGCTGAATGGAAAATCCTGCTTATTTTGAACTAATTTAGTACAGCAGTACCTGTTTAAGATCAATTCACAGCAGACTATTTCCTATTTATTGCTAATTAAAATCACGGATTTCCTGTTCCAAACAGCATATAAGCCTGAAAAATTAGCTCAAAGCCAGTGTGCTATTGACTCAGCTGGGGGAGCAGATCTAGATTTACCACCTCATTCCGAGGTCTATAAAACCAACTGCTCTCAGGAATGACAAATTAGCCCCAGAGAGGTCAGGTGAGGAGGGAAAACACGAGGCAGTCGCTGAGATTTGTCCTCTCAACGTTACCAAGTGCAGAGTGGCTTAACTGTGCTTTTATCTCCAGCCCGAGGTACCAAGAGCACCCAGACTGAACTCTTTCCTGGCACACTAAATCTGAGGACCACCCAGCCTTTCTGCCTCAATTCCAGCCCTTCCTGGCCTTGGAGAGAATAATGCTCCAGTTGTGTGCCAAGGGGATATCTGCAGGTGGCATCTGGGTTTAACCTTACCCACCCACACTTTTGTGGTCAGGTCCATACAAAATGTTTCCAACTGATTGTGCTGGGTAGATACAGGGCAATTCTTTCTCTTCTGGAACACAGTTAAGGCAGGAAAGCACAGGAAAGCTTGGGAACAGCTAAGAAAAATGGATATATTGGAGTGGTCCTGAATTAAGGAAGATTCCACACAAAGCCTTCAGTACATTGCTCCTGAGATCTGAGACCACCTGAGCTGCAGAGCGACCAGGAAAGCAGCACCCCCTGGGCTTCATCATGACACCAGACTTCCAGAGGGTGAGGAGAAGGGCTGTGCAATCCCTGTCTCACCAATCCACACAAACTGAGAGAAGATGCACTTACAGCAGGAGTTTGCTTATTAGTGAATCAACCTTTTTTTGTTTTCCTCCAAAAATCTTTGCCTCATTTCCACTGCAAAAGCCTCCAATCTGCTTAGGCTCATCTCAGGGCGATTTAATCAATCCCAGCAGCTTGGACTGCATTTCCATCAGGAACTCTGGGTGTCCTAAGTGACAGAAGTGACACAGAAAGGTAAAAGCCCTGCAGGAAGCAGCTCTGCAGACCTCAGGACAGGCATCTCTCCAGAGCTTTGGCACACCAGGTGCCAACAAATGCACCAAAATTTGCACCAAATCCAGCAAAGCCTCGGTGAGACAGAGATACACCTCCTTTAAAGCTTTTATTTCATACCGCCAGAGAAGGCAGTTGCCTGAGCACTGTACATGTGGACAGTTGTAAACTCCAACCAGTAAATGTTATATGAAAAATAAAATTAACTTTTGTTTTATGTTATCCTTTGTTTTTCAGCTATTTGAAAGGTGCCAAAGATCATTCGGGAAGATCTGGTTTGGAAGTAACATTCAAAAGCAATTATCGGTGTCCAGCTTTGTTGCTAGCATTTTCTTTGAGACCCCAAAACCACTTATTCAATCAGCTTTCCCAGTCTGCCTCTTACTATTTTTAAAGTTTTTTAGTTGCTAAAATTTTTTAGTTGCTAATTTTTTTTATTTTTAAATGGTGCTTGGAGACAGTAATAACACTGCAAAAAATAGGTGCATAATTACTGTAATAATTGAGTTGAATGTATATTCACTACTTTTAATAAGAGAGAAGTACTTCAAGTTGTCTTTCATTGTACAAGTGTCTAATTCTTGCTCAAATATTTGTATAATTCATTTGGTTGAACACAGGGTTTAAGAAGCATTCAGGCAGGGCCTGTCTGTTTGTGAGAGGCCCCTGCAGAACCACCCAAGTGTTTTAGAGTCTCTGTTCCTGCCCGGAGCTACTGCAAATTCAGGACCATTATCACCTCTCAAAGGGATGGAATCCTACTGTACCTGAAAAAATGTAAGGAGGCTGAAATACTCTTGTATTGCAAATTGACTCAAGGCTCAGGTTTTTTACAGATGGAGGACTTCAGTTCAAATGTACAGATGATTTAAATTGGTGCAGCTAAAGCAGACAGTATCCTTAGCAATCCTCCTTTTCTCTGCCCAAGATGATGCCATTCTTGCAGGCATGGCTGAGCAAACTCTGCATCTGCTTGTTAGCTGCTGTAGCTTAAATTAATTAAGTGCATGAATGTAATCTGCTGCCAAGCGGGATTTACGTTAATGGGCAGGACCACAAATGAGGAAGAAAGTTGGAGTTATGGCAGTGCAGGGAAGAGAAGGGCAGAAAGCTGAGGTGGGTGTTGGACCCAGCTGCTCACCTGGGACACAGTTCTCCCACAATCAGAGAAACAGAGCGCACTGATTGCTGGTGAAGTCTGACCAAAAAGCAACATTTGGGTTCCCTTCAGCCTCACTGATTCCAGGAGTTCAACCTGCCCTGCAAGCTGATAAACCCAGCAGTGCTGACACTTCCACAAAGGGAATTGTGCGGTGACAGGGGGCAGTTCCCTCCCCCCGGGACAAACCTGAGCTCTGCCTGGAGAAGGGCAGGAACTCTGGAACTGTTTGATGACAACTTCCCAAGGCCCTGGGGAGCTGCCCCAGCTGGGGTCAGTTCTGAGCTGCTCAACAGCACGAACCACTGACCACGTGCAAAAATAAAGGGAAGTGGTATGAATGCAAGCAAATATTTGCAGCAACACTCATTCTATCTGCATGACTTACTTAAAGAATTCAATCAAATTAATAATGATAAATATAAATATTAATGTGTTGATATTTAGATGATGAAATGTACTTTTGTTGTTCAGAGAACTAAGCTGTCCCTGTTTTTTCTGAAGGCTTGAAACAGCCCTTTGTTTATTTTCATCTTGTTTTCCAACATAACTTATTTATTTACAGCATGTCAAGGGAGAAACTTAATTTCTAAGGACATTTTCCAATTAACTTTCCTAATTAAAAGTAAAAGTTAGACTCAACTGGTTTGTAAACAGTATTATCTAAACCCCCAAAATTAATAAATTCTGGGAAATGACTGAGAATACACCTACACAGGAACGATCAGAGATGTTCCCCATCTTCCATCTCCAGGTGTTACAGGCATTGTCTGGCATTCTGGACGTCTGCTCATTTCTGCCTGATTTGGAAACAATTACATTTGCTCCAAAAGTCTGTAACATTATTAGGGAATTACTGTTCCCTTTGGCTGCTATGAGACAGCGCTGTGAGCAAAGCTCACACGGAAGTTTGCACCTCAGACTGTGGGCTTTAACAAGTTCTGAGTTCTGCCCTCAATATGAGCCTGTAACAAGAGTCTCTGCAGTGATCCAACTTCATCAGTTTGTGCAAGAATCCAGGAATATCCTAGGAAATGCCTGCTGCTGCACTGATTCCAACATCTGCCATTCAGACTGAGATCTTTAAAAACCAGAGAAAGAATTCACGGTTTCAGCAGGGACCACGATTTCGTCCTGAGTCCAATGAAACCCTTAATGAAGTTTGCATAAGTCTTCCAAATTCTATCCTTGAAATTAAACCAGACGCAAGAATTGGAACCTAGAGATCACACTGTCATGTCTGACTTGGTGATCAATTAGAAACAGACCCATCCAACTGAATAGTTCACGAGAACTGGAAAAATATTTAAATCCAATAAAGTAAAAGAAGATGGCTGCAAACCACTTTAAAGCCCTGAAATTACTTATTTCCCCAGCGCATTTCTGGCAGTGAATAACCACACTCTTTGTGGATGCAAGAGCATTTCACATCTAAAAATAACTTACCCTGTACACTCATCACAAATCCAGAGACACCCAAGGCAGCCCGGAGTCGCAGATCAATTTATAATACTTATGTAAAATAAAAAATAAAATAAGCATAAAGCAGAATTAGATGTTCTGCTTGCCCCATATATCCTGGACTTATGCTATGAGTTATTGCAAACTTTCTCTGAGACACAGTAATTTAGATGAATGTACTTCTTAACAGTTTCAGTACTAAACACCATTTTTTCCCACGTATTTTCAATATATGGGAATATATTTCCCATATAATGAGCAGGTATAAACATCTGGCTACCTCCTGCTCACATCCTGACTGCCTTACAACAGCTTCACACACACTTTTAAGCAGCAGTTTTCTCTGCTTTAGTACTAGAGAAACAGAAATAAATGTGGCTTGATACATTTACTGTAGAAGAGCAGTTTCTCTGTTGCCGTAAAATGCTCTCGGAAATAATAATGATAATAATAACAACGATAACAAAAGAAGCTGCAAACTCCAGTAGGGCCCAGCTGTAACTGGGGAGACCAACTGGTTCTGAATCTTGAAGACAGTTAGTCCCCACACATTTTAAATTAGCGTGTTTGTGTGCAGCCAGCAGCATTGTATTCTCATTTTGTAGTGGTGCTTTTAACCACATGAGTCACAGCTTGGGAAGGCAGCTGAGGGAACCTGATGGCTCCCATGCTCCACAGCATTTCCTTGTGTGAGAGGAAAAATGCTGCTTCTGTTCAGGACAAGGTAGAAGGGAACCTCTCTGCTGCAGGCTTGGCACATGTTAAATCCACTTTGCAGATAGCAGGGAACCTGGAAATCCATAAATCTGCCTTTCCCCGTTTTTTTGTTTCCCAGACGGGGAAACTGTGACTTCATTGTTAATGCAGTCAAGTAGGAAAACTTGAGTAGACCACAAAACTCCTTTCTGGAATGGGTGGTTTCAAACCAGGACTGGGAACCCTCAGAACTGGATTCTAATTCTGTTACGCAGATAATTCACTCTGAAAAGATGCTTAAGCCAAAGGTTTCAAACATTGACATCTAAAGTAAGAAGCAAAATGCAAGTTAACTGTGCACCTCAGCAAAGCCTTCAATACACAAAACCCACTGTACTGTGAGTTGAAAATAACACAGGGAAGTTTTATCACACATTGTTTTCCTTTTTGGAACGTTCTATTGATTATTTTTCGGACCCATACATTTTAAACTCACGGCTAAATCTGTCTTGACAGCGTCTTTTCAACCGAGCTACAAATATCTTCTATTTGCCGGGTTAAGCTCCAGAGACTTTTAAAAGCCGTGTTTCAAAAGCCAGGTTTCCTCAAAGACATGTCCTTGGGTAGTAAGTAACTGGAATCTCTCTTTGTAGCAACAATTGACCATAATGGACTCCTTTTATTTGGCATCTTCCATGTCATTTACATGTACTCTGAACTTCAGTGAATTCTAAGGAATTCACTGAAATGTGAGAATACATGGAGTGATTAAAGCAATCCATGAGCTGACACTCCACAGACTCTGCCTCCACTGACAAACAGCCCACTCCAAACCGGCAGTGGCGGCTCTAAGATTTCCTAGAATCAATAAACCCCTCACTTTTGGGTTTTCCCTGCCAGGATTCCTGTGACTGCAGGTGAGCCTCCCGTGGTCCCTGCTCGGTGGGGTGGCCCCGTTGCCAAGGTCACCTTTGCAGAGTTCTATTTGCATCCAGCTGACGTTGATTCATGTTGCCAGATGGCAAAGGACAAAGCACAATCGCTCAACACAACGTGTGACCTACTTACACGCCCAACAATCTGCTGCTGGATACTTTGGAAATGCATGGAGACTTTGATTAAAATTTTAATTTTGTTTCATAGTTAGCCCACATGTGGCATGTACATTTTGCATCCCAGATACAACTGCTCCAGCAGGGCAGTGGCGTGATGCCTCCGACCTCCTTCTAAAACAGGCCATGTGAATGCCTGAGCGTCATTTCCTTACTTCCTGAAGGCACTCTCAAAAGTAATTACAAGTTATTGGTTTACACATGGACAGCTAATGAAGAGCCAGACACCCTCATGCTAGCACCACATAAAGAAATAGCGATGACAGGAATGTGTCAGCTCTGGAGAAGAAGAGTAAAAATGCGATACAGACAAAATTCATGTAGGGTTCCTAATCCAGCATGTGGAAACTCTCTGTCCATGGTCAGAGTCACATATATATTTGCAGGATCAGCAGGACAATGCAGTTTCTGCAATAACTAACTACAGTGTGAAGGTATGTGAGAATACTAGAAGTGACATTTGGTCATTGCAGGACAGATTCCCTAAATTGCTCCGGGCTTTAGGAGTGTCACAACTGCCAGGCTGGATCAGGCCCAGGGCTGGCTGAGACCTGCACTCTGCCTCTGCCCTTGGCTGGTACCAGATGCTGCACAAAGGCAGAAGAGTTCTAGAGCAGACACAGATAAAACAATTCCCACCTTCAAGAATGCCCTTCTGGTCCTGAGCTCTCATACCTAAACACTGGCCTGAGTCCTGCAGTTCAAGTTTTAGTAAAGTTTTAGTTCCTGTCAAAGTGTTGGTCAACAAGAATTTCAGTGCTGAAAACATTTAATTTCTGAAGTGATCTCCAATCCACTTTGACTCTACTCAGCTTTGACAGGTTTTTCAAGGGCTTGGCACCTATAAATGAAGTGGAACTGTTAAAAGTCTCAAGCGTTCAGCAGCTCCCCTTGTGAAAGTTCACAACCAGACCTTCAGAGAGTGCAGCAGTGTGTGAATCTGGGCACACACAACTCAGGAACTCTCCTAAATGAAAACAGAATGCTTGTTAAAGCACAAATCCTCCAGACCAGGAGAAAACAGAACCCAAAAATCCTGCAGAGAAGCAAATCTAACATTATATTGTACGCTGAGGAGGAGGTGACGGACGCTGGTTGGAAAGCATCCCATCACATATTAACACTATTTAGTTGGGGGGGAAATGAGAAAGGAAAGCCAAACACAGGGAGAAGGACTTGTATCACAGTGCAGGCAGTGCTAATGAGGTGATTATAGGTAGCAGAGCAAGTGAAAATAATTGGCTGGACATTGACTAAAATCAAAATTTATCAGCGAACCAAATATTTTATTATTGAATAAAGATGTGAGGAGCTACACTCGGGATATGTCATTCTGTGTGCCAGACACGGTGTTATCTCCACTGAGAAGCTCCCTGCTTCTCTAAGACTGGGAAGATGACTAGAAAGGACATCCCAGTTGTGGGTGGAACAGACAACAGAAATATCTTACAAATCAAAACAAACAAACAGAAAAAGAAGTTCATGTGGTTGTACCCGTTACTTTCTCTGCATTTACACTTTATAGAAAAGATTTACCCAGGAAAGAAGTAAGTCTTAAAGTTCTGTTCCTTTGCCATAAATTAAGTTTGGAGACAGACAACAATCCAAAAGAAATAGCAAAAAAACAGCGTTTATGTAATTATTGAGGAAAGCACAACATTCTGGAAAAAATGCCAAGCACCACCTTAAAAAATTAAATTAAATTTTAAAATTAAAAATCAGAGAAATCCATTCTTCCTTTCTTCCTTTTAAATCTAAGGAAGTTCAAACAGACATTTAAAGCCAGATCTTCATGTGTAAATTGGAGCTTTTACTATCCACAGAAAAACAGCTCATTTTAAAAATACTTATTAAGCATTTGTATGAAGTTTAATGTAACTATCACGAGTATTCTATCATACAAGACACAGGTGTCTTTGTCCTGAGCCGTACATCAGCCTCAGACTCTGAGAAAAGCTGATCCTCGTGCTGCAAGTCTAAATCCTGCCACTCCATCCACCTGGTGGTCCTGATCCCACAGCTTCTGTTCCACACAGACCTTTTTGTACAAAAATTCTTCAGTTCCAGCCACCAAATGCCCATCTGGAGCTGGTCTGGACAGTGACCCCGGTACAAATGTAAGGTCCCTTATGGCCCTCATCCCTCAGCAAAGCTCCCCCACCTTTGCAGAGACAGAGCCTGCCCAAAGGGCCAGGAGGTGGCCTGACCTTTGTGCCACCACAGTCCTGCTGCGGGCACAGGGAGTTGTGTTTCTACCTGCCGGACACCACAGGTGACAACACAGCACAAGCAACACTTCACTGGGCTAAAACTCCCAGTGCCTTGTGCCCACAGGGCTGTGCAGAGGCACCACAAACACATCCCAGCCCTGACAGCACTCGGAGGGAATCAAAAGAGGCCCTCCCGGGCTGCTCAGCAGAGAGCAGCCCCCTCCTTTGCTGGCTCTGATTGCTTTTCGACTTAAAAGTCTGTGGAAAGGGCAAAGTGTCTGTTTAATTTGCTGTAGTGTGGGAAAGAGGCCAAGGTGTCTGTGACACTGCACTGTGCTTGGAAATTGTTTGCTCTTGGTACTGCCTGCAGTTTATAAGCAAGATGCCACAGAAAACAAACATAATTGAAGAGAGTCTCCTTAAATGAGAACAAAGTAAACAGATGCTTCGTTAGAAGTTACATTCCCTGATCCTGCCTCTGCTGTCAAGTCCACTGATCTTTTTTCCCCTCTTTGGTTCAACTTAAAAATTAATTATCTTTCATAGAAAACACAAGTTGCTACGGTTACGTTAACAATACTTTGAAGAAAAAGGTCTTTTTTGGGGCAAGTGTGTCTTCAAAAGAAAACAGATAAATTTAGTAAAACTCATCCTTGCTTGCTCTTTAGATCCTTCAAACAGGAGTTTGCAACTGGAGCTGAGAGTCTGAAAGGGGCTGTGCTGACCCTGAAGGGAACAACAGCCTCACAGGCACTGGCCGAGTGCAGCAGAACAGCCCTGAGGGATTCCTGCCGCCCACTGACAGCAGCAAGGGACTCAGGGATGTGTGTGGGGATGCTGTGGGTGCCCAGCACCATGGAAAAGATGTCCTGGGATGTTTGAATACATGAGGAGCGGAGCTCAAAGACTCACTCACTCCAACTCCTACCAGCACACAAACATCTGTCGGTGTGGTGCCTCTGTGCAGGGAACACAGGGGAGAAGAGAAAGACAACTGCCTGTTCTTTTCAAATTCCACAGTCACAGAATGTTTACATTTCCACCACAGAGAAAACAAAGTAGGTTAGATAAAAAACTATTGAATTTAAAAGAGTGGAATCATCACTTCAAAAGGTTTCAGTTTTGTCCCAGTGATTTGTAGAAATAATGTCAAAACTAAAGTAGCAGAGTTGGATAATTTCTAATAATCTTTAATGAAACTGTGGGAGACTGTTGGCTGTAGACCTGACACAGATAAAACTTTTTATTCTTACAACCCCAGCTGCATGTAGGATTCAAAATCAGAGTTCTGACTGTTTGTCTCTGCTATGCTCTGCTCTATTTGAGTCGAGAATAAGGATAGCAGTGACCACCTGAGGTCACTCAATGGGCACTGGACATCATATTGGAGTCACACTCAGAGCCACAGAGCATGTCAGAAAACACTTTTAGTTTCACCACTCAGCTGTGGTTTGAGACAATCACTGAACAAAAGGGAGACATCTCTTAAATAGTATGGAACTGGGGTAAACTAAGAATAGTAATACAATTGGAGAGTTATGTTTGGGTTAGTGCTCTGGTTTGTATTTTTGGAAGAGCTAGATGGATAATATTCAGGATAGCTCTTGATTTAAGGAAGGGAGCACACCCCATAAATTAGGAAGTATAAATATTTAAAGGTTTCTTGAAAGTGTACAAAACCAACCTATTATGGCTGATCTTCTTTTTCTAGGCAATAGCTACAATAGATGTCCTTAAAAGTGATCCCTTGGTTTAACGCTGGGCGAAGGCCCAGAGAAACTCTGTTTCCATAATGGTGCACTGGGGAATTCTTTATTTCAAAGTGCCACATGGAATGTCTACATTAAGTCATAAGGGCTAAAAAATTTATGGTATCCAAAATGTTCGCTTGGGCACACAGTCCATGGCATCACCCTGTTAATCACCCTGGAGCCAAAGAGCTCTTCCCAGATCCCTGACTCCGGAGCTGTCACGTCTGATGCCAGCTCTGCTGAGAACTGCTCCCCTGACCACAAGTTTAGATGTGCTTTTAGGGTTAGAATGAAGAGTAGGCCAAAAGGGGGAAAAAAAGGGTGCCCAAAGCCCCGTACCCAAGTAGCAGGAATTTCAAACCATTCCCAGTTTGGAAATGGTTGAGACCAAGAACACAGTCAAACCCTGTGTCTGGAAGAATGAGCCTGGAAAAAGAATAGTTTAGTGAGTCTGCAAAAAATCCTCAAAACTAAAGGACAATGAAGGATGAAGGCAAGCGGGGAAGATCAACAGGAGGAGTTTTTTCCTCTCTGTAATGGTTACAGAATAAACTCCAGAACTAAAAGACACGATCTGTCTACCACGAGATTTGTTTAAGTCATAGGCACTGCTTTAAGATTCCTCCTGTTTCGTCTCTCTGCTGTTCCCAGGGAATTGACAGCACCGTGCCTGTGTGCCTAGGAGAAGGTCTCACCTATAATCATCCAGCTACAGAACACTTCCCTCCCCTCTCACACCCTGTCATTCCCCATCAGCTGTGAGCTGGGCTGATGGATCACCCTGCACAACTCTGCTCAGGGAAGCAGGGAATGTTTTCTTCACAAGCACGGGAGAACGGCCTTGGTTCGGGCCCTTGCACAGACACGGGCAGAGCGGGGGGGGGACCTGCGGGGGGGGACCCGCAGGGAGGGCTCCATGGGGAGGGCTCCATGGGGAGGGCTNGGGAGGGCTCAATGGGGAGGGCTCCATGGGGAGGGATCCATGGGGAGGGATCCATGGGGAGGGATCCATGGGGAGGGCTCCATGGGGAGGGGCCCGCGGGGAGGGATCCACGGGGAGGGACCTACGGCACATCCCAGCGCTGTCCAATGTACCACCCAGGCTGCACGGAGCACCTCACTGACAGCTGTTCCCAGGGATGGACCTGTCCTGCTTGGAAACTGAAATTCTGGAGACTGCGCTCAAGTTTCTAGAGAATGTGCCGTTTTACACGTCCATACCTCGGCCTTTCTCTCTGCTTTGCTGATAAAGCGATGCTGCCTAATTTTCCATGGATTAGCAGCAAACTCAGATATTTTCTGAGTTTCTTTTTTTCCTATGTAAAAGCTTCCTCGAGCAGTTTAGAAGCAAAGCAGAATATGAGCAACAGAAACTCAACTTTTGTTGTTACTGCATTAAAAAGCTAAACCTGAATTTATACCTAATTTTAATTTATTTGCACAAGAAAAACCACAGATGAAACGTGTGTCTTTCTTCCTGACAATAAAACCTAATCTCTCTTGCTCAGTTACTTTTCAAATTTTAGATTTAAAATCTCAGTAGAGATACCTGCCTGATCAAAACAAGGAGCTGCTCTGTGCTAGAGGAATGCCCCAGAAATGGCCATCAGTAAAGCTCAGATGTGAACAAACAAAACCCACATCTGTAGCACAAACCTTTGTCAGGAACCGTGTTAATACTTCCAAGAGCCTTTTGTGCAAATTGAATAATTCTTCTCATAGCAAGTCTTACAAAAGAAAGTAATTTCAGCTGATGGTATGCAAGGTAAAATTAACTTCTTGTTTCTGTAGATGAATGGTTCCTAGAATGTCAAATATCACTCTTGGAAAGAGGGTTGACTTTAATTTAACATCATGATTATGGTCTGAATTTCTCTTTTAAAATTTTACTTTTTTCCAAAAAATGTATTAATGAAATGCAAATGCAAAACATTTAGTCTTAACTGTTATAATTTTTCCTTGCTTTTTGTTATTAGATATGTATATCAAGACATATTTGAAAGTACTGCAATCTAGTGTCACTACATTCATTTAGAGATAAATAAACAGCCAAGATAAATCAATGTTTTGTTGTAAAGAGTCATTTAAAAATTTTCTTTGACAGCTAATCTAAACTACAAGAATTATTCTCCTAAAGAGATCCATTTCACAGACAAAAATTAGGTGCAGAAATTTGGAGAGTATCCCATATTTGTTTTCACGCACACTGAGTTTCACACCTGTCAGAAGAGTTAATCTCAATTCATCCTTTGCTTAAGGAATTTAATGCCTGCCTCTTTAATTAGAGAGGTCCAGGCCGGTTCTGCTGACACCATTCAAACCTCTCACACGCAGTATAATTTTTAATCAAAATGTGTGCCATAGGTGCTTCTGGAATCTCTGTGAGTTCTGTGTTGCTCTTCTCACCGAGCAGGCACAAAAATGGGTTACCTGGATTGCTTCCTAGCACCATCTCCTTCCCTTGGAGGGCTGGAGACCTGACCAGGTTTCTTGTGGATATCCAAATTCAGAGGAGATGAGTCTTTCCTCCAGTCTTGCACCTATTGCCCTCAAAGCATTCTTCAGCTACATTATACCATGGCTCCTTTAATTCATAAAAATTCACTTCAGGACTCATCATTTAATTCAACTGAATTAAACAGCGCAGCAATGTGGAAAGATAAAAGTCTTGAAAATGCAAAGTCTGAGGAAATGCAATTAGAGCATCCCACTTGACCAGTTCTTCAGTTGGTACTCATCTCATTTGCACAAACCCACACGAAAACAGGAGAAGGTGAAAAGGCTGAGACATTCCCAGGATGACAATACCCTTCAATTGCTAGTTAGCAGCAGCATTAAACTTTAACAAATGATCTGCACAACGCTCTACCCTTCCATGTATATGTAGAGACTGAGACCCAAAAAACCTCCCCAAAATAGTGAAATATTACCTTTATACCAAACTTTGTCTGTCTCTAATATTGCAGCAGTCACTATTTTCAAGAAAGGAAGCTGAAAGAACCCCTGGCACAAAAAAAACAGGTTAAGTAACAGCAATTGTCTTCAAAGACACTGATGTTTATCAATGCCTCAGTAAAGAGGAATGCCAAAAAAAAAAGAGGAAAACAAGGATGGCATGATTTCAGCCACTAACTCCAATTAAATAAAACCTTTCAGAAACGCTGAATGGGATGATTACAGCCCGCAGTTGTCTTCTGTTTATGGCACCAGAGGAGTTCCAAATTATAAAAAGGGTGAACATTCAACATCCAGTGAGATATATGGGATAACACCACATGGAGACATCTGGATGTCATTATAGGTAACATTTTCAAAAGGGCTGAACTCACTGAAGCACTTCAAAGATGGTGCTTGAGTTTATAATTTTACCTTTATCTATTTAGGAGCTCTACGCTATGACTGATTCATTAGGAAAACAGAGCATTTTTGACCACATAATGATCCACACGGTGAGCTATGCACCATAATCCTTAGCTTATGGTGTTAAGAAATCAAATTTTCAGCCTAAATAGGCCCAAATACACAACTATTCTAAAAGATTGACTTGGTGTGTTGGATGTTTTTGAAGCACAGTAGCCTAAAACAACAAATATGAAAGTTCAGTATATTAAAAAGACAGGTACCAGCTTGAAAGTGATTGTGCTTAATCAGCAATTTATAGTAAAATAACTAGAACTTCCTAATAACAATAATAATACCCCAAATCAATGATCCTATATAAAAATAGCAAAACCAGGAGACATCACTGCCATTTACGCCTGTTTATCCAAGTCACCTCATTCCAGCAGCTTTCCAGCATTGACATCACTTGTCCTGTGGGTACCTCACATGTGTGTGACATCCCTATTCCTGTTATTTGAGGAACCAGTGTGGCCTGTTCAGATGTCCCTGCACAGCAGGAAGTACCAGCTGCAGTGGCCAAGAACACACAGAAAATGATTGAAACTTTTCTGCTGCTGAATCGTGACAGAGACAAGACCAAAGCACCCAACGGGGCCTGCCTTTGTCAACAGCAGAGAGACTTTTCCACTGCACTTTACCCTGGGCTGCCAAGAGAGCTTGGCAGTGAGAAAGTACAAATTGGGGAAGAACAAGGGAAAAGTGGAAACTGGGAAAGCCTGACTTCTGGCAGCACAGGAGAGAAACTGCTTCATCTGATGGGCTGAGGTCCAGGGAAAGCTCAGGCTGCTCTGAGCCCTGCGAGCGAGGCAGAGGAGCTTCCCTGAGGCACCGGGGCCGGCTGGTGCCTCCGGCTGAGTCCTGGGAAAGCACAGGCCAGGGACAGAAAATTCTTCAGGAAAATGCACTGGAAAAGAGGTGTTCTACAGAGCAGGTAAAGGAGAGAGGGAAGCCATCACAGTTCAGTTGGTAGCCCCCAAAAAGAGGGGGCTTTCTATTCATACTTTCTATTCACAAACGGATCCCAAATATTAACATTGCAACACACAATATAAACTGCTATGGATCAATGCCACAACTGAACACAACTCCATAGAAATAATCCCCAAATGTCACTCCCAAGGAACTGAATCCTAGGTTTTCACGGGTGGATAACACAAACTGAAACCTAACAACTACAAGTAAGCAATTTCAGTGGAATTAAGGAGTCACAGGAAGGTCAAGGACAACATTTTGGTCTTCACACATTGTATCCTGCACCAAAGAGGGAAGTGCCACACACAGGATAAAAACGGAAGAGGGGAGTTGTGATTAAATTGTGGGTTAAAAGTTGGTGAAGAGGCAGTTAAAAGATGGGTTAAAAATTTTGTTTCTATACCAATTAACACGCTCAGGAGACAAAGGATGCCCCAAAAGTCTGTATCTAAGGGTATTAAAGACACACAAACTGAAACTGAAGGTGCTAAGTGTTTAAAACATTTCTGAAAGCTGTTATGCGACATGAGCAAGGAATGTATAATATGTAACTGCTGCCGGATATTGCTTCCTTTCCTCCTGAGCCAGGATGGGAAGCCTGACAGGATGCTGTGGGAAGCCTCCCCTGGGAGCTGGTGTCTCAAGAGCCACTCTGGTAGTAACTAATGAGCCAGGGCTGCACATGCACTCAGGAAAATTATGGTTTGTGTATGAAGGACTCAAGTGTGAGTGACAGGCTGAAGCAGGAAGAGCACCAAGAGCTGCAAATAGGATTGAGCTATTCCATCTGGGGAGTATCGTGGAATCCTGTGTCTACTGAGAGGAGACTCCTAAGAGGGAAACTGGAGTGTTAAGAGTAGTTTGTGGTTCACATACCACAATAAAAGCATATTGCACAGAGTATAGCATACTACAGATGATCTTATCCAAGATCCTTCCTCGGGAAAATGTAAACCCGGTAAGGCAAAAGATGGAGTGGGATCAGTTACTGCTCTGAAGGCAGCTTTTCATATAAAACATAGGCCAAGCTGTTACTGCTCACATAACATGAATAATACACTTATGATGTCTCCTGCTGTGGTATTAATATTGCATTTTGTCACAGGCTTCTGCACCAGACAATGACTGTGCTCAGCCCCCTCAGGGAGCAACAGAAGCCTTGACCTGAAAAGCCATCACAGGAGTTATTGGAGAACACTGCTTCTGGTGTGGTGGAAGCTGTGCAAAGCCATTTACCACCAGGAAAACAATCAGCAAGTCAGGACAGGAAGGACATCCCTAAGTGCCCTCTACATGGCGAGTGACAGACAATGAACTCAACAAACCAACACTAAAGTTGGAGAGTTTTTCACAATGTGTTATCAACTCAAAACAATTTTTCTGTATTTTTGTGAGCTAGAAAATAGTATTATTTTATGATACAACAGGCAGCGAGTGAATCTGATTGAAATGGGTGAGGGAAGGGTGACTGGAGGAGCACACACATTATCACTGCCAATCTGAACTTTGTCACAAGAAGCTCTCAGCGATGAAGCATTCCCTATCTCCCACACCAGATGGGGCAGGTAGGGAGGCCAAGGCATCCAGATCATCCCAGGAAGCAGGAATGCTGGGATAATAAACATGAAAGCAAATTAAAAATGCCATTTCCAATTAGAAAAATGGAAAAGGAAAGGGATTGGGAGAGAGGGAACATTTGTTTTCAAGCTATCAAACTAGGCATTCACAATAAACAGGAGGGGGAAAAATAAACAGTGTTAGAATGTTTTATGCAGCTCTAGAGGTAAAGATTCCATTAAGAGGAGAGAGTCTACGCATTAATTGGGAAGCCACACACATAATGAATGCAGGATGACATTTTGATGCTTCACTTGTCTTCTCCCCTGCCAATCCATCTCTCTAGTTTGCAATCTGTCACTGCTGACGATGTGTTAATCTTTGGGGTGAGGATATAACTCTGCCTCAGCTCTTCATGTACGAGGGCACTGAGAAGCAGGTACCTGTCAAGCACTGCAAAGAGCCTCTCCCTGGAGGGAACAGCCCCTGCAGTTTGCTGAGAATTTATCTAGCAGGTAACTCTCAGTGAAACCCTCCGTGCCTTTCTCCTGTATTTACTAATTTGCATTTATATACCCCTTACTATCTAAACACCTCAAGATCTCAAATGTGCTTAACCTAACAAATCCCTCATATAATTCAGGGAGCGTTAGGGCAGTTTCCTACAGATAAGCAGGGATGATGGCAGTTCATGTTGGAGCTGGAAGGTTGGCACACAGATGCTCAGTATTTTCTGCAGAGTGAAAGGAAGGAGATGAGTCCTGTGAATCACTGATCAGCTGCTGCCCCAGACAGACTCTTTCCTGAGCTGTGAAAAGCATGTTCAGTGTGTTGCCTTCTCTTGGCTTCATCAAACCTCTGATTCCCATCAATTCCCTGAGGTCCCTTTCCTTGTGCCATTTTGCTGCGTTTGCACCACTCAGGGGGTGGGCAAAATTTGTTCCCCATTTCTTGTCTTTCCAGAAGGGAACCAGAATATTAAGCAGGAAATTTAACAGGACAGGGAAAAAAAAAAAAAAAAAATGTTTGAATCAGACTGTAATTAACAGAGGTGATCATGCCAGTCTGAAAACCACTCACACAATTTTATGAAACTGAATTTTCCATCCTGCAAGGCTGTGAAAAACTGTAGTGCAACAGATGCATCCAAAATGTACATACCAAACTAAATCTCTGAAATTCTAGCATATGCATGGTCTTAATATTTCTAGTGAGCATGTGTGCATATGCATACATAGCCGAATATTTACTATCAGATATATAAAAACACATTCATTCACCAACATAAATAAATGGATGGTATCTACTCCATTTCCTTATAATTAGATTAAAATTCACACTAGCCCAGAGAGGGTTAGGGGGGTCACAGGTAACAGCTTGGCTCCTGAGCAATGCTCCCTTTATTGATCTTCAGATTTCAGCAGACCATTTCAACTGCCCTGTGGAGAGCAGGAACTGGTGTCTCGGATCACGAACCCACGGGCCCGTTCTGTACCTCTGAAGATGTAATTCTCAGTGCAAGAGGCTATCAGCTGCACTGTAAAACACTGTTGCTGCACTGTGCTTTAGGGTATCTGCACATTACTGCATAGGTTTTGTTTGTTCTATAAAGTGAATTTGCTGAGTACATTTTGGACAAAAAAGTGAATTTGCTGAGTACATTTTGGACAAAAAAGAAGAAGAAAAAAAAAAGGGAGTGAGTGATATTATGGTACCACAGAAATCAGCTTTCCTCATTTTATCTCATCATAATTGAGAGCTGTTTCTGTTGCCAAGCAAGGTCTAGGCCTCCTTGATGTATAAATCAAGGGTGTTTGTTACACTGAAAGTGGCATGTAATTGCTTGTCAGCAGTCACCTCCCTTTCAGAAATGAGTGAAAGAAATCAAAGGAAATGTAGAATATTACTGGAAACTGTCTTTGACAATGACTAGGACTGTGTGAATGGCCGATCAGGTCTGGAAGGGAAAGAACACCCAAACATAGAGAAGGATTTTGCAATAAACATGTTTAGATTTATGCATGCTGAAAATATAAGCTAAAAAGTTTTGTATTCATGAAATTCAATCCTTAATCTCTAAATTTTGTGTGTGTTTGGCCCTTTCAAAACAGGAGCACAGCAATGGGGAGCCTTTTACCAGTGCTCTTGTGCCCAGAATATCCAGCTTGTGCTCTGCCTAACAGGCCTCAGTTGCCTCCTGTGCAGGGGGCAAATGGCCCAGCCACTCTGATCTGGATCAGGCAGCTGGATTGGGTCTCTGGAACTGGAGCTGTTCTACACCTGGAATATTTTCCATACATCTTTGTAACCTGGGTATCATCTTTTCCATCTGATGGAAGATTTCGGAACACGTTCCACATTCCCAGCCAAGCTCACAAATCTGCAGACCACGCCATGTCAGCTCTTTAACACCTCTTCCCTTCAGGCTGCTTCTTCAAAGGTGTCTTTTCATCTGAAAGAAACACCATTCCTACAAGTACCTGTAGACACTCCCTGCAATTTAATAGCAGCAAGTGGTGGCAAAGAGGAGGAGGGAGAAAAGTGTAAGTAAATAAAGTCTCTGGAAAGAATATCAGAAAGAAATGACACACTGTGAAAAGAAGCTTGATGCAAAGTGGAGAAGTAGGAGAGCAGGTAAAATTGAGGATGGGGGAGAGCAGAGAAATAAAAGAAAGGAGGGGAAAAAAAAAGGCTGAGAAAACACCTCCTGCCATTATCAGCAGGGTAAGTTTATGCCTGATAACCTTCTTTAGTGAGTGACTTCATTTCTATAAACCAGGGGCCAAAATGGAGAGCTGCAAGGTTGACAGAAAGAGCCAAGGCTGAGATTTCCTGTCCCACACTCAGTAGGTTTAAAAAGATTCTTCTATCACATGAACATCCAAACTGCCTTTTCTACTTGCTTTTTTTAGGGAGTGGGGTAAAAGAACAAAAAGTGTGAACTTTCACTGTCCCCATGACTTGGAAAGCCCAATGTTCCAAGATTTGGTTACAATGTTAAAAGACAATACTACAAAGTTTAAAACTTTGCCTGGACTGTCCTGGAGCCAGACTCGGTATCTGACCACATCTGGATTAAGTCTCCCCTTCCCAGGCACATCCATTTATTCCGCACAAAGCTTACAAATCTCTAGCACTCCGTGCAAGAGATCATTTTCAGGTACAGAGCTGCAGCTTAGGTGTTCAGCCACACTCCACAAAGGCTTGGAAAACCTCCCTCCAAACAAGGGCTCAGAAGTGGGAACCTTCCTGAGTCACTCCAGCCCAACCTATGGACCGTCATCACCCACAGCTCCTGGATTACGCAGCCACAGCAATTCTGTGCAGCTCCTGGGTTAGAAAACGCTGATTTGCTGCAACTGAGTCACAGGAGAAATGTAGTGAAAAGTAATCCTTCCAGGGAACACCTCTCCCAGCTCTTCTGCTACTGACTGCAGAGGGCTGCCAGACCCTTGAAAGCTCACCCAGGCAGCACAGGGAACAATGTGGAAATGGGGCTGAAGTGTATTCCCTGCCACTTTCTTTCCCTTCTGCATGGGCAGGGTTTTCCTCCCCAAGCTCAGTACTCTTAAACTCCTGGGAAAGAGACTGCATCTCGAAACAACAGCATTTTCTCATTGTTATTTTTGTAGTTCCTGAAAAGAAAAATCCTTCCCCCTACCTGCTTCCCTGAAATAGGCTATTCCTGATTTTAAACACACTCCTTAATTCAGGTATACTTTTGAAACTCTCACACTACTTTTGTTATTTCTCTTACCCTTCTGGTATATTCATCATTCTAGAGGGTCTCAGTGCAAGCAGGATGGACCCACACCCGCCTTGTCGTGGCTGTACCAGTTAAAGGTAACACCTGGTTATCTTGGTAACTCCCTCCTGTGCAGACACCCAGCATTATCTCCACCAGTGCCCCTGCTGTGCAGGGTGACTCTGCACAGAGACACAAGCACCATCCTGACAAATGACTTGCATACACAAAGCTGTTCATACACTACAAGCTTTGCAGGACCAGTGATTTTATTTCTCTGTTCATTAAAGAACACATTTCTTCCCCATTTCATGCATTTTAAAACATCTCTCTAATGAGTTCACATGCTAAGCATTAATATTTCTTTCAACATTTTTCCATTAGCTGTGTCAAACCGGATCTCGTGCCATTTGTCATGTTGCACTGATAATTAAGAAATGTGTTGCTGCTGTTGCTCTGATGATGAGCACAGTTGTACAGGAGTATTTGTTCTGCCTCTGTGGCGTTTCCTGCTCAGTCTGAGGGCGCTGGGTGTGTGCACGTGGGGCTCTGTGTGCACTGTGAGGAGCCTGTGAGTGCTGCCATGCATTTCAAACACACCATCTATGCACACACCATGCATAATTCAGCTTGTGCTTCATCATGTATTTTCCTAGAGTGCTACTCTAGCTCATGAAAAGGGGAAGGGGAGTCAACAGCTTGTGGTGCCCTGTTGCTCCCTGAGATTTAGCATGCAAAGCACTTGCCTTTGCAGAATCACAAATATTTCCACAGCAGAGGCTTCTCTGGGCAGGTTTAAATATTGCACAGTCTAAGCTAAACATCCTGACACAAAACGTTTGCAGTCCCCAGCTTCTTAAATTTTTTAGCATCACTTTTGGATGTTTTCTCTTCAGAGACCACAATGTCAACTCACAGAACCACGAGGTTCTGTGCTCCTTCCTCTCACAGGCTGCTCCACCTCGCTGGCCACCTGTCCCCTCTTGGGGAATTTTTTGCTGTGGGAAGCAATAAGTTTGGAACCACAAGGCGTGCAGGAGAGGGTCACAGGAGTGCAGGGACTGAGTGACAGCTGGCGTCCAGCCCTAATCCCAACACAGGAGCTCTGAGGTGGAGCAGGGAATGGGATAGTGCAGGTGGAAGTGTTTGAGAGGCCACAGAGAACAGGTAAGGGGGCCTTTCAGTGCTACACTGTTCACTCCAGGGTGGCATTTTCTTGTCACCCTCAGCCACCTGCAGTACACAGAGCGGCATCTTCTGCAGAGGAAACGTGCTCTCTCTAGAATGCTATCATCCTGAACTTCGCAGAAAGAAGATATATATTCATTTTTCACACCCTTTTCCCAGTTTTCTTCTCAGTCTGTGGAAAAACACTCTTCTCTGCATTGGAAACTCACCTGTTTGGAGAAGGATTAACTATTCACAAATGTTAAAATTCGAATTTAGGTCTGCTTAAGGAAATGATGTTTGTCCAGAGAAGTTGTGGATGCTGACCAGAGAAGCCATGGCTGCCCCAACCCTGGAAGAGTTCAAGGCCAGACTGGATAGGGCTCTGAGCACCCCGGCCTAGCAGAAGGTGTCCCTGCCCGTGGCTGGGGGTGGAACGAGGTTGTTTAAGGTCCCTTCCAGCCCAACCCACCCTGACTCTGTCACCCTGCACTGTGGGGCTGTCCTGGGTGCAGCTGCTGCTGAGGGGAGGGAACCTGGGCAGGCTGCCCCTGACTCTGGGAACAGGGAGCTACCTCTGCTCTCCCTCCTAAGCAGCAGCGCCTCTCTCAGTGTTGGCTGCACCACACAAAGCTGGACGCCAGTGGGAAGCAGCTGGGAATGCAGGACAGCCTCAGGTCTGCTTTGGATTTCATCTTTCTTCCATCAGGAAGGCCAATTAACCAACCAACCACAGCGGGCTGGGACATGAGCCACATGCTTATTTGTGCCTTTTTTAAAAAAAAATAATTTTCTGTGAACCCTCTTGTCCACAGATAGTAGCTGAATTCTAAAATCACTTTTCTTAAACGTCCCCCAATCACTCTCCCAGTTCTAATTTATTGACATGTCATCCAGGAACATCTCAGTAACCTTCACAAATCAGATCTGTCCCCACATCACCTCCGTTATGGACCATGCTCTTGCCTTCACTATCTTCAAATCACCAGTGACACTGGAAACTTGATAATGTTCCTTCTGATTTACACTACTGCAAAAATGAAAGAAGTTTGCCCTTTCAAGTAATTTATTTCCCCTTTTATTGCAGCTCCAGATCACGCTCAAGATTTTCTGACTTCCAGCAGAATGAACCATGTGAGAAAAATATCTCCCTCTATCAATAAGCTCCAAATTAAACTTACCATCTTTTTCCTTCTGTCCCATTCATTGAAACATTTATCTTTACTTTCTCCCTACAAAGGATTTGTGGCAGTTTTTTTTAAAAGAAAGTGATATCAGAATTCAATTAGAAAAATTTAAAAGGCATTTTGCATATTCACACTGGAAATGTGATGCTGTTGATTTAGCAGTTAATGTTTCTAAGAACATGTATTTACAAGAGTAACACTGAAGACATTCAATTAACACAATAAATATCACCTCAAATTGTTAGATGTATCTTTTGTGACCTGATATCCATTTCTCACACTGTAATATTTATTCTGCTGGAAAAATAAACCACCATTTAAAACATGGATTTGTGAAGAAAAATGTAAACAAGCAAGGCCTCAGTCAAAAATAATCCTTTGAGCATCCTGGTATTTGACTGAATTCTTTTGATCTCAGGCCTGTGACGTATCAGTCACTTCACAGAACTTCAGTAAGTTTTATTGGTATAAAACTGGCATAGGATAAAGGTCAGCCTATTTATTTTTAACAAGTGAAGTGAGATTATTTACTACTCCATTTACAGCCTGAAAGTGCATTCTGCAGTATTTATCCACTGGGAGAAACAGAAGAAAAAGGGACCACCTTAGTTTCCCCAAAAAAACACTCTGCAACTGGGGACTGCTTAGCAACTGCACCAACACAACCTCTAAAAACCCATCAGAGTTTCAGCTGTTCAGAGTCTGGGCTGGTTGTCACTTAGGGCTGGATGCTGAGAGATGGTGAGCAAAGTGCCAAGATCCTGCAGGGAACAGGCCCTGAATACTGCATCCCAAAATTTAAATACAAGCTCTGATCTAGACGTGGGAAAACGCCAGATCAAGTCACAGGAAGATTTGGAAATCTCAGTCTGTATTTTAATTTTTAAAAATATTCCTTTTAAATATTTCTTGGTGACTGAGGCTCAGAAAATTCTATCCATTTCTCCATGCTGCTGCCACTTAATGAGGTAGAGAAACATTTTATTATTCCCCTCTGATGAATACACAAGCACCAAAACCCAAAGCTGAGCAGAGAAACAAACAGTAAATTATTTCAATCCTCTCAATTCTCTGCTTTTTTGGCAGATAATGCCATAAGTCATTTTAGCTTAGCAGCCACAGATTGAAGACAGATTTCTTTTTAAGCTTTGGAAATGTTAAAATTGAATGAACTAACAAAATAAATTTTTACCTAAACAGGGAGAAAATTAAAGGAGAACTTTTCAAACGTTACACTGGCTATCAACTGATTCTTTTATGCTTTTTTTTCTTGCAATGAGTCTGAATACTAGTTTGGGAGAATAAGTTTCCCCTGTCCAACCCAAGTCCAGGCAATGCAAAGTCCCACGAAATCCAGTAAACTGAAATAACCTTTTCCTCCAAACTCCTTCCCCAAAATTCTTGAAGAGTTGCCTATGGTTGAACTGGAATGCATTTGGAAGTGTTTGAATTAAGTGCAGCTTGCCCAGAGACAGCTTGGCTTCCTGCAGAGGTGTAAAGGATAAAAAGGGGATTGTGGTGGGCAGTGCACTGTTGCTGTGAATTATTCAGGGAGCTGAAGAGACACCGGAATACTCATCAAAGTTCCTAAGGGCTGCTCCCTGCCAGATGAGCAGAGAGTGACTCTGAGCTCTGGGGGCAGCTGAAATATCTCCAGAAGTGCTGCAGAACACATTTGTTTTGTTTGCCCCTGCTGCAGGGAGCAGCTCCATTTAACTCAGCAGCATCAGCTGCATGAGGGTGACCATGAAGTTCGGAAAGCTGCAGCCTTGGCAGTAATCCCGTGGGTTCAGATATTCCAGGAAACCAGAAAGCAGTGATCTAAAATCCATGAAATCACTCGCTGTGTTTTCAAACACCTTCATTTAAATGACACCCAGAAGGAAGGAGTCAGTGTCCGGCACTGTATCCTTCCAGGCTGATGTGATGTGTGAGAAGAAAGACCTTGGAGGACCTTCCCAGCCCTCTGAAATGGGAAGAAGAGCCTGGAGTTATGGCAGGCTTTACTGCTGTAAAGGATCAGCATCTTGTTAATTTGTTCTGCAACTTGAATATGTATCATTTGGTGCCTCCATGAATTTTTCAGGTACAGGGTTAATATTAATTTTTGATTGGATGTAGAAGTGTCAGCTCCCACAGGGTGCAATTAATAGCACGTGCCAAATTGGGAGATAATAAATGTATAAAAGTGAGTTAGTATGCATCAGATGATTGTATATTCAATTATCAAGAACTGATTTACAATTTTTTAAAATTGTTTTCCTTATAGTTATTGAGGAGAAAAAGGAATTTCATACCTTAAGGGCTGTAAATTCTCTTCACTCATTTGAAAGACCACAGATGCAACACTCAGAACAAGGTTTGCACAGCTCCTGGTGCCTCTGTGGATCTGTTGGACCTTTTCCCACAAATCCCCCCCTGAACTGTGCCATTTTCCACACCCCTCCAGGAGCCCAGGCCTTGGCTGCACTGGGGTTGTGAAGAGGAGAGCAGCTGTGAGCAGAACCACGGACACTGGCTGCAAATGAGGAGCCACAGGAGTTCCACCTTCCTGGACAGCTGGGGCTGTGAGCACACGGCCCCCCGAAGCCAGGAGAATCCAGATAACTCAGCTGAGAGCAGGAGTCTCAGCACTGCACTGGGATTTAAGTGTAGCTCTGACCCATGAGCATCTGTAACAAAAGTCTCATTGATTTCAATTAGAGGAGGCTTGGGTCTATTTACTGTAACTGAGTAGATTCTCAGAAAAATAATTAATTCCTTGTCATGTCTCACGTGTATTGATTTTTGTAATTACAACCAAATTGGAGGCGAGGGTGCGGGGCGAAGGAAATGCACTTGATTTGTGTTTAATTTGATGCACAAGCTGTCAGGGACACAGGAATTGAGATGCACTGGCCATGCCCATCCTGGGTGCTCTCTGGAAACGTGTGCCAGACGTGCTGGAGTGCAGGATCCAAAATCACACCCTGCTCTGACATAATGCAGTGCAAAGAGCTGGCTTTCTGCAGCAGCCTCCACAGCAGGCAGGAGAGATGCCCAAGGGGAAGAAGATAAGGACAGGCCAGGCTTAATGTGTATCAATGACTAAGAGGGGGAGACAAAGAAGTAGAATGGGACAGAAAAAAAATACAAGTTGTTGCTGATAATAGAGCTGCCAGTAGATAACGTAAGAAAAAACAAGCAGTGAGAGAAAAGAAAATACAATATGGCCTTGCATGGTAATGATGCTGCTGGGAAAAAGCAGCAGGAGGGAATTTGAACTTTGTTTCCCATATGATTTCACTAAAATGGCAAGATAGAGAATTTTTACCTAGAGTCAAGTGAGGGTTTGACTCCTTAAGCAGGTGATAGCCTCCTCTTCCAAACATGTTTGTGGGAGGGGCTGGCCTGGTTCCACACACACAGATCTGATGGCAACACTCAGTTTCTGCAGCATCAGGGATCAGTTTGTCACACAGATGCTGTCATCACCCACACAGTCACAGAATGGCCTTTTGGGTTCACAAAAGCCAACGCAAACCCTGACTTCAGCAGGAGCTCAAGAAGCTGGGAAGCTGTTTCCAAACTTCTGCCTAAAAGTGCCAGTTCAGGAAGCAAAGTCTCCAACTCTCATAAGAACAAAAAAAGCTTTTTGTTATACAATAGCCCAGCAAATGAAAGCAGCAAAAGTCTCACATCCAAACACTAAAAAGAAATTATACACATGAGGGAGAGGTTGGGTTTAAGGGTGTAAATCAGCCCTGAGTTAAGTACTTTCAGCTAAACACATGGTATTTAAACTAAACAAAACAAAAGCCCTCAGACTCCAGCACAGGGAACTACTTTGCACCCAGTCTGTGCAGTTTCTAAAACCTGTTGTCTAAAATGACAGCACTCTAAGGCAGCTTTTCCTCTGGTGACCTACACACACCACAAGAGAGGAAGCTGCAAACTCATGCTTTGAGAAAAGCCAACAAAATGTGAGTGGTTGTGGCAGCCTGCTGGCAACACTTGGTGACACCATCTCCTTCCTGGCTGGGAAAGGGCTCTGTGCAGAGAGTCAGAACACAACAAACTCTGAGTCAGTAATAAATAACCAAATGACAGTGATTGATGACAGCAGATCTGTCTCCAGTGGAATTATTGGTGAGAATACTGAAAATTCTTTCCCTCTTAATATATTAAACTCTTTGTTTGGGGCTGAGCTGATGCTGCCAGAAAGGCCTTTTAACACAGCTAGTATAAATTTCCGTGGGTGTTTGAAGCAGGAGAGCCTGGGATGTTAAAAAAGCAGCCCCCAGAAAGGCTGCAGAATATACATCAGCTCTGCTCAGCTGGGAAATCATTTGATCTATTTTATATCACACGCCCCGCCACTAAGGCAGCAAATATGGATATGAAATATGGACATGGAGCTAAACATAAAAAGAGACTTAATAAAATGAGTAATTATGTTTTCCCTAAATCCTCTCATGCAAGCAAGAGGCACATAGAATCATAAATTCAGCCAAGTGCCCATTTCAGTACGTGGGAAAGGGAAAGCAGCCCTGGAGCCAGGCCCTGTGAGGCACATCCCTGCAGAGGCTGGCTCAGGAGGGATGGAGGGAGCAGAGTGGGGACCTCTGTCACTGTGGCCACATGCAGGGGGGGACAGGGGTCTCCAGCTGCTCCATGCCAGGACCTAATGCCTGGCACAGGGACAGCTGATGGAAGAGTCAAACACGACTGGCGCAGCACAACCTTTCAAAACCCAACTCAAATCCTCAGTGACAAATTTCCAGTGCTTTATGCTACTCCTCAGTACATCCATACATTAAAAGAAGAAGAAAGGTCACAGCCAAAGAGAAGTAATCAAGTGCCCAAGGATTCAGGAAAAGCTGGTGTTAGAAGTGCTAACTGATGATTCTTTGACACTTTAAATTCCAGTGTTTAAATTCCAGTTCACGTGCCTGATAAGCTCCTGATCCCACAGCACCAAATATAAAACGTAACACTGTGTATAGTCTTTACACCCAGATGCCCACAACACCAAAAAGTTCCAGCTTATTTATAAACATGCTTTTAAAAAGATGAGTAGAAAACTGGAAATGCAAACATTTGTATTTTTCCAAACTATTGTAAACTTCTGGCTGCTTAGCCCTTAGCCTAATTTATTCTCTGGCTATTTCACAGAAGTGACATGACAACACTGATTAGCTCACAGCCAGTGCTAGAATTCCAGCTGTAATACAGGCACAAAAACATTGGGACTGTGGACACAGACAAGAAATGAGAACTGAAGCCAAGGACACAAGTTTGAGCAAGAGCAGAAAAAATGACAGCAGACATGGCACAATGGGCTGTGAAGAATTATACTTGGACATGAACTCTGCTGAAAACAAGCCTCCCTCCACATGGAAGTCTGATTCTTTATTACCTAGGTCTTCCTATAGGAAAATCACGTACAAGTGCAGGACTCGGAGCCTTCTGCACTGAAGCTGGTGGCAAAACTGCCACCGGCTCCACTCAGAGCAAGAGAGAGCCCTCAGCCTGAAGGACCAAAACTTGCAGTTCAGAACGTTACACACAGACGCAGTGCACAAAGTCAAAGAGAGGAAATCCAGCAAGCAATGTAGAATACTCAGCACTATTACCAGGAAGGAGCTCGCTGTTTCCCACACAAACACATCCTGCTGGGTGGTCACCAGGGCCTGCGGGCAGCATGCTAAGGAGATATCTCTTTTTCCTTTCAATGGGAACTGTGTTTTGCTGCTGTGCTGCTCAGGCACAGGGGAGGGAAGGGCACACTCTGCTGGTCACAGCAGCTTTTACACTGACAGCTTTTTAACAACGTGAGTACCAAAAAATGAGCCCCCTTCCACGACACCTGGACCTGGAGTGGGGCTCCACACCAGGCTGCTGCTTGACTTCTCTCACCCTGAGTATCAGTGAGGGTGGCCCTGCTGCTGTGAATGGATTCTCTCACGTTTAAACATCAGCCTACCTGCTGCAAGAGCACTTCCTTTCCTGGAGGACAATTTTAGCAGTGTTAACAGATGTTCAAAAACTCTTTACCTTAGGCTTTTCATCCAGTATTTGCTGACGAATCTCCTTGTGTTTTTCTACAAGTTTCTCCTGCCTTTTACTCTGAGCATCTTCTAGCTGTCAGAAAAGAGCAGAGGATCTTTTTTCAGAGATTGCACGTCCTCACTTTCCCACCTCCTCCCCAAAAAACATTCCAGCCATCAAAATTAAAACAGTATCATCAAAACTATGGACAATTCCAATATAAAACTACACACCACTGCCACCAGTATCCCTGAGCACAACTGCTCTAACATTTGGGTGTGGACATGAAACATCAGATTTCACACATGGGATTCAGAACCAGAAAAGACTGAAGGACTTCTTGCAGACTTCTAATGCTACTAAAAACACACTGCATTTTAGAAAACCATATTATTTTGCTTCAGCTTTTCTTGTATAAGCCGTGAGAGATGGACCCTGTTCCCAGAAGAAAAGGATTTGCATCCTGTAGTCCTGAATGAACATGCTGATAAATTTTGGGTTTCACTTAAAATTGCACTTAGACATTAAGCCTACTTAATTTGCTGATTCTTTAGGGTGCTTCCTAAATCAAGGCTTTTGTGAGCAAAAATGGGCCAACTTTTGAATTGAACTATTTTTGCAATGAAATTAAGAGGAGAATTCAACAGCTGCATCCATTGCACAGTGATTTCACACACCAAAACACTGCAGTGCACACTTTCAGCCCTGTGTGAGCCACCTACAGCTTCAGAAAAGCTAGCAACTGTAATGGAATTCTTTGACTTGTATCTGCAGAACTCACAGAATGCCTTTTACATTTCAGCAACTGTACAAATGCAATTGAAGTTAAAATATACTCTGCAATTAAATGTTTATTGGCTTTCCAAGTTCCTTATGCAATCTCTGCATTCATGAGACAGCAAGCCCATTAAAAAAATGGGTGCATTTTCCATGAATACACACAGGATATTGAGAGATGAAATTGTATTAAAATCTACCCTTCTCAGTACCGTCCCACAAACACTGGCTAATAATGAGGATCTGCCCGAAATTCTAGTTTTCCTTTAACTGGAATGTGAAGAAACTTACACTGCATCTGTTAGAAGTCAGCAGTGCAGAATTTTTACGCTGAAACTTAGAATCTGCAGTTTAATATGATCTAAAAGATGAAAGCTGATGTTTTATCCCCCCAGATGGACAATGAACCCGTGGCCTGACGTACCCTCTTTATGTACTGCACCACCTCCTGGATGTACGACCGGATCATTTCTGTCTTCTCCCTGGGGGAAGCAAGCCAAGTTACTGTTGTCAATAAGATCACAACAACGTCTTTTAACCCCTGCAACTCTTTGCCTAATCAAGGCCATGTTTTTAATGTAGGGATCTGCCTAATTAATTGTTACGCCCTTCCTGAACATGCCCCTGAACCAGGCTGCACCTTTGCCACACAAAGGGCCCCGGCTTCTCCGTGACCTACGCAGCAACCCCTGCTCTTCCACGACAGGCTCTTCCCACAGGATAATGCCAGCTTTTCCAAGCGCTGGTGGTGTTCCCGAAGTGGCAGATGTCAGCCTGGGAGCACAGAGCCATCAGCAGAGGCACAGTGCCACGGTGTGGCAGAGCAGCAGCCTATGCCAGAGCAGGCGCTGCTGGAGACACCCGGGGACAAAGCTCCCACAGGGAGCAGGGCAGGCACCACTTCTGGCCCCACACAGGGCTGAACTCAGGCAAAACTGGATTTGACGTGGCTCCCCAAGAGAGTTATTTGGTAGCCACCAGTTAAAGGCTGAAACAAGATCTCCCAAAGGGGTAAATGCACATAAAATAATGATTTGTGGGCATTTCAGTGGAGCAGCTTCAGGACAGTACTGCAAAACCTGATTGCCTCAGTCAAGACCAGTGAACTGCTGCTCTGGTGGCACTAAAATCAGGTGGGTTTAGGCAAGTCCTAGGTGGATGTAAAAAATTAAGTAAGAAAAATTAATACAATGTATTATTATCTGTATAATAATAACCCTAACCCTAATTCCCAAACTTGTGTAAAAGCTTTCTATAAACAACAGTGTAGCCAAAATGATTCAAAAGGGATTCACCAGACGGTCTCACTACTCTCTGCCCTACTGCCAGAGTGAGGACAAGCAGTGTCCCGGATACAGGAAAGCTGAGTTTCCCATGTACTTCCCATCTCACCTTTCCCAAGGGCTCTTGGAAAAGCCTGGCAAAGGAAAGTCCTTGGGAAAAATGAGAAAAACAATGAAAGGAAAAGAGAAAAGAATTGCTGTTTGTCTGTCCCTGAGCCTGTCTCACTAGTGTCTCACCTGTCAGCTAATCATTTCCTACTGCAATTGATTCTTGCTGCTGTAGCATTTCTGTAAGGGCCACCTCCTTTTTCCTAATATGAATTCCATGCCTTCTGACCAACTCTAACCATATTAAGTAATTTTTTTACATTATCAATTATTTTCATCTTGTTATTTTTTATTCTAGGATGTTTATTAAAATTCTATAGTGTTGATTTTTTAAATTATCTGAAACACTTCACTGTGTGTGTGTTACCTCCTTTCAGCATTACCAAATAAACAGATTCTCTGTTGAGAGGCTCCAAAACCTCTATAAACCTTTTTACCTGTAGAAAACCAAACACAGTTGTGCCTTTGTTACATGGCAAAACTCAGACATCATAGAGTTCTTTTGTTTTGTTTTGTTTGTTCCTCTTGTATTTTTAACTGCTCTAAAGTAAAGACTGGCAACAAGAATAGCAGTCCAAGATTAAAATGCTCCATTTTCTTTTTTGAGCTGTTTGCCAAAACAAATGAAGGAGGACAAACAAACCTAGATGCTGTGCCCTTGGGAAGAATATAATCAACTTGCACAACTACAGTCTGCATTGTCTGGTGGTGCATAAATGGAATTGGTTTTGCTGTCCCTGCACGCGGACACCGCACCTCAGAGCTCAGCCTTCCTCTCTCTGCCCCAAAAAGTGTCCCTGCCCCTGGAAGAGGATCATTAGCATGGTGTCTGAGGGGAACTGACCACAAAAGCAGAGTCAACCTTGCAGTGTGGTGGTGCCAGTCCTTCCGGAGAGCAACTTTTACAGAGAAAAGAAGAAAAGGTAACTCACAGACAGAAACCTAAGCTAAGGTGAAATCACACCCTGCAGGAACAGGAGCCACTCGTATTTATCCTTAGAGGAGCAGTGCCTGGGTGAACAACCTTTTGGGGAACTGCTCCATCAGGTGCTCCCAGCACACCCCCACTCCCCACAGCAGCACCTCTACTGCTGGCCCAGGCTCTCCCTGCTCACAGAGCAGGAGACTGGATTAGTCCCAGGAAATGGAATGAGTATCAGTGGAAGTAAGGACTCTGCTGAGGTCTGACTAAAGGCTGCCTTGTATTTGGGGTCGAGACCTTTCTTGGAATTACTGGTTGTGAAGAAACTTGTATAAAGATATGGATCTAGGGATATACTTACTCTTCCATTTGATTTTTATCCTTGGACTTTGCTTCTGTGATCTTCTCCTGCCTCTTCTTGTCCATTTTCTTCTTCAATTCCTTCTTTTCTCTAAAGCATTAAATATAAAGGGAAGTTGAAAACACATCTGAACAAATCCCACAAGGAGCAGCAATCAATGATAAAGGGGGCAGCACTTACTTTTCACAAGTTTCTTTCAGCTTCTTTAGCTGGCTGTTCTGACACTCCTCTGCTACATCTGTCAGCTTCTGAATTAGCTAAAAAAAAAATCCCAAGAAATAAAAATATGTATTTTCAGCTAAACATCATACAGGCATCTAAATTTCCTCAAAAGCCTGCAGCAGACACGAAAGTGTTACGCCATTCCCAGATTAATTACCAGTGATCAAAAGCCAGTAAACATTATTATCAGTGCAAACACATTATTAACTTGTGGAGTTCAGCCAGGCTGGTGCATATCCAACTCACACAGAAACTGCTACTTCTCTGTACATCGAGGTGATAGAGTTCCACAATATTAAGTAGAACCAAAATACATTTTGCATATTTTACCTTTGCTAGGAACTAAAATGCCTGTGGTAAATCATAAATGGCCACAAACTGAATTTACACAATACTAATTGCAAACTGAATTCCTGTGTCACTGAATATTCAGGGTTTTCTGTGAGGGCTGAAATGGTTCCTCTTGCACTGAGCATTATTAAAAGGAATGTGTTGGATTTCAGGGTGGTCAGGGGGACGTGGAAAATTCAGGCACGACAGCAATGAAGTTGAGCACAGATAGGAATAACCTACATTTTGATCACAGAGTGAAAAGGATCAGAGTCACTGGTTTGAAATCTGTTGTGGGTCCAATCTCATTTGTGCCAAAACCAGTTCCAAAAGCCACGCCTGTGGTGGGGATGCTGACAGGAGGGGACACATGGGCAGGGCTCCTGTGCCTGTTCAATGAACAGTGAACAAAGGGGGAAATGGGACCCTTTTGGTTTGATCACCCCTCTCGTTTAAGTCTGATTCTGTAAAATAACCCTCTCAAGGGAATGAACCAGGAATGTATAACAAGGCACAGCTGGTCTGATCCAACCTTTCATTCCTTAGATAAAAGCAGAGAGGTACCAACAATAGGCTCCCCTCTAAAAGAAAGACATCAGAGAGAATCTCTCGGCTGAAAGGCAAATTTTAATTGGAATATTAACTCCTGCACAGCTCAGAGAGAAAACTGTCTGAAAGTTCTGTGCTAAAAAATGAATTTATTCTGCCACTACCTAACATTTGGATAATGACAAAAATGTACCTTTGCTTTGAGAAATGACATTTCCCATTTTGTTATGAGTTTCCCCACAATATAAGCCCAATTCACAATATAAGCCCAATTACATGGGTCCAAAATGGTTCCTTTTTATACAAATTCCAATCTCTGATGTGCACCCACCAACTGTTACTGGGCAGTGGACAGTCCCCCTGTGGTGCAGGTGACTGTGTCCACACCCCCACACTGGAGCAGCTGTCACTCACACAGCAATGGGATGAACTGGGCACCGCTGGGGAGCCACAGCTCCTGCTGTGATCCATGGAAATCAGTCTGTGCCAAGGCCTTGCTGAGCAATATCCACACACAAATCACTCCTCTGACCTGCTCTTTTTGGATGGCAGGGCAGAGCAGACAGATCACCCAACAGCAGTGAGGCCAAACATCAGGTAATAGAAAATATTGCGACAGAGGGTTGTCTGGAGCTGAGAAACAGTTTGCACTCCCCTAACACCCCTTTAAAATGTTCATTTCTGCCTAAGAATATCCATTAGCATCAGCTTCCATCTGCCCAAGCTCCTCTATGTCAGCTCAGAGGGCCTATGATCCTCCTGTAGTTGTCAGCCAAACTCCAGCTGTAAAAACAAAGCTGACTCGGACTAATGAATGCAAAATATTTCCTCACCATATACAGATCATGTCCTGCACCCCCTTAAAGCATTCATCTGCCACAGGAACACTCTTCAGCACAACTCTCTGTCCTGGGGAATGTTTGAACCTATTTTCATTTATTTATTTTCATGGTGTTTCAATTTATTTTCTGGCTAATCCTGCCTCGCTGTGTGCTGTAGGTTTTAAGAAGTGGCAGAACAAAACAGGAACATCATCCAAAAGCTGCAGTAAACTGCGAGTTATATAACCAGAGGTAGCAATAATCCTGTTGCCTTTATGCCTTCCATCCAGAGCCTTCCAAGTTGTTGGAAGTGTTAGTGACAAAGTGACACCACAACCCCTTGAATTAGCAGGGCACAGGGAAGTGAAGCTCTGAAAGGGACTCCAAGGAGGAGGAAGCCCCACTTAATGAGAATTTGTCCTGGTGCCCTCGCTGCTCACCCCGAGGAGCTCCACATGCCAAACGTACCAGTTTGATGTGCTCTCGTTTCTGGTACTTCTCACTGTAGTACTGCTCCTGTCTGAGGTTCAGCAGCTGCTGCTGCTGCTTCTCCTTCAGCTCCACGAGCTTCTGGGTCATCTCGGAGTCCAGTGCAGCCAATTCCTGCTCGATAGTGGAAGAGCTGTGGTCGGGGCTGCCCGTCTCAGACCTGCAGAGACACACAGGCCCCGCCGGGCTCTCAGTCACCAGGCACCTACACCCTGCCTTTGGGGATTTAAACTCGGCTTTAAGGCACATGTTCGTAAGCAGCCCATTAATAAGTTCCTCAGCACCACACATAGGGTGAGAACTTACGTGATTTTAGCCCTAGTAAGTCAAATAATTTACTCTTTCAGGGAAAAAACCGGTATTAACAATTTATTAGCAGGATGGCTATTGCTTTTAAACCTCGTTTTACTGACCCACCAGGGTGGTGTCAACCAGGCTTAATGTAAGTGAGCTATAAATGCAACTGCCAAGATTTCCCACGAGCAGATGCTCATGGAACTTGTTTATCCACTTCCAGGCACGTAACTTGAACTTCAAAGCTGCAGAGTCTTCAGCAAAAATGGTGAATGTGGAGTATTTTGGAACCCGAGCCATCCTTGCACGCACTCAGCAATAAATTTAAAAGCCTAACGTTACATCTGCATCTATAAAATGCTTTAAATGGTAAGGACATCCCTTTATTTGGTGTTTTCTCCCCCCTTCAGGAAATGCCATGCATAGCACACACAGGAAAGTGCTCGATGGACTGCTGACTTCAGAAGGGAAGTTCACACCCCAGGAGCCAACCTCTGACAGGGAACACTGGGGAGCAAAGGAAAAACACAAGAGGGAAGATAAAAAAGGAACACCAAGGAACAGTTTGGGTCTATTTTGTTCTTTCTTAAGACAGAAGGAAGGATACATGCAACTGTGAAAGGAGACATGATGACTCTAAACTGCTCATGAGAAAAATAAGCAGCAAAACCAGTATCACTCTCAGACCAGCACTAAACCAAACTCAAGGAAAATACATTAAAAAAAATAAGATTATGCTGTGTCCCTGCTCTGCTGCTGTGTTTACTGCCATGCTCAGGTGCTAAATCAGTTGCCTGGGAAACGTCAGCACAGCGCAGGAGATGGACAAAACAACAAAACCTTGAACAGGGAGGGCTGACACGGGGAGAAAAATGAGTTTGCTCCTCAGAAATGTGCAGAGATTACAATGCAGAGAACTGGCTGCCTCTCTCCTCTCTCCCAGGTTCAAGTGTGCAGCTGCTGTCAATTAGAGTTACTTCAACTGAAATAATGTGAATCTGCTTTCATCGGTCTGAGGACACGAAGCCCAAGGTAGCCTCGTTTTATTTCTTGTATTTTTATTGTATTTGAATATTCTGCTAAGAGGTTAAGTGGTGTCAGTGTGATAGGAGAGGGTAATTTAAATATTACAGAGCCAGAAGACAGCATTAATGAATATTACAGTCAGCATATTAAGCTGTTATGTTTTAAAGCTGACATTTTCTGGAAAAAAGAAATCAGGCCTATTTCTAAGCACTGGCTAAAAATCTGACTGTTTTTTATGGGACATGATCATTAAACCAACTTCACAGCAACACCAACAAAACACTTGTGCATGTGTTTAGATAAATATTTCAAACTTCCTATAGAAAATGGCTTTACTGACTCTTAGCTCGATTGCAGCCAAGGGCATAAAGCACAGATTGCTTCTGACCAGAGACAACACATTTTTATGGCTATCTGATACAGGGACTCCTGATGAAGGAGTGATTCATACTTTGCAGTTACAGGCAAACAGCTTCAGCAATAATTTAAAATGATAAAAATCACCTTTTTCCTTGGGATGCACTGTTCTATTAGAAGTCTGCTGCTTGAGATAATATGTTCTTGCAAGTTTGAAAATCCCTGAAAATATATTCCTGCCTTTTTAAAATTTAACCTCCAGGCTTCTCTGTATCTGCACATAAAACTTCACATCTCTGAAACCACTGTGGCAGCTCCACGTCAGAGACTGCAGGGTTTTACTGCCTGACATCATGAATGGTTTGCAGTCAGATCAGAACACAGTAAAAAAACCAAAATCCTTTTCTGCTCAAAAACAAATGAATCATTTTATTTATTCACCTCAATTTTCTGCTTACATGTGGATAGGATATGCTAGAGAAAAGACAGAAATGTGATATTTTGTCTGCCACTGTCTGTCACACACTTTGGTGATGGGAAATACTGCAGGTAAAAAGCCTCTGTGTGTGCAGTTGACAACCAGCCATGAAGGGAGTTTGTTAAACTCACGTACAGAACCTGGAAGCCTGAAAACTGGCAACAGTGAAGGCCAGTTGAACACAGATATATTGTGAGTGTCAAGCTCTTATTAAGCCCAATGACATTCTGTCATCAGGAAGGCTTAAATGAATAAACTCTTGTCCAGGAACAAGTGATGGCCTGAATCCCAGTCACTTTCATTTAGAGGTACTATCAATAAGGTTGGCAGCCAGAGCATGCTTGCAGATTTTCTCTCTGATGATCTCCTCCCAAAAGGTATCAGTAATTTTTTTTTAATTCAATATCTTCCTACTTAAGAACTGCAGCTACAACCATTTCATGTAAAAGTTAGAGGACTTTTGTGCTTATTACTTTAAAAAAAAAGATGTTAAAACAAAAATGATGCACCAATGGGAGAAATAAAAGTTCAGTTGCAGTAGTATCTGACACTGACTGGCTCTATCTGTGTATGTGTTTAGCCAGGAGTTATGAATTGATCTTTATTAAACTACAGTTCCTTGCCATAGGAACAAGGCACTAATTGTGGAAAGATTAGTAAATCACTGCAGTCTTTGCATTTCAAGCTGATAATTACAAACAATAAATAAATAAATAACTAATATAAAGACTGTATCAGCACAGAGAAAGAGACAGGGAGAAGCAAGGCTTGGAAAGAGAGGGAGTACAGAAGGGGTGCTCATGCAGAGGCAGAGCCATGCAGTCATTAAGAGATCCCCAAGTGGTCTGGATCAACCATGATTTAAACAGTCGTCAGATGTTTATAATCTCCAGGTGTTTCCTTCACCTGATTCCACATCTGATGCCTCCTCCTCTAGCATGAGACTTTTCCAAGGCTCTAATGCAGAGACAACACTCTCAACCCCATTAACTAGGACCCTTTTTGCTTTTGATTTTTCCTGTGCTCTAATGTCACCTCCACATTATTTGTCTGTTGTGAAAGAAGGCCCAAGGGAAGATCTCCAATGCCACACCGATTGGGAAATCTGTGTTTAATCTACCTTTTCTTGCTGTCCCTTTTAGCAGTTTTCTCTAGCACTGCCCTCCGCCGCAGGTAGTCGTTCTGGATCTCGTTGTACTTTGCAGTGTGCTCTTTGATAAGGTCCGTGGTTTTCTTGTGGTGCCTCTTTACCAGGTCCTTCATTTCCTTGTAGTGCTTCTTTTGAAGTTTAACAAAAGACTTCTGTTGTTTTAGCTCCTCGATGGTCTGTGCTTCCACTTCTGCAACGACAATAACAAACGCCACCTCAATTTTCCAACAGTGTAGGATTTCAATCAGAGGAGCCAGGGATTGCCAGTAGCAGGAATGAAACAAAGCCTGCTTGTTTACTGTGGGTAAATGAAACGATGGCATGGACTAACTGAGCAGATTTACCTGGAACTAAGATAACTGGATTGAAAACACTGTGGCAGATTTAACTGACAGAAGAGTAAGAAGTGAGATGCAAGTTTAGAGCACCAGGATGCATAGTCAAATAAAAACCTTCTGCTTTCTTTCCTCGCCCCCTGTCAGATGCCAAAGATTCCCATCAGCCCAACATACAAAAACATGCTCATGGCCACAGATTCTTTTTGTACCCACTGTACCAACGCTCCCTTCTCTCTGGATAGTCTCCATAACATCCCCTCACCCTCCCACTCTCCCGCCCGGACCTGAAGGAAGCTGTCCCAGTACCATCCCAGCATCCCAAGGCAAATTTCACTTCTCTCTTGATGCAGCACTAACTCCAAGCTGGAGGACAGCACTAACTCCCAGCTGGAACTGTAGGGCCCTATCTAATTGCCAGGCCAGTTTGCTTAATGGAATGGTAATTTTCAGTTTTGCAGGAGCAGTGGGAACACTGAAGGGCTAATGAAGATCAAATGGTTTCACTACTATTCACTACACTCAGAACAAATTTAGCTTCTGTTCTCATGATAATGCTGGCCTTTTCTCTGCATTAGATGGTAACTTGGTGCTTGTCAAACTACAATGAGATTTTTTTTTTTAAATTCCCTGTTGGCACCCAACCTCATGAAATGTTGTGCCCCAACATTTAAATCTGAGAAAGAAAACTTGACATGTACATTTTCTAGGAGTTACTGCAGTCGTAGAAGAATCCCTGGAAGAATTGTCTAAGTCAGGTGGCCTATTTCATAAAAAATATGCTTTTCTTGTCAAAAAAGCTTATAATTCATGCAGTGACCTGTGTATTTATTACCTGTGAGGACACTCTGAATAAGATCTTCTGTCTTGGCAGGTGCTTTCACCGAACCTAGAGGCAAAAGAGATGTGTAATTCTCATTCTTTTAAAACCACAGCCATGAGTGTGTTGCTTGACTGGGTGTTAAAACATGGCAGGGGACACAGGACATACCCTGACATGGGCAGTCATTAATCCTTGGAGAAAATACATCTCTTGAGCAGGAGAGGAGCAACATGGAAAACATCAACCCTGTGACCCACCACAGAAAGGTGACCTTCCAAAAACCCACCTGAGCTTTGTTGTTTTACTTCCAAGGAGGATGTTATTGAACTCACTGATAACGCTCGCATGAGCCATTTAAGTGGCATTAAGCTGACAGTACACCTGCCTTATTATGATGTCAGTGCAAAATTCCTGCACACAGGATGAATCCAGCTCCTTGGAAGTCAGTCAGATCATGCCTATAAAGACTGCAGTCATAAAACCATAAGCACTGTGTTTAACAAGCATTTGCTACAGGAGATGTGTCAATACAAAAGACAGAAGTGCCTAAGACTGTATTTGGTGTGTGGAGTAAGATGCAACTACGTGCATAAATCAGGCATATTTGTAAAAACAATTCCAAGGGATTCCTGCACTTGCAATAACAACAGCAACAAAAATACCAGAACATTTTCTTGCTTGTAATGAACTGCAGTTTCACCATTAAAGCATCTCTTAAGTAGAAGATATTTGTATATTTGCAGAAGACTCGCACCAACAGCACAGAGAAGTGGTGGGAATGTTCCTACTTATTTTATATAAACAAAACAAACATACACACACAACTTCCCACCTTTGTTCTTTACACACAAAGCACTTGCAAAATTACCATCTAGATTTATTTTGAAAAGATGGGACTTTTTTTTTTTTTCTCTTTTCCTTTGTTTAGCTGGGTTTTTTTACCTGGTGCTGGTTGGCTGTGGACAACCTGAGTTGCTGGTTTCGGTGTGAGGGAGGCAGTGTAATTTACTCCATTTTCTGCTGGTACTGGCCTAGGTTCATTGTTAGCTTCAGAAGGTGCATCCCCGTGGTCAACCTGAAATCACACAATAATTTACATTATTCTTCCCAACTCACAGACTTCTTTGCAGCTCTAACTTAGCCTGTTTTTTAAATGTAAAATTCTGTAAATGTCATAACTAAAAGTCATTCTAAAAGAAAACAACAAAAGAAGATATCCTAAGAGCCATGGTAGCCCAGGTGGCCAATTTGTACAGGGTAAATTTCAAGAAGAAATAGTGCATGTATTATCCTGAAGAAGCACTTTAAGTGGATATAACTCATCAGGGACATTTTCCAGTACAATACAGATTAGCTGCACCAGATGCGAAATCTGTATCTCAGTGAAGAGTGCTGTTCTCTGTCATAAAATCTTTCTAGAAATAACATAGGTGCTGGCATGAAAATGCTGCTCAAATCCCTGCTGTGAACAAAGCATGTACACAAAATTACTTTTGCATTTCATAGACACACAGAGCGCTACCATTATTCACCAGTCTCACAGAACAGAGACATCCTTCTGATTCCCAAGATCCTACATTCTTGTAATTACACTCCAAGGATAATATGTAAACAGTACCTCCATCCTGCTGCATGAACACATCTGTGGTATCCAAATATTTAAGCATTTTCCACAGTCTTTTCCTTCTCTCCAGCCTCCTGGAGGCTCAGGCTTACAGTGTGCATTGTACTACACCCTGAACATCTGAAATTCTCCCCGTGACCACCAAGCTTTAAGCAGGCAAACAGAAGGTCATTCAAAGCAATTTGTATTTTGAAATGGCCAGGCCCTGCTTCCTGCTGTCCCTGCGAGGGGCCAGTTGCCATGGTGCCTCAGGGAAGTTTGGGATTTGTTCCTTCAGCTGCTTCCACCTCCCTCTTTGATGGTAATCACGTTACATGCAGAGGCAGGATGCCACAGTTGTTTTGCCCCGTGATTACTCCACACTCACAAAGTATCAGCCTGTGCTGCATCAGTAAAGGCAAAACACAATTTGATCCAACTGTTTCGTGCTGCTCCTGCTGCTGATTCCCTTCAGCTCGGCCCTGACAACATACTGTATATTGCAAAACAACTCCTGTCTCAACAGCCTATTTCTACCAGAACTACAGGAGAGAGATGCTGTAGGCAGAAACATGATGCAATCGAAACACAATGCCAACAACTTCATTTATATCAAGCAGGAATGACTGCAATAAAACATGGAAAAACATGATTTAGCCAACATTTATGACAGAGGAACAACGTGAGAGGCAAAAGCTGCAGCTGTGACAAACACACACAGACGTGGTTATCCTCCCAGTCCTCCTTAAAATACTCCCCCCACAGGCTGCAATTCATTAGTTTAATAAAAGCAGTGTTTGCTACACAGATCATCAACATTTAATACAAATAAAGCCAGAATTCCTAACTTCTGGCAGGTCTGTGCCCCAAAAGTCAGTGTAAGGGAAAGTGGGTATTACCTTTTTTTGAGATTAGGTTCTTATGTGCTGTGAGGTGCTGCATCACAGCTTGTTGAGAATATTATTAATACAACCTGCCAGTTTTGGACATAAAACATCTGTTTTCAGAAACTGAAGCAGAAATGTGGGACAGGATCATGAAGTGAATAAAGAGTAATTTTCACTACATCAAGCAATCTAATCTGATTAAAAAGCACTTTCTCATACTTCATCACATGGAATGCTAAAATAAACATGATTTTTCCTTAGTGGAGAATATTTTAGGCTCTTTTTAAAACATGATGTAATCTAGCCTTTTAATTTATAGTTTTAATATTCACAGAAACTGGTTTCTATTTCACATGCCATTTGCAATACAGTACATTTACTAAATAGAAAGATACATAGAGGTATCTATATGGTTTATTTTTATTTCTACAGAGAAAAGGAGCTACTTCAGGCTGGGATTGATTCTTACCAAGGAATTCTCTGCAAATTTATTTGGATTATTCCTCCTGTCTGTGAAGGACACTAGGCAGGGGAAGAGAAGGCAATCTTCACTATCTGTATGCTCCAAAAGATTGACAATGTACAGTTAAAGGTGCAAAACCCACACTGCAGGTATTCCATTCTCCAAAAACAGCTCTTCTACGGCCAGGCTGGAAAGCAAGAACTGAGCAGAAAGGTAAAGGTAGGAGTTCTTGTTACACTAATGATGGGAACTTTGCAAATAAATACAGAAAAGATGCTGGAACTTCTGTCAGTTCTTCAGCAATCTTTGTTTATGTAATTACACTGACCATTAACAGACAATGTAATGTGAAGCCTAAAGAAAGGTTAATTTATTTTTTCAAAACAATTCACTATTAGGTAGTTTATTTCACTACTGTTCTGCAAGAAACCTGGAAAATTCCTACAGAGCTTGAGTTTAAACTTTTATAGCAAAGAAAGCAATGAAAAAACCTCTCAGTTTTCCTCTGACAGTTGCAAGAACTCAGCTCAGATAAATAAATGTGTGTGAGGGGAAGGAAAGAGGTGTGGGGAGTGGAATCTGTGCTAGGAGACAGCACAGCTTTGCACACAATCATTCAGAGTGTGTACATTTGAAACTGGACATTGGAAAAGTGAATCCAGGTGCACTTTTGTGTCCATTCCTGGCAAACACACTGAGGTTTGTTCAGCTATGTAGCCAGTGAATGTACTTGAAATTATTAATCAGTCTGATCGTCATGGGCCAATGTAAGTGAAGAAAACAGACTGACAGATGAGGAAAACATCATCATCACAAAATATGGTCAGGGAGTTCAGGATATCCAAGCACAGACCAGCTGCCAAACATCTCACCCAAAAAGTGCCTTTACAAATAGAAGGTAACAGTGGTGAATTCAGACTGACACTTAGAGTGACACTTTTGTCCCTGTCCCTTGACACTGCAGCTAACTCAACCATCACACATTTTTAGCAAAAGCACCACCACACAGTTTTCTTTCACAAAGTATTTCTGTGCTACTCCAACACAAGCTCCTTTATCCTGTGAGTTTCCAAGCTCCTTGATATAGGCATCTCTCCTTCCACTTGCTGTGGAAGATATTCTATGGCAGAATTTTTCTAACTAACAAATAAGCCTGTACATACCAGGAAAATCTGTAGTTTTTCAGAAGTAAAAACGACCTCCAAGGTATTTAAAGGATTATGTTATAAAAAGAGGTTGCTATTAATATAGAATCTCATGTGTAGAGTGTCCCAGATAAATGTCTAAGATACTACTGAGCATTTCACAGTGTCCTCATTCAGCAGAACTTGTGACACTGCACAAAGAGCAGATTGTTGGCTACTGAATTGTAATGACTTTCACTCATCTGGTCTGCTTTGGGAATGTATTCTTGGTTACAAAATCTAGTTCAGAGAGGTTTTGCACATCTGAGAATTGAAGAAGGCACGCACCAGAGCAGAGGGCAGTTTAGGAGTATAAAGCATTTCTCTGTCTTTGCTACAGACTGTGCTGTGCCTTTTGATCACTTGGAGTGCACAACACCTGACCCAGCCACCTCTGAGAGACAAAGCTGATGCTCTCAAACACTGCTAGGTGGCCCAAAGACAGTGCCTGCAACAGAGACTGAATGTTTGAACATGCAGAGTCCATCAGAAACCACAGTGGAACTGCCATTACTCTCATTTATGCTCAGGATTAACACCTGTGCCTTTGGATGCACAACACCTTCAATTATAGAGAAAAAAAGGGTTTACAGGTTGGTCTGTAGGTAACCACATACACCCAGACACCTACCAACTAAAACTGGGGCTCCCATAGCTTGCAGCTGAGCCACAACAGGCCTGAACATTTATTTACTCCACGATCTCCTCCCTCTTCATCGCTCTTTCTAACATCTGTGAAGGGTTGGATCATTTGAACTCCAGAGGCCCCTTCCCACCTAAATTATGGTATGATTACCCTGTGTCTCTTTAGGACATATTTGCTCATAAAGAATGCAAAGACATCATCATCTGAGAGACACAAATGTTTCTCAACAGAATAACCTCTCCAGAGACAGTCTGAAATTCTGCACGATTTGTATTCTTTTCAGAAAAACCTACTGACACAGAGTTGTCTATTTTTTTGGAAGTGGAACCAGCAGCACACTGGCAAACAACAGGTATTAACTCCCAAAGGTTTCAGTTCTACACAGCAAAGTTGCACAGCACACACATAACATGTTTTTTCATTTCTTTCACCTCTGGATAACAACAGCTGAGTGCACAAGGTGCTGCCCTCAGTGAAAGCACACACACAGTGCAATGCTGCTGGGGGGTTGTGTGCCCCAGGCTCACTGAAGGTGAGATGTTTCCGGGTGTTCACTTAATCAACACATACAATTCCCAGGGATTTTCAGTATTTGTCTTTCTAAGCAAAGTAGGTGCTTTTAAATACTGCAGCATGATTTTCAGAGACTCGGAAACCTCCCTTACCTCTTTCTTTACCTCTTCCTCATCTTCCAGAGTCAGTGCAGCCAGCTGCTTAGCTCTCTGCTCCATCAAGTTTACGTATCTGATTGGATTGGATAAAGCCTCAATCACATCTAGAAACAAGGCAAATACTTCAGTTTCATAGCCCTGATGTTACGGCTCCAGTGCTCCCCAGGCTTTAAGAAAAAGGCAGAATATTGGTTTTCACTGAAGACAGTCTTCCACTGCATGGCATTTAAACCTATCCTTGTTTAGAGCCAACGCCAAAACACACTTCTGTCCCTCAAGCATGGCACTTTGCCTAGGAAACAATTACACACTAGAGTGTCCTGTATGCAAAGCTTCATTTGTGTTCCAGTGGCAAATGCCTGGGGTATTTCCTCCTTTAGAGTCTGCTGAAAACAAGGGTTGGCTCTAATCCTAAACCTCAGGCAAGCTGCTGTAAATCAGGCCATCTCCTAGGAGTGATGAGACAAATGATCCATCAAATGCAACCTTTGCTCACAGGCCTGTCATCCCAGTCTGGAAAGACATCTACACCCCGTGCATTTTGTGTTTTCATTAACCTTTCTGTTCCCCAGCAGGAAAATGTCACGGAGTTACCTGCGTAAGTGTCAGGCACGTAGTCCTTGACCTCTATGTACACAAAGAGAGCTGGCAGGGTCAAGGGTTGGTTCCTCTCATTCCTCAAGCAGATGTAGTGATAGCCTGCAAAATAAGAAACAGCCAGTTCAGAGCATAAACCCTTCCACAGGCATTTCCAATGCATTTGTCTTATCATTTGTTATTTACAGCGTGGCTCCAGCTGACCAAGCAACTCCAGGGACTTCTAGGAGTGAAAGGCTCACCTGAGGGGTTTCAGGGATAAGTGTACAGACTGCTGAAAAGGCACATGACACTGCAGTTTAAAATGTTTTCTGTTTATGCCTACATATGTGACTAAGACTGTGCTGTGCCTTTTATTTAAATTTTTCATGCATTTTGTTTCATTACCTGTGTCTGGATTTTTTCAGCTTCATAGTTCTTATTTAATTTTCAAATTCAGGAATCTGAACAGTCAAAGTAAACTGAGATGTAACAGTCCACGTACACACAGGATCTAGTTTAAAAAATATACAGTGTGCCATGATAGCCACAGAGTGTGTTTGTGTGAGCACCCTTAGAAATGCATCTGTTAGAAGAGAATTTCCAGACTGTTTTGAAAGCTGGCTGTCCAACCTTTGACCGATCCCCCTGTCCACTAGAACAGAGCACTGAGTGCCACGTCCAGTCTGGGAGCCACACACGTGGGTGGTGTCAGGATACAAGTCAGGAGCTGGATGCACTTATCTGGGGGGATCCTCACTTGGCTGATGTGAACAACTCTCTCTCCAAGTAATGCCTAAATCCTTGCTTTGGGAATAGTGGCAAGCCTGTGGATTTATGTAACAGTGTGATGTAACCTTCAACAGCATCTCAGAAAAGAGAGAAATTACATATTACAAAGGGTTCTCAGTTCTCTCAACCTCCTCTAGCAAATGTTCAGCATGGACACGAACTCAGACAAACACACTGCTCTCCATCACATGCTGTAAACTAATGATTGCTGGAGACAAAAGGACAGAAAATGGGCCTGTGGGTAACAGCTCTCAGAAGCCCTTGCATGGTTTAACACAGTGGACTTCGTTCTGAAGAGCACAAGTTCAGAGGTAGGTACAGGAGTCAGTGATCTGAAGAATGGACTCTGTGCTGCAGGCAGGGCACGTACCATGAAAGGGGAGCAGCCACGGTGACATTTCACTTACCAGCAGAGGGAAACCCTTCCCATGCCCCTTCTCCTCTCCAATCCCCCACCCACGTCCCTCTGGCACTCAGCAGATCCTCCACGAGGCAGTCATATCCACCGAGCCAGGCACAGAGTAGACACAGATATTCCTCCCTTTCCAGTGTGAGTGAAGCAGGGAGCACATTTATGGCCCATCTGCTTGCCCTAATTTAGTTTCCTCCCCTCACTGGAAAAGCTGGCACTGAATTTGAACACTTCTCTTGCTCCAACTGCCAATGTCACCGCATCTTTCTGAAACAGGATCTCTAACAAAGTCTCTGGCCTGGAAAATAAGGCCGGAGTTGTCGCACAAGGCAATTTTCAGTTAAGTGGCCACTAATTATAGTAGAAATAATACGATTTAGAACAGACCAATAATGGTACTTTTCTTTTAATTTCCAACAATGAGGATGAAAGTAATTTTGGATGGATTTAAAGGTGTTACAGAGATATATCAGCTTGCATATAGGTCAGTCTTTCATGCCTATGGAAAGTACATTGAAGGGAGAATATTTTGCTTTCATTCCCAGCCACAACCCATTCTCTCATAGATGACATCAGAATTGGCTGTTGCTGCCCTCTTAGAAGTGCACAATTGCACTTTTTAGCATAAACTTGTGAGTATGGAGTTGAGGTACTGGAGATAAGTAAGTTCCAACCATGTCTCTGATGCTTTACTTCTATTGGTTTTCCTGGATTGCTAAAAATTTAAATTTCTGGTGAAATAGGATATTTTTCTTTTTCAAAGCCAAGATAGATTATTCAAGTCCCCAGTTGCCACGAGGCTGCTGAGTGGCTGCTGATTTAGAGCAGCTAAGATTCTGCCTTGCTGTCTCTTTTAACTACACAATGACTGCATGGAGGAGAAGGTTTTACCTGGTCGGATTGCTGAGACTGGCAATATCCGATGGCCAATGAACTTCCCTCCTTCTTCATACACTGCCAGCCTTAAACAGGCCAGGGAAGGCAAAACCACCTGGAAGGCAACAGTGATGCATTATTAACTTTCAGCTCTGAATGAAGCAGCCCCTTCCACAGGTTGCACAGAATATATGCTAAAATTTATCTAGTCATTGAAAGAAAAGAAAAAAAAAAAGCGACAATCCAAACTAAGAGTTTCTCTAATTTACTTTCAACATTACTAAAAAGAGCAGCCTATGCTTCTCTGAGCACAGAGGCAGTCAGGCACGATCGTTAACTAAATAGAGAAACGAAGTACACTAATTAGAAGTTCATTACAGAAGAAAAATGCTAGTGATGCTTCCAAACTTGAGCTCTGGCAGGCTGCCAAAGGAAAGCCATTCAGAAGGCCAAATATTCAGGGAAAAGAGCAGTGCTGCAAGTAGCAAGTGTGTAAACATCCTTGTGAACTACATTTGCTGAGAGAAATCTGAAAGAAACTGTTTTCTAAACACCTGGACTCAGGATACACTTAACCAGGGTGCTCCATGAGCAAAACCCAGAGGTTCTGTTCAAATATGGGCTGCAAGTGTATTGCAAAGTGCAATAAAACATTCACATTGCACAGTCCTAAAATATGCTCAGTGTTTCCTGCTCCCTTAAAGTTTAGAGAATGGAGTCTGAGTAATCTTGCAGGAGTAGCTCCGAAGCTTGTGTCTCATCTCACGTGGATGGGATTTGTGTCTTCATCACCTGGGCAGTAGTTTCATAGCACAATTTAGTGATAAGCAGGGACAGTAGATGGCTTTGGCTGTGCCAGCTCAGCCACCCAGGTCCTTAGAGCTGCACTCCCCTTGTCCTGCTCTCAGGTTACCAGGAGGGGTGCTCAGCCAGGGCAGAATGCCGTGGCCATTCCACCAAACTGCTGCTGGGATCTGTGCCTGCTGCCCGTTCCACCCACGTGCTGCTGCTTCCAGCTGTGCCACTGGAACAACCAAGGTGACTTCAAACTCACTTCTTTTAGCAGGAGCTGCCATAACTATAGCAGCCAAAATTCAGCAAGAGCAGCTGACAGTAACAGTTAAAGAAACTGATTCAGAATCTCTTTTCCTCCTTTCCAACAAGTGCAAAATTTCAGTAAACCATGGAAAGATCCCACTGGACAGTGATTAAAAAAAGCACAATGCCCTTTTGGGAAGCAAGTGTCACACCGACCTTCTTGAACACTATGGCTTCCTCTTCCCAGACAGGATTCACTGCATTGCCTTGAGAGGTCTTGGTCTTCAAAGCTTTTCTCCTGGTATCCACAGGCAGGCCAAACATGTCCACTTCCACATAGGTACCGACTTTCTTATCAGAAAGAAACTGGCCTGAAATTATCTGAAGCCAAAAAACAAAGGAGCATCATTACAGATCACTGTGGCGGATTAGGAAATGAGTGGCTGTAAGGCAGAGGGATAATTCTCATCAATGATCAGATCGTGTGCATTTCCAATAAAACCAAGCCAAAATTAAACCCACAATAAACAGAGAAAAAACCCACTATTTAAACTGCAGACAGAGAAAAACAACTTGTGAGGCCTGGCTTCCTGTGAACTTGAGGTCCTGAATTCCCCTATGAGTGATAATGTGGTTGAGATCAGGCTGCTGCCCTTCCCTCAGCAGGAATACTCATTTGGATCTCTTCCTCGATCTCTGTGCCTATTTCCACAACATGGTATCTTTGAGAACTCTTTAAGTTCTATCTAGTCTCAACAATAAGCTCAAAAAATGCTGCAAAAAAAGAGGTTCAAGCAGCAGAGAAATTATATATGCTTTTAGATATGAGGGAGAAAACAATTGTAAAAGTTTATATTCTAATAAGGGCTCTTCACAGAAGGTGAGGGTTTCACTATGAAAACAAAACTGTAAACTAGTCTTTCCAGGTTTTATTTTTAACCGGCAGCACACCTCTCAGCTTGAAAAAGTGAAAGAAAGGTCTACAATTACTTCAGGAAGCTGAAGAGGCACAGGAGTGTGCAGCAGTGTCACTGCACCTTAACAAACTGAGGCTTGCCTAAAGCAAACCTCAATCCCTCCCCAGCTCCACCCTGTGTGAGCACTGATGTTGTGACCAGCAGAGGCCTCCCTGGGCAGGCAGAGGCAGCTGCCTTCTGTCTCCTGGCTCTGGGATTCCATTACAAAGCATCTCCTCATAGCTACTGAATCACTTCCACCTCCATTTGCTGTAATTGCAGAAGAAAGTGCCTCTAAACCCACAGGAGGGGCCTGAAAGCTTCCACGATTGCAGGTCACCGCCAAAGGTCACCCCACACATCCTCTTCTATTACTGTGCATGTCACCAGATGATTCCTTCATCCACATCCCTCCCAGCACGGCTCTGCTGCACTTCTGTCTGCAGCCTGAGAGGAAATACTTGTTTTCTCTCCATGAAAACAGGAGGATATTTTGCAGGTGGATGCTGTAATACAGAGACTGTTCTAATGGACAAGTGCATTGAAGGAGTAGCAGGGCTCCAGGAAGTTTATGGCTTTATAACTAAAGATATAACAAGTAAATTTGTCCTCCTGTCACAGCCAGTGCAATCTATCATTCTAAACACTCATGCAAGTAATTCTCAATCTGCAGAATCCTGGCAGTCTTGGAACTTCATTAGAGGTCCTTAAAAAGAAACAAGGAAAAGCAAGTTGGCAATGAATTGCAGCTGACATTTATGGTTCCACAGTTCTGCTGGAGAACTTTCAGAAAACCAGTAAAATTTATTTATACTAAACATGTAGTGTTCAAGCTATTCCAGTCCAACCTCCCACTTCATAACAGCATGTTTTAAATCCAGCCCTTTGTTTCTAAAAACACAGCCAAACTACTCTTAAATCCATTCACTTCCCCATACTGTGATTCTGTAATTACTTCTATGGAAAAGAATACATACAATAAAAATACCTTTATTTATCCTACAATGCAAAATGTGAGGCAGAATTTAAAAATTAAATGCCACTCTGTGAAATTAAATTAATTTTATTTTCTAGACTTAATATAGTCATTTTCTAGGCCACTGCACAACAGAAATATAAATTTATCTGTGCTCTGGCATTGCCATGAGAGCATTTCCTGCAGCTACATACATACCTTGACAGACAAGGTGTTGGCTACTATTCCATCCACTATGCCTTCAGTAAATGGATCAAAGTGCTTGTCTGGTCTTCTCATGAATTCTGGCTTTAACCTGTATCCGCTTTTGCCATTGTACTCGTACATTCCCATGTTTATTTGCATAGACAAATCTAGATGTTAAAGATATTGACAAGAGTTTTATTCTGGATAGATAATAATTTTAAAAAGCAATAAAATAAAAGCAATTACTGCAATTTCACACTGTAACAGGAACAGTACAAACCTGTGTTAAAAATTTCATTAGCAGCTCTATAGTATAATTTAATCCCTAGATAATTTTTGACGAATAAAACCTTTCCTACCCACAAATCAGAAACTCTACCAGAGAAGTGGCCATGTACAGCTTTTCAAATCCAGAGAACAGGATAACTTACCTACAGTTTGGAAGTTGAGAGCGACCATTTGGCAGCCAGCATTCCAAAAGACTTGTGGCATGTAGTTGGAAGAGTCAACTCGTGTTCCCTTCGGGTAAATCCGGCTTAGCTGCATTTTGTTGTATCTGAACAGTGAGTAGTTAAGGTACAGCACACGTGACAAAACCACCTGGCAGAGAAGTGCAACTGCAGTGTGAAATGCAGGTACTCTTAACAGAATGGCAGTGGGTTCCCCACTGGATTTCTGCAACCGTCACGCTTCCGGAAGCCCACAGTTTTGTAGGAGATATCATGAATATGGGGCAATTAAAAGTGCTGTTTGTTCCTGCATAGAGTGCTCAGAATAAGCAAGGAAACAGCACAGGTAGATGCATTTAAAAAGATCGCATTCATAAAATTCCATTTATCATTACAGTTTCTCCTTTGGGATTTTCCTAGGATGGCATTTCTACAGGCCAGTTGGCTGCAAACAGTGAATCCTCCCCTGGAGCAGGAAGGAGCATTCAGTTAAAAACTGGTTTTCTGGAATGAGAATTGGAATTGGCCCCTACCTAGACAGAAATGATGAGCAGGCACGTCTTATGGTTGAGGCTACAAATCTCTGGGATGAGAACATCCTGCAGGTTATCTGAGGAAGGAGATTTCCATTAATATCCTTTTATCTTGATCATTCATTCTTAATTGCAACCGTGAGGAGAGATACTGTGAAACACCAAAAGGTCTAACCAGAATGTTCCTTAGGTTTTCTTTAGAAGTTATACTACAAATTAAAAAAAAAAAAAAAAATTGTGTAGCAATAAACCAGTTCAGTGCTCTCAGAAGTAGGGGTATGATGGGAAAACACTCTCATGTGACCTTGCAAAATACCAAGTCAAACACGTTTTGACAATTTGCTCACCATAACTCCCATCACTTCATATAGGATGATAAATTTAACAATCAGAATACAAAGAATTAGGTCTTCAATATGTCATTTATGCCTATTCCCTCTAGTCCTAGCCCACAGCATGAGGACTTATGCCAGTTTTTAAATTAGCTCATCAGAACTCAGGCCAATTAAGTCATTTAGAAAGACAGTCAAATCTACAAGTTTCATTTGAATTCCCTATTTCCCCAGCTCCAGTCTCCAAATTCCAACAAGGCTCTGTAACAGATCTCAGATATAGAAAGACTTAGAAAGCAGCTTTCTGAAAGTCAAGGATACTCCACAAATTCCACAGGAGACTTTGTAAGTTGCTCAAGCCCTTTGGTTTCCACAAAGGAAGACATTTCAAAACTTTTGTTGCGTTCTGAAAGTTTGAAGGGGAGATAAAACCAGTGACATGTTAGATCAGGAAATCATGTGGTTTAGTTTCAGTCCCTACATCCCTACAGTTCACCAGCTCTTTTCACCCTGATCTCATGGAATTTACACACTGACAGCAGTGATCCCTCTCTGCACACACTCAGGGCTCCATCAGCACTGCCCAAATCCAGGGCTCTGGTACTGCCTGATGCTGGACCAGCTGCAGGCAACAGTCAGGGCAAAACACTGTGCTGATGTACTTGAGAGGGTGACCCAAAGCCCACATCTGTGACACAGAAGTGCTGCAGCAGCTTGTTGAGGGCCCCGCTGGGTATCCGGCTTGTCTCTGCAGGCAGATGTGAGGGCTGGGAGCCAGCTTGAGGCTGTGATAACTGTTGTCCCCACCAGATTAAAGTGAGCAGTGCTGGCTGTGCCCGCAGTGGTTCTCGGTACGTCAGGGTACGGTCACAGCTGCCAAACAGCCATGGAAACACTGCTATCCAGTCATCCCTGAAGGTGCACTCCTGTGTCCCAGCAGGGCTTCAGACCTGACCCCTATCTGATATGAAGCTTTTATGACCTCTTCCATTTGGTCAAACTTTCTGATCTGCCAGTGGTGGAAATCTCCTCCTCCGTGCCTGAGCCGGCAGCACTAAACATTAATTTGTGCATCATTTGTCACTCACCTTTGCCTGATGTGGGCACAGCCTTGCAATGCACCCAAGCATCAGGATGCAGCAGAGAGCCTAAGTCAAGGCCCTTCCAGCTTTATGACTTTTTCCTTTACCCCTTTGTACCAAAGGTAAGGATTCCTGTAAACTATCAGATTCCCATTTCATCCCAATGAGCTGTGTGTGTTACCTAGAAGGGCCCCAGCACGGAAGGTCACTTCCATTCACTATCTCAGCACTGATCTCTTCAAAAATGAGGGAATCAGTGTCTGTGTTGAAGCAAGATCTCTTTAGATTCACCGCTTAATTGAAAGCAAACAATGAGGCAGAGAAAAGGCTTGGCCTCATCCAGGTTTGGAAATGATTGTAATCATGCTGCAGCAATCCAGGAATGGCCAGGAGGTCATCTGAGAAGTCAAACTGTGAAGCTGCAGGAGAGGGATAAAACTGAGCAAAAGCACTCGTCTTGCAGAGAGGAGCAGGGCAGAAACAGGTGGGCACTTTCCTCATAGGAAGCCAAAAAGGAAGTAGTGGATCCAAAGAAATGATGAACTGGATTGTTTGGGCCAATGTGAAAGGAAAATGTGCTGCCAGCCTGCGAACTACAAACCATTCCCAGCGTATGCTGAAGAGTCAGAGGATGAACATGGAGTTCCAAAAGTAATTCTCTCCCTCTAGGAGAGCTGGGACTCACACTTTATGGTGTCTCTATTCCTAATTAGCAACCATCATGCTGCTGCTATCATGCTTATTCAAAGCTGTTATCTCCTAATGGTGAAAGATTCCTGTTATTCCCTGGAGGCTGCTCTCCCTACCACTCCCTCTTCCTTTCTAACACACAATATCCTCTCTTTCTCCAGCTGGCTCACCTCCATCTCAGCTCCTCATAAAGACACTGAGATTATTCTTATTCCAGCCACTGAGATCATTCTCACTCCAACCACTCCCTGCTAATGGGATAGCACTAGCAACACACACGTACACTAGTTTTGTCCTATTTGGAATATAGGTGCTGGAATTTGTTGTAGGAATAAACTGTTATCTCTCAGCCTTATCTTAAAGAAGAGTATTTGTAGGAAACCAGAGCTGGTAGCTGTTAAAGGATTTGGTTACCAACTGCCCAGGGCTTAATCGAACTCCTAATTAAAATAAGAACTATTATTTCCTTGTAGTATCTGGAGAGGATTGAGGAACCTGCCCTTTGAAGACAAGACTGTGCAGGAGAGACATTTATCTCTCATGATACATTACACTGTGCTATCTTATCAGGAGGAAATCACTATAGAGCGAACAAATAACTCAGTGAAGAACTGTCTGAAAAACACAGTTACAGCTACTTGCTGTCAGAGAGAGGGAACACTCCTAGTGAAGGCAATCAGGGGACTGGTACAGATCCACTGCTGTTCAATATTTCTGTTAACAACTTGATGCAACGCCAGAAGATGCACTTTGAACATGTGTGAATGACAGAAGCAGTGCGGTCCTGTTATCACCACAGAGGCCAGGATCACAAATCCAAACGAATTCTGAATGAGCAAATATTAAATTAGAAAAATGCTGTACCATTGAAACAGTGAAACTGTATAAAAGACAAGTATGGATCCCTATACTTAGGGAAGTGAAGTGAACAAAAGTAAAATTTTTGGGAAACAACCAGATAGATAGCAAACTGAAAACCAAGCCTCATCTAATTCCTTCTTTATTCAGCTCATCTTCACTGAATTTAATGGGGATCCAGCAGTGGGTTCAGGCCAGGACTAAGACCAGAACCCACATATTGAGCTTTAACCAGCCAGCAACATTTACCGCCTAAGGCCCCATTTATCACAAAATGATTTTTTTGACACAAACACCAGAAATTTCATTCTTTCACAACCTGAGTTCACCAAAACACTACGATTGATGAAAGGTCACATCAAAACTTAGGGTAAAAATCTGGACAGCAGCAGATCTTTACAAAAAAAATGAACCTCAGAAAGGCAAATGCATGTGAACAGAAAAAAACCCCTACACAAGACAATTCTGTAACAGCTGCATCGACTTGTCGTGCTAGGATTCACATGGCTTCCTTTCCAGAAGGCACATCTCCTTCCCACTGTGCTCTTGTAACTCTCATTAGAGCTAGAGGAGATTATAAACATCCAAAGGGACACCACTACAGGGAACAAGCACAGCTCCCCGCGTGATTGTGTGACTGCTCCTGTGTGTGTCTGTATAAATACCCACATACAAATGAGCAGTTGGTAACTTCTTACATGTTTATTATTCACCACAAGTAAATGCCAGATCTTGTATGGAGACACGGACTTAGGCAACAATTACCTGTCCTCTGTCAAGGACAGCACAAATCTGGAATAAATTAAAATGCTATGCACTTCTTTAACAAAAAGCTCCAAAAGCACATTAAAACCTGTCAAAACAAAGTGAAAAAGGGCAGGCAAACAGTGGGGGGTTGTGCACCAAGAAGGGAAGAGATGCTGCAATGTTTACTGAGGATGCCAGTGAGTGCATTCCTAGCAAGGCATCTTCTGTAAAAGCCAGTGGGGGGTGAAATTATGGCCTTTCCTATACAACACACTGAGGCAGGAAAGTGACTTTGCTGTGGGGAAGGGCAGGCTCTGCTTGCCCCGAGTCTTCCATAAAAGTAGCAGAGGTAAAATAAAAGTAGGAATACTTATGACCACCTTTCTCTAACTACTTAAAAGTTACCCTTCAGTCACGGACAACAAAGACAATACAAGCATGAAATTTTCAAAACTGTTTCTGAAATGTCAGCATGGTTACTGTTGATGAAGTTGGGTATTTACACTCAAGAGGTTTCAAAATACAAATAGATTTATTTGGCTGCATACCAAGGGTACATCTTCTGTGTGCCTGTATCTAACTGAGAGGAAGCCAAGCAGCATTTCTCCAGAACCTCCTGCCAAAACTTGCCAGGTAATTTTAACTATAAAATGTTTCTTACTTACTTTTTGATACTTCAAATGACTCAAACTTCACAGGCTGAATGTAGTTTACCAGGTTAGACATCTCTTCTGTGGCCATAGCCTCACTTCCAGCAGTACCCTAGAGAAGAGAAGGGAAAAAGCTGCAGTTTGGATCTGTCCATCAGAGGCCACAAATACTAAAGCCCAGTGTTCTATCAACTGTGGTGCCTTTGACTGACCCTGACTAGTGAAGGCAATGCTTGATATAGGGAATGTCACATCGTAAAGAACAAAACCAGCTGCAAAACGTAAATCTTTACATTAAATTGACGCTATATTCATCATGTTATTTTTATGTGGCTCCTTGGGAAGGGACTGCATTACCTCTACACATGCACAGTGCTGAACACATTTATCAGAACTGCTGGATAAATAATAAATACAGCTCTAAGTTTTTGATGTCAAGTTTTTTCTTCCAACGATGCTAAATACACCACAAGCAGCTGCCTAAAACTGATCAGCAGTGGTGCTATAGGTTCTTAACCTTCAGAAAATGAAAGCATAAATAAACAAAGCAAAGATTTGCTTCCAAACCGACTGACAGGGAACGCGGAAAAGTCGGTGCAGTGCTTCCCGGCGCTCTGCCTCCCTTTCTCCACTGGATGGCAGCCCCACTCCTGGTAACACACGCCAACCCGCTGCTGCTGGAGCCGACCCAACCCCCAAAAACACATCCACACCCTTACTTCATCCATCGACGACTTTTTACAGTCATCATCGTAGTCATCATCATCATCGCTCTCCATCTCTGCTTCTCCTGAAAAGTTCCAAGCAGAAGATAATTACTGGCTGAAGCAACAGGCACAATTACCAGCGACAAATTCAAGAAAGATGTGCAAGTAGCACTGCTTGAAGGAGCCCACATTGTACATATGCTTTTTGTCACAGCACAAATCAAATGTGCTGTCTCGAGGGATTCATCCATCTTCACCATTGATTTAAGTTCTTATTGCCCAGCCAAACAAAACCTCTTCTTTTGCACTGCCTGATGCTTATTCTTTGGGAATCAGCACTGGGAAAAGAGTGCAGCATGCTCAGTGTGTGGGTACAATATCCCAGACTGCTCTGAGAGACATTCCCATGCTTCAGGCACAGTCCCAAGGTTTCGAGATGTGAGTTCAAACTCCTGCTGCTACAGGATCCGTGCAGGACCTCCAGGGAGCGCCTCACCCGCTTTGGGAAGTAACAGTGCGCACGGGGTGAAGAAATCACGATGAAAATCGATGAGCTCCTCCTGTGCTGTGCTACCAAGGGCTGCTCAGCAAAATTCATCTGTCCTGGACGTGTCCCAGCCCTCGCACTGAGGCAGCACAGCTGGGAGGGTCTGGCACAGGAGCCAAACTGCGAGGGCTCCACTCCAGTTCCCTTGGCAGAGCGCTTTGGGGTGCCTTCGTCAGGGCTCCGGAGCAGAGCTCGGCCGCTCCAGCTGAGGGCAGTGCAAACCAAATAATGGGAAGAGATGCCGAAGGCTCATCCTTTCCTCGAGAATGTACTCGGACTAAATGGGACCAAATAAAACACATTTATTGCCTTGCTCCCAGTTGCAGCGCGCTCATCAAATTTCTACGGGCAAGGCATAAATTCTGTAGTGTTAATTAACATTAGGTTTCCCCTCGCCTCCAAAATGTTTTGATTTGGTTGCATCAGAAATTAAACCATTAAGGAATATCAAGCTTATCTTTCTCTTTAGAAACTCCTCCTGTGGGCCTGGCTGTCATAAAGTGCACACTGTGCATCTGAAGACTCTGGAAAAGAAGATTTACTTGTACTGCAGTCACCTATCCACACCTGTAAGAGTGACAGCTCTCCCTAAAGATTTTATCCCACCATCCTTTCAGCTTTCTTCAGCAGTGGCAGCACAAAATTCTCACTACTGTGCAGCATTCCCAAATTCTCCCGAGAATGGTAATTCAGTCTCAGTTCCTCCTGACAATTTAGGGCCTAATCCAAAGCCCACTGAGCCAATAAAGAAACTCCTTTTGTTCCAGCAGGCCTTGGATCTTGCCCAGTGGGCCCCTTCCTGGCATGGAGAGCACACATGAGTGTGCCTTTCACAACCAGAGGATGACTACCCAGCCGGCATTTCCTTCCAGATGCAGATGTTGAAATGTCAGCCTTTTATTCATCAACACATTTCTTCCTGAACATTTCATTGAAGAAAATAACATGATTGCTCAACAGGCTCAAGGGATGGCTCAGGGAACCTCAGCACAATGCAAAGAGCCAGCCAAGCTCTCAGGATTTGCAGTGACAATCTTTGGATGGGGAGCTCTCAGTTGATTTAACCAGACTAGCAAAATAACACTTTGCACAGGCCACAAAAAAGGGGGACGTGGGCAGATTTCAGCCAAATTGCACTGCTGAGATACCAGGTATGTGATAGCCTGTTCCTGCCAGAAGTGTCCAGAGAGGAAACTACGCAACACACAACTCGTTTCTTTAAAAACATTTAACACAAATACTCCCAAGGAGATCAGATCTCATTTCCAAGTTCTGCACCAGGCAGCAAAACCGGGACAAGCAGCACACAGGATGGCAAGCACAGAATCAAAAGGAGTGTTTCAGAAGGGATACATCTGCACTGCCTCTCCCCCAGCAGCACGGCCCTGTGCTCCCCACCTCAGGATAAAACACAGACAACTGCCAGCCACTCATGGGCAGAAGGGCACAGGGAACTCCAGGGACGTAACAGGGCAGTTTTAAGGATGTTTCCAAGGAGCTGTCCCTAGTGAGTGCGGGGCATAAAAGCGCTCCTTGGGAAACATAACAAGTGGACAAAGGAGGCTGAATCCTAGCTGATGGGCAGAGGGGTTCAACACAGTAATACTGAATGGAGGAGGAACAGGAGAGCAGGGAATGACAAGCCAAATCCCTGTTACCAAGGGCCGAGGAAGCAGTGTGCTAAATATTATCCCTCCTCACCATTGCTCAGCAGCTTGACAGATACTGAGAGGCCAAATAAAACAAAAGGTTAGACAGTGCTTGGAATTCAGAGGAATCTGGTAATCTGCTTTCTCAGACCCCTTCAAAATAACAGCCAGGATGGATTATGAATGTGGTACTTGCTGGTGCAGCTTGCTAAGTCAGTAACATTTAGGCAGCCACATCCATCCCTGGGGGGAGATCATCTTTTGGGGTTCCTTCCACTGTACATTGGCACTTGCTGATTTTTAAAAAGGCAAAAGTAAACTTTATTCAGTTTGCCAAACCATTTTGCTTTGTAACAATGGGCCATGGCCTCAGCTAGCGAGCAGCAGCAATGTACTAATGGATTTACATACACTGTGCATACAACCTTTTATCCAGTTTTCTATTTAGGAATCACGAAATCATGGAGCCAATTCTACCCGCTCTCCCTCTCTTCCCATGACTCCTTCCTTGCAGCACCCACTGCTCTGATGAAAACATCACCCTATCAGTGAGAAACTAAAAATTTAATACTTAAATACTGCTTTATTAGCAAGTTTTAGATAGATTCGGAATGGGCCTACTTTTGGTTAAATGCACATCCCTGCAGAACTGCCACTGTCCCTTCTGCACTGCAACAGAACTTTGAAAACCTTGATCACTTACTTCTGTCCATTGTGCAAAACCAGCCAGGCCTAACATGCTTGTTTACCAAAATTACAATCTATCTTGCAAGGGTTGTCTCGGAAATTATTCTTCTGCTTTGCTCTACACTTTTAGGAGAAGTTTTTTCAGTGACATATACTGAAGTTACTCCCTACATCAGTTTCGTGAGCATCCTGCAAGGCATCCCACAAAGCTCAGAATTTTTTCTTTAATTATTGCTACTATTTCACCAACACCACGCTTTTGTATGGTATGTCTTATAAACACATCAAAAGCCTGGTTTATTTGGGTTTAAATCTGACCTCAAGCAGTTTAAGACACAGCAAAGCTTGCTATAAACCCCAGTATGGATCTCCACATTTTTTTTTGTACTGCTGTGAAAAAACTCATTTAGAATCTCCAGAAGGCTAAATCAGCACAACTTTCTCCTGGGGATCAGCAGCAGTTCTGACAGGAGCTATACAACCCAATAGAGTTATTTGAATAACATGTCCAACTTGCTAAACGTAAAGATTATATTAAGGTTGGAGTACTGAAACACTTCATGTTAAGAAATGTTAAAAATCAGACTTCCTTTAGGGAATCTTTAATTGCATTCCTCCAGAAAGAAATTGGTACTGGGTACAGAGCAGCACAAGGCTTGCAGAGCTCCAGCATCACAGGTTGCCAATACTGAGATGTGAGAAGGGTGTCGTGGTGACTCTTGAGCTCTGCCCTGTGCAACCGTGCTATTCACTGGGCCTTGCCACAGTGGTCTTATAAAATGGTGAATAACTCTTTCTTAAAATATTCACAGACAGAAAACTGGCATCTGATTTACAGAAATGCTGCGTTCTCGTAGCTGTAAGCTGTAGCTGAAATCTCTGGAGCTGTGCTCTGAATACTTAAAAATTCAAAGTACTCTAGAAAAATGACATCCTGGGTGTTCCTCGTCAGTCATCCCTAAAGTGTTCTTAACTTCTGTCAGATTTGTCTGTCCTTAGATAAAATTGGCTTAATATTATTGCACTTCCCACAGGTATTGTTCAGATAAATTCACTGCTGTTTGTCAAGAGTTCACAGGCAGCCTGGGTACCCCCACAGAAATTCACTGAGGATGCTCTATCTAGGATCAAGTATTGAATGATAGAGAGAGAAAAAATATTGACTAATTGCATTCTCACAAAGAGGCACAGGTCCTAAAGGAGACACGGGAGCTGACACAAGGATTACAGGCAATGTATTTTGGCAGCCACGGATGAACCAAGGGACCACAGCAAATTCGCAATGTCAGTTCCAGCACTTTCTAATTTGTAAGTGCTCATCTTGATAATCAGAGGCTGTTACAGAGGTAATACAGGCATAATATCCACAGTTAATTTGTAAAATTACACACCTTATTATGGGACTGACTCTCCTGCCTTGCATCATCATCATCTTCATCATCTAGATTCACAGCTTGGGTCTTTTCCTAGGAAAGCTCCTAGGGAGGCTCCTGGAAGACAAAGCTGTTGCCCTCTGTGCAGTCCAGGCCCTCAGAAGGCAATAGATTTGTTCTTTGCCACTGTTCTTACTTGTGCTTGACAAAAATGGAGAGTTAGGAACCCAGGGGTGATTTCAAATGTTGGAACACACAATTATTTTTCTGCTGCTTGAGATTTGTCTAAAGCAAATTAACAAAATACTGTTACGTCATCCCTGACACCAGGATGAATCTTCCTTTGAAATTCAAAGCCCACTCCAAAGCATGCCCTTTTCATAGTTTCTTAAAAACAACAGTTGAAAACTCTTTCTTTGCTGCTAATAGGATAAACAGTGTTATCCACAAATGAAGCAGGATTTCTTTCTTTTTAATTCAGCTTGAGGCAAACTGCCAGCATGAAGATTTTCAGCTCAGTTAATCAGAGTTTAGAAAAAACTACAAACAATGGAAAAAAACTTTTTAACAGCAAATGGCAATGAACTTATATTCCAGTAGAGCTTTCAATTTGCTCTGTAAGTATTCTACTGCTGGGGCACAGAATACTGTCTGTGGTGTTAAGAACTCAAAATTTCAGTCTCGATAGGAGAAGAAATTCCAGTGCAGGGAACAGACTCTGGGCTGGGAGTCAGGATATACAGATGTTGTTGGTTTTGCCTGTTTCCATCTCTGGAACAGAAAAACATCTTATAGCATTTTGCACAGGGGTCCCTGCTAAGTTCCCAACTAATGCAGGACAACAGTGGGTTGAGCCTTTCCTGCCTGAGGAACAGGGATCTCATCCCTTTATCCTAAACCTTGAGGCACTGCAACCCTCCCGGGCAATGGGTTCTGTCTGAAAGGGCACCAAATGGCAGGCACAGCTCAGAGGCAAGAGGAAAAAGAAAACATTTATATCTGATATAGGGCTTGGGCACACAGAAGAGGCAGCCAAGGGTGGAGGAGCTGGCAGCTCGCTCTCCTTAATAAGCAGTGCAGACAAATGTTAGCACACATCACTGAGCTCTGGGTCATTCCATAAGGATTCCTCGGCCAGAACAGACTCCTGGATCGATGGCACAGTGTTGCTTCCTGCTGAGCAACCCACACTGGAGTACTTTTACCTTGCTAGAGCACTGCAAACAGATGGAATTGGAGCTGTAATTAAGCATTTGTGTTTGAGGGAGAAAAATATTAGTAGATCCAATTCCTACCTGCTCCGGGGGAGGAAGGTTCAAACATACTGGATGTATCGCTGCAAGTGTTGGAAGCTTGCTCTGAGAGCTTCTTTTTGGCACTTCCATCTGCTGACTTATGTGACTTCTTCTTATTCTTCACCAGGATTTTGTACATTAAATCCATAGGGCTTGGGAGAGGAACCCCAGCTTCCAGCTTGCAGGGCAGAAATAGATTTGTTAGAACAACAGAAGAAACAAGCTTAGGGCACTTTCTTAGGGCCCACATAGCACCAGATAGTTTTGCAACCTCTGCAAGCCCTGTTAAAATGAAATGGATTTTGCACAAGAGGTAATGTCAACGTTAAATGAAACAGGGCTACTGAGGGCACTTAAGAAGAAAAATGCTTTGTGAAATGTCTGCAGTAATAACCAAAATAAGTATTAGTTCAAATAGGAGAGCCTACATTATAAAATGGCAGCTATGAGAATCAATTGCATTTGGAAGATCACAATTCACTGTATCAGGACAAATCTCTGCATCAGAAATGATGCTGAAGCCACTAACAGCTCAGGGAGTTGCTCAACTCCCTCCTTTAGACTGTTTTGAAAGGCTGTATACAGAAAATGAGACAGGACTGAAACACTTAAAAATTCACACAGACATTTGTGATCTGATAAACACCAAGCCACATTACCGGGTATTTTTCCAATGGATCCATAAGCAGTGCATCTCCAAATATTAATCTGCAATACTCTGCCATTTTTGCCTGTTGTTTAGGGCTAAGGGGAGAAAACAAAGAAAGTAATGAGTCCTACTAATGCTGCAGAGTGAAAGTAGTAGTAATGGAATATCTAATATCCCTAAATTAGATATAATTTCCTGATCCAATTGCTGTGAATTTTTCTGTGAGACCTAGATATATCATGCAATTATCTCAATTCTTCTGATGGAGTTTATCAAAAGGATCATACATGAAGTAAAGGCATTGGTCAATTGAATAATAATGAATAACCATAACATGAATTTGCCTCTTTCAGGCAACACTTTTATTCAAAGTTTAAATATTTCCCCCCTTATGTTACTTTATACAAGTGCGTGTCACTTTTCTTACACTACAGCAGTTTTCAGGACATCCTCTAGAAGTAAACTGAACCTCAGTAAACACTACTTATAAACAATTTTCCAAGTAACAAAATAATTCCTGCACATCACTGATGGAAGTTTTAGGACTGAAGATAGGTTATATGGCTCAGAAATATTACTCCAATCATCTCAAAATGCAGCTCAGCACCACAGTCGCTCTCTAATTTTAGACCACTGTGTATTTTTGCTTTGTGTGCCTGTTTAAAATGCGTAACATCTGAGCTGAGGCATCTTTCAAAGTTTCCTTTTTAGACACTCTGCTGGGAAGCCTCGATTAAAGGACAGGTTTATATTGCTTAATATAACTTCCTCAGCTACTGTTAATTAGGATCTGCATATCATGGAAGAGACAGGAATGGTATAAGCCGTTATGTTACCATGGAGCTGCTTTTCATGACAAAATAGATCTGGGTACAGAAGAAGAAAAAAAAGAAAAATGCTCATTTTTCTCTTGCAAACCAGGAGTTCAACCACGGCTGTGCCCAGCTGGTCAGTGGTTACCAACTCCCAGGGTCAGCGTGGTCAAACCACAGCTGAGATAAAGGCTGGGTGGCATTTAAATGTGCTTTCCCTGGGATCAGCATCCTGGATGCCCCTGGAAGCAGATACAGGGTGAACCAGTCATTAGCTCAGTCACTGACAAAATCTATGGCAAGGAGGCTTTAAATTATTCCCCAAAGCAAGTGCTGCATGCGGCTTAAATCTCGACAGCATTTCATTAAAGCTGTCCTTTGCATGCAGTCAGTTCTGCACAAAAGCTAAAAGCCACTTTTAACTGAGGGTGGAAAACAAAGATGAAGACAAGAAAGGCGGAGGAACGAGGAACCCACATGGAAGAAGGTGATGGAAGAACAGGTCAGGCTGTGTTGGGTATTTCCAACCCAAGCTACCAAAGGAAATAAAGGCAGCTCGCTCCAGCCAGCAGAGTATGTGCTATAAATTCATGGGTCATTACAGTGAATTTTATTTCAGTCCTCTCCACCAGTGTGTGTTTTGAGCAGATCCATGCTCTCAGAACCCAGGAAGTTCAAAGGACACCTCCTTGAATCAAAAGAGCAAATTTACTGAACCCATAGCAATTGGATATGACATCATCATTCTTGAATGGGCACAACTCCAAAAAGAACTCTTAATAGAAATTAAAAAAAAAAAAAAGAAAGCAAGAGTTAACTCTAATAAATTTCTGGCTACCACCACAGCCAGAACAAATTCTTCTGATCTTCTGTGTTTAATTACATGTTTACCTCAAAGGGAGCACAGTGAGAACTTCCATTTTTGCAAACAAGAAAAAGGTAATGCAACATTATGTTGGTTCAGTGTATAAATTCCAATGTCACTGCATCCCAGAGGAAGAAAGAAGGAAAATTATGGGAAAAACTAACGGCTTTTAACGCTATTAAAAAACCTTGAGGTAGTAAACAAGGCCAAGGGAGGAAAATCTTGACATTACAAAATTACTTGTCTTTGTGAACTGGACTGTATGTACAGGTATTTTTAAAAGCTCCTATGAGGGAATAAAAAAATATTTAGGGGTAGCAGCATTTAACTGTGTGGTAGTTTTTTGTGTTCTCTCTCTAATATATATATATCTATGTACATATTGTTGCAAGGGGGATAGATGCAATAGTAGATTATGCATCCCTATTAAAGTATTTTTAAAAGTTGGAATAACAGGTTGTTTTTAATTTCTCTTCTTTCAAAACTATGAACCAGAGCAACAGATGAAACACCAAATTTTCTAAATCAACACGTTCCCTCAATTGTGCTATGAAACAAAAACCCAGGCAATTCTTGGTCCACATCTACTGCTTCTGGAAATTCTCTCAGCATTCAGGTGTTGTAGTGAAAATAGATTGTCTGAAAAGAGCTGACTTTATCTACTTCATGATTTTCACTGTGCAGATGTGGACAGGTAGCACACAGACTAATTATAAATGCTCCCAAAGTGTGCCAGGGCAAGGGGAGATAAAGTGGGAATGTGATACCTGGAGATATGGAAATGTAAGGAAGATGAAGAAATGTTTTCATTACCATTATTGTACTGCTGGTACTTTGTTTTACTGTGTTTGTACTACACCTATTATGAAGGTCAACCACAGAGGCTCTTTGGCACAGCTACTGCTCCCAACATTACATTTTTATCACTTCTGCAGAGATACTTCCTCTGCATAAGACAAAGGCACAGATGCTTCCCAGAAGAGTCTAAAATAATATAAAGTGTAGGACGAAAAAGTGATAAAAATCCTGTTAATATTTGAAGCAACAATTCCAGCAAGAAACCAGCAATATGAATAACTGTAATTAAATTTAATCTTGGAAGCAATCTTATATGGATACTGCTCAAGGATCACTTAACCTTTTTGCTATGTCATCAGTGCATTTCTAATTATAGAGTGTCTGCTTTCAGATTTGCAGATTGCTTATCATCTTGCAAGCCCCATTTCAAACGTCAAGGTCTTCTTGAGGTCTTTTCAACATTTTCAGGGCACTTTTCTATTTTTTCACAGAACCACATCTTTTTTTAGCAGACTTTTTTTCAGCGTGCATGTTTTGACTTCAGTATAAATGATGGCATACATAGTATTTTATGTCGTCTAAAAGTTGTATGTTGGCTCTTTTTCTAAACTGTTTATTGCACAGAAACAGGTAAGAAAGAATAGATTTATAGCAGAGTTATAGTAAAGAAAATAAAAATTCTTCATGTGCTGTAAAGATATTGGAGAGGAGCCCTTCTAGGAAACACATCAAAGGAAAGAAATAAGATTTACACACGGTGCTAATAAGTGACATTTCCCGTAAGTGGACAAAAAGTGTTAAAAATATTCTCATAAACAGACACCAGAAGGAAGAAAAATTGCTTTTTAAGGCCAGTGGTGATTAACACTGTCATATCTATGGTGGTGATGTAAAACTTATTTAGCTTTTGTAAGTGCAGTTTAAAAACAACAAATACTGAACACAGGCTAAAACCGTAATTTTGTTTAAGCCAATGGCAAAATTTTTAGGGGACCAGAATTTCACAAATGACTCTCATAACTTGAAAATCAGAAAGAAAATTTGGTCACCTAGAAGTAGGAACTGATGAAACAGGATTTGTTTGACAGCAATTCTATAAAAACACCAGCACTTTTTGTCAACATTTGGGGCAAAGTCCATCTTTAAGATCTAGGAGAAAAACAACATTCCAAGTAAATGAAAAGACAAAAGGAGCATTCCATGACATTAGGTGAAGGTCTCTGTGAGTGGCATGACTAAGTGCAGATTTCTCTAGCAACTAGTGAAGGAATGAAGGGATAATTGTAGCAGTTGGTAAAATAACTTGAAATTATTTTCAGCCAAAGCAAAATCAGAAAACACACACATTAAATCTGATTATTTACTATAGCAGAAAATAATAACCAGCAATAAAGCCTCAGAAAGAGAAAATATTTGGTATTGGTTCTGCAAACTTGCTTTGCTAAAATCCTATGTCTTAGTAATGTATGGAAAAGGATACCAAAGAATACATGGGGGGTTAATTGATTATTCCATGGCTGGAGATTCCTGGAGAGAAAGGTCCAGTGGTTTCTGTGGGGCAAACTGTCAAGAACAGAGTCATGCAGCAGGAACTCTGTTCCCTTTTTGTCCCATTCCTGCAGGGTCACACCACCTTTAATTCTGACACTGTTTCATCTCCTAGTTTTAAAGCCACTTTTGTACACAGCTTCCACCTGACAGGAGTTTATTTTATAAATATTTTTACTTCTTTACCTTCCTAAAATAGAACAGATCACCCTGAAATAGTTGAAGATTTAAGTTGCAACGATTTTAAAGGAAGAAAAACGTAACCCTTCTGGTTAAAATAATTTAGCTGGTTTTTCTCTGCCTTAGAGCAATACCGTGAATGTATATTTCAACAAATCCAGAAGAATGAACACAAAACACACTACATTCAAGAACGATGGCTGAGATCTTTTTCTTAAGGCCAGAGGTTGCATTTGAAAGCACTGTGAGTTAAAACCTACAGGAGTAGGTGAGTGCAAGGGGCCAATTAGAGGAGGAAATTAAACACAGTGTCTGTGTGGTCTTTCAGAGCAAGACAGGAATAACTAAGCAGGATTTAAGAGGGAGCTGTTTGATCACAACCATGCGGCCTCTAAATCTGTGCAAAGCAAACACGTATTTGCCCACAAAAGGAAAAATTATATTCTGAGGTACACAGGTAGTGGAGCTCAGCTCTCGGATTTTAAATTTTTCTACCTACATAATTTCTGATCAGTATTGTCACATCTGTTCTTAAAAAACATTCTTACACAGCTTCTTCTACCAGTTCCTTCCCTTATGATGAGAATGATCTTCCTAAAACAATGGAAAAGTAGTTAGCCCTCACCCTTTTCCTCTTGAAGAAACAAAATTGTCAACATCTTTTCTGATTTGTATTAAAACATTCATAGCTTCCCCCAAGAATATTTTTATTTCACATTAAAAAAACCAAAAAACAAACCAATCAAAAAAACAAAAACCAAACCAATCAAAAATGAGTTTCTAAGTCCAAACTGGTCCCAGAAGTGTTGGAAATATTTTCACAGCAAAAATCACAAAAGGGGAAAAGGCAATTCAGGTTAAGGCACGTGCCATGTGTCAGTGTCATCCCACTTTGAACCACGTGGTCCCTGCATTCAAAACCAAAGTTAATGTCAAAATAAAAAAAAAGAAAAATCAGAACTATAATAATAAAACAGATCACTGGGACAGAGCTAGAAGTTTTCTCGTTTATTTTTTCTCTTCTTACACAGAGAAGTTGTCCTTTCTTTGTGACTAAAAAAAAGACATGAAATAAACTTACGCAAACTGGGGGGGTTTTGGGGAGAAATGAATGGTTCCTGGCCATCCACACCACCTATTTTGCAATCCTAGAAGTCCATGGTTCTGGCCTCTACTTCTGACATGAGATACAGACCAAATTCTGTGCTCAGAATACATTTCTAGCACAGAACAGGGTCACAAGCAGGTGAAATCCTGCCTCATTTTCTTTGGAGTACTGCTACGCTCCAGCAGGACAGACTGAGACTGAAAAGTTAACAAAACATGTCTCACATTCGAACTTCCTCTCTCACACAGAAGGTTCCAACTCAGGCAGGCAGGTTTTGATGAACATGCCCAATTCATTCTGATCATCTCAGTTACTTAGGCTGATAAAAGTTTATTTTTGGGTAAGAGCTGTTGTGTCATACAATAAAACTGCCACAAGTGCACACACAATTCCATGCCTAGACCTTATGAAACATGAAACATCACACAAGAAAATGTGGTAATTACTTACGAATCCACATGATTTTCAAAGGAAAGGAGGATTGGAAAGGGTGATGTCTTAAATGCACATTCAGCAATAGCTTCGATTACTTCCTAAAGAATCAAAATAGATACAGTTACAAGTTTATGTCTCCAAAGAAATAGCCTTTTAGGCTTTGAAGTCAGAAAAGACCCAACAAGCTCTGAAATAATTCCTTGAGATTAGACCTTCCATTCTAAACATCCCAGAAAGCTCTGGATACACTTTTGCCACAACCAAGTTTTCCAACCTGAACTACAAAAGAATCTCCAAAACGTCTGATGAGTCTCAAGCACCACATTTCTCAAGGAATGACTTATGTCTGCCAAAATCAATAGTTCAAATGTAAAGCTTGGGTTTTGTGTGGTTCCATGCCCGAAGCTATAACTTTCATGTTCTATTCTGTGCAACAATAAACATGCTCTGACAAAGGCAGATCTTCTAAACATCATCAGCACAAGCACGTATCCATAAAATCCTCAGTTACTCTGACTCACAGATTTTAGTTCCCTCTTTTTCTTGGATGGCAGAAACCCCTTCAAGGCAAAAGAAAGAAAAGAGAAATCTTTACTCAATTAAAACCGCTGGCTCTGTAGTAATTATCAGAGGACTCAGAAATTGAAACCTCTGTAAAATTTCCTTTCAGCTCTGATGGAAAATGGAAATCCAGTAAAAAAAGTCATTTGATAACATTGATTTTAGTGGGGTGCACGATATAGTAATGCACTCATTGTTACAGATTATGAAATGCTTCCCTGTTGGAACACAAATCTCTTTTCAAAAGAACAAATAAAACACTGAAGGCTTTCCACATACATTGTGGGCTAACTCTTGAGTTTCTCAGACCCTAAGTCTCTGTCCTCCCAAATCATAAGAATTACTAAAACCTAAAAGATTTATTTATTTTAAACACGCTTTCTCTGGGGATTCCTTTTGTTCATTTTCAGTACTTTTAGAGCCTCAATTAAGTAGCGTAACAGTAAGAAATCCACTTCCTGAAACAAAAGCTGAGCTTCTGCTACATTTATTTTCAACTTATGGATTTCTGTGTGTCATGACACAGGGGAAAACCACCGAACCAAAATCCCCAGGAACATAAGGACGGGGAGTGTACATTGCTGCTGCCCCTGCACTTTGGGATGTCTCTGTGAGGCTGTGAGAGCCAGGAGACTGAACAGAACCCCGGTGTCCTGGTCACACCAAAAGTGTGAGCTGATCAGTGATTCAGCACTCAAGACCCAGTGATCCCTCTCAACTGATTCTCACACATTATTTCACTGTTGGTTTGCTCCTCCCCAGTCAAGCAGCAAACTTTGACTGTTGAAAAGAAACCAGCAGTCGAGAGGGTTTTTTACATTTTTCTGCGTGGAGAAAAAAACGCCTGCCCTGAAATGACTGACGAAATATTCCTGAGTAAGTTTAAAACACTTTCCAGTATCTCTCCTGCAAGCATAATGCCAAGGGTTGAACATCTAAATACCCAGGGATAATCCTCATTCCTCCTAATGATCCTTTCAAAAATCAGATTAACTTTGTTCTAAATTCCTGCTCATGACCAAAGCAGTCGAGAGTCGTCTTCCTTAATTAAAGGACTTCCAGCAATCAAACCCGACGCCTATAAACATAATTGGCTTCACATAAACATCACTGGAAAGTTAATAACAAACGTGCAAGAAGGTTGTTTTACGTGTTTCTGTGATTAACTCAATCAGTGAAGAATTAGAGAAAACAAATTGGAAAAAAAGGGGAGTGTTCTGGTACAAGTGAAATTTGGTGTTCTGCCTGTGGCAGTATTGCTTGCTTTTTTCCTAAAGGAAGGCACTAGAAGACAAAAAGATCCACCCAACAACTCATGTTTCAATGGTGGGAGACATGTCTCGAAGCTGTAGCTGGTACAGAAGCCACACTTAATCCCTCTAACATAACCGAAGTCAGTAATGAACATTTTCCCACATATTCTTGCACACAGCTAAGTCTAGAAATGTATTGCCATGGTGAGTTAGGGCCTCGGGTGAAGAAGAATTATTTCTTCACACTTCAAGAAAGATTTCCTGACGTATCATTATAAGCTGTGCTGACCACCAATCCTAATGCTACAGGAAAACACCTCCGTCATGCTCCTCTAACACCTTGGATCAAAAACACCTTTAAGAATAACAGGAAGATAACAATTTAAGGTTGTTGGTGAAGATAGAGTATCTACCTTCTATTGTAGGAAAAGGAAATGGGAGAAGAAATTCAGTAATACAGATTACATGTTTAGGGTTTGAATGGCACAAATATCCCCTCACAATATCCAAAGATACTAATTTTTCACCCTCCAGTGCTTTGGATCTGATCCCAAGTATCAGGGGTAAGGATAACACTGCACACACTTACTAATTTTTGTGAATATAATGCTGAGCGTCTGGACCTTGTGGATGGAACGTGCCCATCTGGGCATGAGCAGCTTATTCTCTGCTCATGGGAATTTAAAGGCTTGCAAGTTGCTGAGATTTCCATGGCAGCTGCCACTTCCTGCCTCAGTTCAGCACTTTTGCCTCCCGGTCCCAGTGCCCAGGCAGAGGAGAGGAGAAGAGTGAACTGATGCCCTGGTTATTGCTGTTCAAACCCTGTGGCCTCCAGCTCCGCTCTCCTCCGGGGAGCTGTAACCCAGAGCAGTGGTTTCTCCCACTGCCTTCACAGCCTCATTTGTCACCGTGCAGGACCGGCTGTGGTGGCAGTGCCTGGCCCTTCAGCCCCTGCTTCTCCCCCTGTGACATTTGCTGCAGGGACGTGCACAGGAGCATGGACCTGGGCACGGAGCCCAGTGCCCAGATGGCACTGCTACCACACCAGATAATCCCTTTTCCTCCGACTGCCACGATCACCAGGAACCTCTTCCTGTGCAAGGTCCAAATACTGCAACTCTTCTCTTCCAAAGATTCTGCATGTACTCTGTAATGTCCTCTTAAAACACCTTTTCCCCCTCGCATTTCCACCCCTTCCACCTTCGCAGTGAGGTATTTTGTGATGGTTTTGCAAGAAAAGAGCCCTCCCCAGCCAAAGCCAGCTGCAGCAGCGAGCTGTCCTGCTGTACCTTGAAGGATATCTCAGTTGTCATGGTGAATCCATGTGTGATGACCGGCTCCTCCTCCGCTGTCCGTCCTTTCCAGCAGTCCAGCTCCACACAGCGGCAGCCTGACAGGAGCACTTGCCGGTACATCTCCACCGAGGAGTTCCCAGCCAGCTGCCCAGCTGTGACACCACAAGAACACAGAGAAAAGCAGTCATTTTGGGCCTCGGGAATGGATACAAATAATCCAACAATAATTAGAGTGAACAGCATCTTTCACCCTGGGCAGAGAGGAACAACACTCCAAGGAATAGGAAGAACGTAAGAGTGCAACGGAAATAACTTTGGCCGAGTCAATGTCGTGGTTTGGATTCTGCTCTCAGTCAAACATAGGAATAACCTAACTGAAGCCAGCTCAAAAACTTCTGATAGGCAGCATCAAGCACATAAAATTAAAAAATAATAATGAAAAGTTCTACGAGACTTTGTTATCCCTTGACAAGCAATGTGAAATTCAGAGGCAACTTAGGACACCAAGACCACATTTTCTCACAACATGCAGTGCTGTTTAGTACAAGATGAAGCAAACCTCCTGCAGTCACTAATGGTGCCACTATTAGGTCTCAAATCAATATTGAATATAGTAACCACTGCACTGAGATGGCAGTTAAATTTCCTGACATGATACTGCATTACGTATGGGGAAATTTAATCAAACTGTCCTTTTCCAATAGCAAGATAATATAAATCTAAACACTAAGAAGGAAAACTCATCTTTTCCAAACTTGGGAAGTGTTAAAAAAACCCCCCCACACAAAAAATCCAGAACCCAAGCCAACAAAGTTCAGTTGGATTCAAGGAAGGCTATCCAGGCAGGGTGCCTTCATCAGCTGCAACAAGTTTGATTCCAGTCATGCAGATACAAATTTCTTGCAGCACAGAGGTAACAGTAATGGAAGAATGGCTTAGCGCTCCTTTTAGATGTGAAGAAAATGGATGCAGTTTCCTGCTTTCTAGCAGACTTCCTGAGAAGATCCTCCGGGATTTCTTGAAGGGAATTCATTTTCTTTTTAAGGAGGCAATGAGTTCATTTACACTGGAGATTCTCTGCTGATAGGGGACATATAAATACTTCATCTAGACTAGCATATAATGTAATGCAGATTAATCCTCATTTTATTGTCTCTGTGGCTCTGTGTTTAGGTTTTATGCTGGAAAATACACATTTTGGGATTTGCTTCATAAAATGGCATTGTCTGCTTTTGCTCTGTTTTTACCTTCTACTAAAAACTGTAACAAAACCCCTGCTTATTTGAAAATTCCAGTTTAGGGTTGCTGTCTGATACATGAGCTGGAGCAATCATAAATACTCCACAAGGTATTAGTCCTGCTGAAATTCGCAGGAATTCTCAGTTCCTGCTGGAACCAATGGGAAATATCTGATAATAACAGAAGAAATTGGCCAGTGCTGGAAAGCTCTGAAAATCCAAATGGAGTCAGCAAAGTGACAACGTGACTCTTTTTTTTGAACTTTGCTTTTTTATGTGTTTCACCTTTGATTATGGCAGATTATCTTTACTCACACAAAATCCCTTTTGGTGCCATTCCAATGTCTGGGTTAAGTAGTGGCTCTTTTCCTTTGCAGGATGCAAACAAGCATAAGCATGGATCAGGGAACAACAGCACACATTTCCATGTACTCATCCCTAAGCATCTGCTTATGAAATCTTGGCTCTCATTATACAGATCCACGGAACTCTGCTGCCTGAAAAACCACATCCACTTAGAAAACCGTTCTAATGTTGCCTTTCTTCTCCCTCAGAGCATTTTGAATTTGGATGAACAAACTATTCCATGATTAACAATGTCTACTTCCTGAGAGACTCCTGGTCATTATTATTGCTAAGTGTTTTGGACTGCAAGATCCTTAACCTTCAAAAGAGCTTAAGTAAATCATGACATGCATCACTTGCCATATGACACTTCCCCACACTACCTTCTTAATAAGGCTCAGACGTTTTGGAAGGATTCCTGCAAAGGATAAGAGGATATTCAACCTCCAAACCATGCAATCTCTTCAAGAAAGACTCCCAGGCAAGCGTATAATGCTAGCACATGTTTTAATAGTCTCAATAGCTTATTTTTTGAGGCATGTTTCCTCAATTTTTTTTGGAATATATTATTCAGAAATTTGTAACGTGTGAATTTCTGTTTGCATTTATCTTAAAATACCCTCTTTGCATTCTAAAAGGTGGTAATGCAGACATTAAAGGGAACAATTCCAGTATATTTTTAACAGTCTGAGTACAGATCAATTTTTTAACACTGGAAATTGAAAGCATTATGTCTACAGTAATACCACACATAACCTTTGCAACCCTGTTTGGGCTAAGGAGAAATGGATTTTGACAGAAACTCACTCTTCTGAAAAATATAATTGGTCAAATGATACCTGAGAGGATGCAAGACGAGCCAGTGCTGTTGACAGAAATTGAGGATGTGGCCCGTGTTTCCCCACAGAGAGCAGTTCTACACTTCTGAAAGTTTAAGATGCTCGTTTCTTAGCAAGTGCATCCTGGTTGGGTTCATCCACCACTGTTTTTCCAAGTGAAGGTTATTTGCAATAGATTGACTTAAAACGTGGTTGTCATTTTAAGTTACATTTCCTCCCCAAACTGGGGGATGTTTGGATCCAGGTATTTGGGATCACCTGACTCTTCACTACTCGAGAAACAGAGGCTGCTTCTGCCCCTCTCCCACACACAGCACCACCCTCTCCCAGCATGAGGAGCCTGTATCCTTCCCTTGCCACGCACAACCAGGACCTGCTGAATCTCCTCTCTCCAGGCAAGTCCTGGAGAAGCCATCAGCACTCGGGATCAACTCCTGCTGCTTACAGTGTGCCAGCTCAGAGCCCCAAACTTCTGGGAGCCTGGCTCCTGACTCCAGCAGCCACACAAAGTGCTGGCAGTGAAGGTTTTTTTACACACAGGGCATTTATCTGAATTTATTTTCCTCCCGAGCTGTTTCGCCATGCACAGGACAAGCGGATTAGACCCCACACTGTGACATATTCTGCTCCTGCTTGTCTGTCAGTCAAAATAATGCTCTCAGCCTTGGCTGGTATTTTTAACACCTTACACTGGACTGAAGCAGGATGTGTGGCCAGCAGCAGGAAGGTATCACCCAGCTTTCCTTCCCTTCCCTTCCATATGGTGCTGTCAGCTTGGAAGCTGCAAAGACACTGTTTTGGAGGCTTTGGAGGTGAAAAAGGTTTCAAGTAAGTGCTGAATGCAGATAATAAGCAGCCTCAGTCAGGACTGAGGAATCACTGGGAACAGAAAAGCTGGAGGATGGCAGATGAGAGGTCACAGTAGCAATAGAGAAGAGAACATGCCCCTCATGAGGCATTTTTCTGGAAAGGACTGAAATAGGGATTGTAAGGAGGGCAGCAGATGCTGAGGGTGAACTCAACGCAATGCAACGTGGGATAGTCCCACATTGGCTACGTGTGTTCAGCTGATAGCTCTGCAACCTACTGCTGGTATTATTTTTCCTTTTAGCACATGTTAAAGGCTTGTGATTTTCCTATTTCGTATTTCACATATCCAGCAGCAAGCTGCACAGCCATCAAAGCATGCAAGGCTGAGTATGATATGTGATAATTTGTCTCTGACTTTGGGTGCTGCTGAAAAAAATGTTGCAAAATCACTCCCCACTGTGACCACAGCAGTAGCCTGAGGTGACATGTCAGAAAAAAGCAGGGTTGCACTTTAAGGGTTCAAAGGAGCAAAGATATAAATATGATACTGGTGAGAAAAAAAGATTTGACAGTGAAAAGAAAGTTTCCAAAAGATGACATTTCTTTAAGTTAGCCTAGGTTCACTATAAATCACTTCTTTCTTCATGGATTTTGTACCTTTGTACTTAAAAACCACATTTCCCTAAGAAAAAGAAAGCAGTAACACTTCTAAATAAATAATCAGGACTTGATGTACTGCCAAGGGTTTCTACTAAAGGCTAGGAAAATGATCAGCATAATTAAAAATAAATTCAGAGTGTGCACATGTTTCTTTTTATGTTATAATGTTGCTTCTTTGTGCATGCTTCTTCTGGGTTAAAAAAACTAACAAAGGGAAAGATAATTGGTAGGGCATTAAGCAGAGTAATCATAAAGTATTGCCAGACTGAATGGTTTTCTTATTGTCCTAATAATTATGACATGACTAGTTGCTATTTCATGGCTTCAATGAGGGCAAAGGTGCTTCCGAAGCTTCCCTTCCTAAGCCATGAGCACTCGAGCAGATCCTTCAAACTCTTCTTGAGAGGAAGAACAGCCTGCCATCATTAATTTCATTATTTTTTTTTCCTTGTTGGAAGAAAGCAAATGGGAATATGATTGCTGTATCTGATCTAAATCTCAAGAGCAAAATCCAAGGCTGTCAGTTTTTGTAATATGCAGATAAAAATCAAATTGTTAATCCCATTGTCGGCCAGCTGCCACACATTTACTGAACATAATGAACCCACTAAAAGGGAAGGGCTTGTGTTTTGTGCCTGGAAATGTGAAAACATGCACTCTGAAAAGGAATTTGCAAGAGTTTCAAACTTCTTTTGCACTATCCCTGGAGTTTACCCTGATTTACTCCCCTCAGTTTACTAACCAAGGACTATGATGTCAAATTAAGAGTGAAGATCATATTTCCAAATATAGCCTCAGAAGTTACTGAGAAATGTGGGCAAAAGAAACCTGTAGATGCAATCTGAGATGATTTGCAGGCTTTCACATATAAGTCGAAGCAAATTTAGCAAGTGTCAAGGTAAATAATCAAACATGTGAGGTCACTTGTAGTGCAGTTAAAAAATTTAGAATAGGCTGGACTAATCATGAATTCCCATCCTTAATTCTTTGTTCTTTGGCATCTGTGCCTCCAGACCTTTAGAACACATATCTGTCCTGAGCAGCCCTGATAACATCTGTGGTATGGAACTGGCTATAAATTCATGCTGGTAGAGGGGAGAGCAGTGTTTTATCTCTTCAGATCAACTTTAAACTGCATTGTCTTTAAACCTCCCATGGGCCTGTGCTTCTCATATTTGTGCAACAGCTTTACTGTTTTCTTCCAGAATATCTGTATAAAGCTGCAGCGTTTGGCTTAAGCACCAACTAATCCTCACTGACAGAATAAAGTCCACACTGGAGGTGAGAGGTCTGCAGAGTATCACAGTTAAAAATTGCTTTAGCTTTGGCCATGTCTTCACTCCAGCAAAGAGCATAAATTTCTACATATTGGAATCATAACTTAAAAGCGGCCACACTGATTTTCGTTTCTTTTAATCCAGAGAAAGAAAATAGCTGCCAAAACAAATACTTATATGACAAGTTCTAGCACAAAAAACATTTTGCAGCCGAGATATAAACCCTTGAAAAATGATGTCTAATGGAAACAATGACAGTTCATTCACTTTATGAAAGCACGCAAAGGTGCTGTAGAAAGTGCTATAACAAACATCAACCAGATGAAAAGAACTCCCATGGGGTCTGTTTAAACTGGGCATCACCACTGCCTGGCTTTATGTTTTGCCATACTGGCATTTTGAAGTTAAGGCCAGTCTGTTAATAATGTTAAAAAGCCTATGTTATTCATAAGTCACATTTTTAGCACTTGCTGTAGCATTATATTTTTAATTGAACAGAATGCTATGTCAGTAGAAAACACGACAGCACAAAGCAAGCATCAAATCAAACAGGAGAGAACTCCCTGTGCACATCTGCTTGTCAAAAACATTTGTTCCTATATAAACTAAACTAAAATAGCAAATTTACAGTCTCACAAGATAACAGCATCTTGGACTAGAAAATGAGTACCAAAAGTTGAATTCCTAAACTGTCCCAGCTTTTCTGACTCTTAAAGTATTGCTGACTTTGTTGTGCAAACAATACAATTCAGACTGTAACTCTAATTAACAGGAACTCCTGGGTGCTCAGCCTTTTGAAAAACATGACAGCACCTAAAAATTTCAGCTCAGATATTAGACATTGTCAGGGAACAGATTTCCACTCCTTGCATACATTGGCTGTCAGAAGGTTATGCACCATGTTGGAACCTCCCTAATCTCTGAATCAAAGCAAATTTAATGCAGCTCATCAAACTGCCAGATTTAATGTTTAGGGGCAAATTTATGAGCTACAGAGATGTTTCCCATATTCTGCTTTGCACATCTTTGTTGTCATAAAAAGTACGTTGCTCATTCTCCTCCCTAAATATGGACCTTAACCTGGAATCCTAAATTGAGGGAAACTTTCCAGGGGCTTCACTGAGCTTCTGACCAGGGCCTTATCTGAACAATGCAACTGCTGCTCACCTGTTAGCAGAAGTATATTTGATGCAGTTGTGCAGCAGCTCCCACAAGAAAATCAAGTGGCATCCTTGCTTCCCTGGGGACTAAACTCCGTCACCATTTACTGCTGATGTTTTTAGTGTATTCCATGTTACCACTGAAAATATGCTCAGAATTTTTGTAAGAGAAGAAATTAGGTCTCTCCAACACTGTACCTGTGAGGTAGGTGTTGTGTGAGGAGTTGATGAAATAGTGTGACAGTGGTTGAGACATATCTTCATTTAAATCCAGTTTCTCAGGTGGAACAACGCCGTTTTCTTCTCCACTCAGGTATCGCATAAATCCATCCACTGATATCTGCCCTGAGGGAAACACAGACCCAGGGAAAGCACCAATTAAATTCAAGCTCAGATTTTGTGACATACGGATAAATTCAATATACATTTACACAAAGGCACAAGTGAAAGACCATAAAAACATCAGTTTGGCCTTCACTTAGTTATCCTTTTATTCTTTTGTTACTACTACCTCAATTTCAGCCATATGAGTTGCAGGTAACACACATCCCCTTTAGCTGTACCAAAGATAAACCATTTCATAATCAGCATCTACAGAAAACCAAGGGCACAGGGGAATCAGAGTTACAGAGGGCTGTAAAAACAGAGAAAATAAATCTAAGCCAATCAAGGAAAGGGGTCTTCTGGGGACAAAACAAAGCACACGTTCCAGAGGAAATCAAGAAACTTGCAGAGAGCCATAGACACGAGTAACTTGGACCTCTTTTGAGTTTGGTTCAGTGTGTGTATATGAATGCAATGAAACTGCAAAGCAAAGCAAAACAAACTAAATGAACTACCTTTCAAGTGGGAACTAAGCTCGGCTTTATAATTTTTGTATTTGTCTTCTAATTCATTTCTCATTGGAGTGCCAGCATAAATGATCATTTCATATGCTGCTGTCAAATTACAAAGCTGAGCCCTATCCTCAGCTTAAATATCACTGTTGATCTCAGCAGAGCTGTGCTCATTACATCAGGAGGAATCCTGCTGTCAAGCCTTCTGCATGAAGTTGACTTTAGGGTGTCGATTTGTACATTTAGACTAAAAAGAAATCCAGCAATCTATAACTGAAGATTAATGATTAACTGAACAAACCTGAGACATTTTTCTTTGCCTGATATTTTTTGTCTAGATTTCATCTGTTGATTTACTCAACCACATAGCTTTACCTAATTCAGCTCCTGCCTCCAGTAAAACACATTTTCTGTATCTCTGAATTACATGCCTGGTGACTTCCAACAATAAGAATTGCTTACCTCTGGTCTCCACACAAAATATTCTGCACAGTCTATTAAAGCAAAATCTCATCTCCATGACTAGAGCATTGAAAAATTGAAGACTTTAGTTCTACTCCTGACTTTGCTACTCTCTCCTTTGAGGGTCAATCCCTTCTTATACTAAAACATATAAACTTACATGTATTTTTCTAGCATGTAAAAAAGTAACAGGCAGCCCTGCACAGTTGTTTTTTTTTTTACAGCTTATAACCACATGATGCCAATATAGCATATAAAGCATTTTCTTAAAATCTGTGCTTGGGCCTGAGGATTTGGCTCTTGATCAGAAAGAAGAAGATATAAACAGTCTTAAGGGCAGATCCTCATTTTCATAACAACCCGAGACTGGTGGCATTAAACGAACTTATTCATATGACAAAAAAACCAGTGACAATACAGAGCAATGCAATTACCATTCATTCTTATGACAACAATTGTGAGATGGCTGGAAAGAAAAGCATCAGGTCCATCCACGATTTTAAGGCTGTAATCTGAGTGCAGTCTTGTCAGGCTCCACGGCTGCTTTGTTATAGAGTAACTAACCATCCAGGGACAGAGGCTCCATTCCACAATAAAAGATATGACTGTGAAAATCAGGGGGAAAAAACCCCACCACTGAAGTTTTTGACAAAACTAAACATTTAAGAACAACTTTTCTGCTGCTACCAGAGAAATGTTATGAATGCCAACAGTACCAGGTGCTATCATGGAGTTAGCCTGACCTAAAATCCACCTAAGAGAACACTCTGCACCAAGTTCACTGGGATACAGACAGGGAATGTGGTGTGCATCCATAACAAGCAACATCATAGAGGAAAAACCAGTAAAGGTGTGAACAGCGTAGCTGCTACTCCCATGTAGTTACACAGACAATCAGGTCGATTCATGTAGCTGTGGTTTTCCAGGTTCCCAAAGTGATCTCTGTGTTTAATCCTCAGAGAGTACCTGACAAGCAGGGTCCTTGCAGTCCTTGTTTTTCAGATGGAGATGGTCCTCCTGTGCATTGCCGCTGGCATTCACATCGATCACAGTGAGTATTATTCACACATATAATTAGGCAGATTCTGAGTTACACACTTGTCTGAGCTCACGGCTCTAGGATGCTGTTTCCCCTATCACAATTAAGCAGTCAGCATTTCAGAAAGTGAAGCAATTTGCAAGTTCAATTACAGCCAATATTGCACCAGTGAGAGTTTGTCTGTGGAACGGAGACGGCAGATGTCAAAGGGGCTTTGTGTCCTGGATATTAAAGAGTAAATTGTTTGTGACCGATGTCAATGATATTCCGAGGCCAACTGCAGAGGATGATTCTGGATGGACAGTCATCCAAAACAAAATAGCCTCAATTTATTTGGTAAGATTTGTTCTCTGTTTCCTTAAACATATTACAAATTTACCACAGACATTGGCAAAAAAACCCAAAAACGTGATCAGTTCTTTCTATTACAGCTGCCACGTTTTATCTTCAGATATATATTAGAAAGATTTAATGATAGGTTGAGATAGAAGAAGTTAAAAAAATCAAGAGACACAGAATGCAAAAACACAGAGACATGAGAGATTCACATTTTTTTCCTTTTTTCCTTGGAGAGGGGCTTTGTGTATTAAAATTATCTGAGCCCTAAAACTTTGATAAAACTTACAAAAAGATCCAATGTGCTTTCTATATTTCAAATTGTAGAGTTAGTTGGCTTGTCTTTTTCACTCACCATTATCATGTTAAATTTGATCTGATGTCTTTTCTTGGAATGGAGGCAGACCCTAAACTCATATTTGTGTAATCACAGCAGAAGCCATATCAGCAGCTACAGCCCTCAGTGAGACCCTTCTCTCTGAGGGGTTTGGACTTTGCCAGCACAAGAATTTTTTTTTTCCCCCCCTTCAAATATCTTTCCTCTAATTTATCTGATTAATTACAATCTCCCTCCCTAGGGGGTCACTCAGTAGTGCTTTATTAAAACACTTAAAAACAGAACAAACATAAAAATGTCTCCTTTTTCCTGTGGTATCTCACTGATTTAAACATTCAACACAATTCACCCAGTGCCACTGAGACACCTCCCGCTGAACGGGGCAGGAGCTCCTCATCCTCATCCTCCTCCTCCTTTCCCTCAGGCCTCTCCCTTTTCCCCCCTCATTTTGTCCTTTTTCCCTCACACTGCACATTTTTCCCTCACACTTGGCACTTTACCCCCACACTTGGCACTTTTTTTCTCACAATTTGCACTTTCCCCCTCACACGTTGAACTTTTTCCCTTCACACTTTGTGCTTTTTTCCCCCCCTACACTTTGCAGTTTTTCCCTCATACTTTCCACTTTTCCCCCTCTCACTTCACACTTTCCCCCCTCTCACTTTGCACTTTTTCCTCTCGGTTTGCATGTTTTCCCTTCACACTTTGTGCTTTTTTCCCCCCCTACACTTTGCAGTTTTTCCCTCATCCTTTCCACTTTTTCCCCTCTCACTTCACACTTCCCCCCCTCTCACTTTGCACTTTTTCCCCTCACACTTGCAGTATTTCCCTCACTAAACTTTTCAGCCCTCCTTCTGCCCTTCTTCCCCTCACACTTGCCCTTTTTCCCTTCCCATTTTGCACTTCCCCTCCCACTCTGCACTTTTTCCTCTCGGTTTGCATGTTTTCCCTTCACACTTTCCCCTATTTCCCCTTACAGTCCCAATTTTTTCCTTACATTTTGCACTCTTCTCCTCACAGTGCAATTTTCCTGCCTCACTTTGCCCTTTTTCCCCTCACACACTGCACTTTCCCCCTCTCACTTTGCACTGTTTCCCTCACACTTTGCACATTTTTCCTTCACATTTCGCATTTTTTCCCCCTCACACTTTCCACTTTTCCCCCTCATTTTGCCCTTTTTCTTCATGCTTTGCACATTTTTTCGACTTAATTCCCAAGGCACGTGTAAGTGGCCAGCTAAAGTTTGGCACCAGCCAAGTAAATAATAGGTCAAGTTTAATGTTTTTATTGTGCATTGGAACAGGTCTGGAAAATATAAAACACAAGTGATGAGGAGAAATATAGAAGTCTAATGCATTCTTAGTCACAGACATTCCCAACACCTCAAAATTAGAAATGTGTAGCTGAACACTTCTGTAAAGATTATATAAACTTTGATGTAACTCTAGAAATGTACCTGAATCAAAAACTTTCAAGAGCTAGAGGCACTGGAAAGTCTGGACATGTCTTTCTGTGACTCTCTCTCTGTATTTACACAGAAGTGCAGAAAAGTGTGAAGCATTTTCTGAGCAACTGGTTCCACAGGACACCTCAAATGGCTGCTCCATACAACCTTCAGGATGGTGAAATTATGTAGAGATCAAAAAACAACCACCACACTAACAATCAAGAGAAGTCAACCAAATGTGGTGTTTTTTCACTAAAATTTGGTAGGAAGGAGAAGTAATTTCCTACTAGAAGAGCAATACAATGACAGATTCTACTGAATTTCCTGTGATCAGCTTCATTATATGTGGAAAACGTGGAAAACGTTTGTGATCTTTTTCTGCATCCCTGGCTCCACCTGATTGCTCCAAAATAGTTACAAGGGAGGTGAAAAAAAGAAGTGGCAAGTTTTAAGCATTTCACAATACTTCCATATTAACTCCAGCTATGTGATCCCCATACCTTTCAAGATCTATTACAATGGATCAAAGATATGTATGTTCCTGGTTCAGAGAAAATAACATAAAAATGTAACTGTTACTTTGTCCACAAGTATCAAGGCTCTTTTTTCGGTCAACATTCGACAGCTCTAAATACAACAAAAGTAATTTTTGTCATCCTGATCCTTTTTCTTGGAAGTAGTCTTCAGGCAGGTGACATACTGCTGGCAAACGATCTATTGAAAACTCACAAAATGTACAGGGCTAATTAAGTGAATCCTCTTTTCTATGGTTCTTAGATCTTGTCAACATTCATCAATCAAAATATTTTCTTCTGCAGTTTATGAGATCTGGAGTATCCCCATTCCTGGGAGAGGGTGTTCACAGATTTACCAGGAAGCAAGAATTCCAGCCAGCTGAAATGGTTGATAAGGTAGATTGTACTTTGTGAATATATTTCTCAGAAGCTCCTCTATCTTCAGACTTACTGTGTTATCACAAGGCTTTCCTTAGTCCTGTTTGACTGGATCCAGAGAATCCAGCACATTTCTCTCATGGGGCCTGTGACAGTCTCTGTACAGGGCCAGGGCAGACACAGGTGACAGCGTCGTATGAAACTGTTCCCATGCAATTTCCAGGGCTGGCAAATGCACAGGCTGCTTTTGACACAGCAGTCCTTCTCCTGCTGCCCAATGAGACACAGGTAACTCGACAAGATTCTGCTTTCCCAACCCCTTTAGCAGCCAGCATGACCAGCATGTGGAAACATTCCTGTGTCCCTGGGAGCTTGTCAGCTCCTCAACCAGATGATGTAAACAAACTCCTGCTCACTCAACACCTGTTAAAAATCATAATGGTTCAGAGCAGGGCCGAGCTTTCAAAAGAAGCTTCTCCCCCAGTTCCATGCCCTCTGCAGAGGCCCAGGATCAAGACCAAAACACGGGCAGTAGTCTGAGGGAAAATACAGACGTGGAGCTAACCCTGAGAACTTCTCAACCCAACTGCTTGATCTAAACTTCATCCCCTTATTTCAGCAGGCACAATGGATGTGCAGCTACTTAATTTTCCCTGGGGTCTGATTGCTCTCACGAGCCTTCCAGTCCTTTGGGCAAAGTCTTGGGACAGAAAACAAGAGAGGCACAACTGACAGCAGAAAAGGCTACTTATGTGAATACTTTTCTTCGCACTTTAGTATTGCAACTTTAACATCAGCCTTCACTTGTCCCTTAAAATTTGTGGGTACAACAATTACAGTGTGCATTTGCTTATACACCGGCAACAGGTTAGGCCACATGGATCTTAAACATTTCTTTCCAAATATTTGCAAACTTCATACTGTTTTCCGTTTGTTTACACCTGTGCTGTTATCCACTCAGTTATAATGTAACTGGAAAGCACAATTGTGCCATGAGATGTTAAGCAAAAAAGAAACAAAACAAGAAGAGAGACAATTAATTGGCACCTCTTATCTCCCAGTCAGCAACACAGAATTACTACAGTATTTTGTCTGACCGTGAGATCAGGTCTATTCCAATGCAATCTGTAATATTAATCACATTTGCTGTAATCCCACACAACTGAGCAGTCGTCTCAACTTGAAGATCAGAATCTGACAAGTAAAGCGGATACTTGATAATCCAGGGAGAGACCTGTAAATCGTGTCCCATTGGGAATTCTATCTCACAAACCAGCACTGCAATTTCCAGCTCATTAGGTATTGAAATTTTGTGCACAGTGTGGAGTAGGATGCACATACCCCCGGTGTGTCTCTCGATGCTGGGCACACATCAGCTACTCTCTGTTTTCTGGCTTTGTGAGCCAGCAGAGAAGTTCACAAGGGTGGATTTAGATAAAATTCACGCTGTGTGGGACACAATGTGCCAGAGACACTCTGGTGGCACTTGCAGCATTTGCATCCAAGTGATCTGGGAAGAGATGCTGAAACCTGTTTGGCTTTCCAGACAAATGTTCTGTTACTACATTGCTGTGGTGCACCTGGAATTTCTGTCCATATTCAGCTTTGCAAACCAGGGTGGGACAGGATTGTCCTGTTGCGTTGTCCCAGGGACATCCTCCTTAATGACAAAGTCATCACAAGGATGGCACAAGCTCAGCCCAGACTGAAAACACCCCAACCCTACAATTGAGTTACTAGACCTTACCCCAGGAATGTCAGTGCTGCTTTGTTTTAAAAGAAACACTGAGGACAGTGAAGACTCTGAGGCCTCAGATGAGGATCTGCAGATATATCAGAATATCCAAGTACCAACCACCATTTACACACCACGTGCAGAAATCATCAGCAGCTCCTCCATTTTAGCAGTTCTCTCAATGATCAGTAAGGGCAAAAATTCGTACTAGTCAGAGAGTCTTATCAAATAAGTAGAGGAACTAATAAGTAGAGGAACAGCAATATATCTGAATTGCTGTATCTAGATAGTAGGGAAGCATTTAATGAGGTTTCTAAATTCAGATTTTTCCTTATTGGAAAAAGCTAATCTGTAAAAAGCACAGATAGAAATACACTGAGGTCAGCTTAAAAGATCAGGACTTCTTTGAATTTGAAAGCTGAACTGCACACGAGGTCCAGAGGCTGAACACTGATCAGCAGTAGGTCTGGTTTCATAAAGTCCTTAATAATGTGAAAAAGCAGAATCCACAACACAGGGTTTAAAGAACAGACAGTTCTCTGGTAGCTGTTAGCAAAACAAGAGGGTAAAGCTGTAATGAACCAGGTAAATGGGACATAAACCAAATGAGAACACACAAATAATAATTCAAGCTACGTAGCTAGTCACTGGAGCAAAGAAAAATCCAAAATACAGAGGGGAATAGGGACGAAGATGCCTAGAAATCTATCACCCTGAGAAGCAGACAAGATGCAGAAAAGAGAAATGCATCTGTATATGAAGCTGCACCAAAAAAGGTGATTAAAAATAAGGAATTGAACAGGTAATGAGGCCAGAGCAGGCACTAGAAAACTTGGGGTGGGTGTCTGAAAAAGCTTGGCAGTGCTACAACTAACTGTACTAGGAAACAGTCTTGCAGTGGATTTATTGGTTGTCTCACTGCTTAAATCCTTTAAAATCAAAGCAGGACAATATCCTGTTGTGTTCAACTCTCATTTCCGTTCTCTAAACTTGGAGGCAAACATAATGGATTCAATTCTGCCCTCAGTTATACTTGCTGAAATACTTTCTGTAATTAGACAGTTACCTGGCCACAAACCAAAACCAGCTGCCTTTGGTAACATGTTCCTGAAAAAGAAATGGAAAACTCACTCAATAAGAAAGGATTCCTTGCTCTAGCCTTGAATGGGTACACTGTAATAAGGCACAGGGAAATCTGAATATAAACAGAGAATGGCAACTCTGCTACAAGCCCAGAACAAATGCTTCCTGAATGACAAGCAGTCAGCAGGGAAAAGCATGGGAAGGTAAACATGTTGTGCCTAAGTAGCCTACATAAAAGAGCTTGCTCAGTGTCAGTTAATCCATGCAGAAACCTCCCATGCCCAAGGACACAGGGATCCAGAATATTTTGCAGAGGAAGGCTCATCAAACAAGTAAAGCAGAGCTGAGTATGTTTAAATCGGGAATGCTTGTCATTCTAATGAAGCTATCATATCCACTTTCTCAACTGTACAAGTGCACAGAGAAAACTGACAGTGGATACAATTTTTTTGGGGGGGCAGGGGGAGCGGGGCAAGGAAATATTTGCAGATGGAAAACCACTTTTCTGAACTATCAAGAAGAGGCACTGCAGCTCAAGACACTTCGTTCACTCCAGGGAGGAAATACTTCCTACAAGCTTCCAGGCAAGCCACGCCAAATAGCAAATCTACTTCAATCAGAATTAAAACTTCAGGAGGATTCCAAGGACACTACCATCTCCAAAGGGAAAGGAAGATGGAGTGTCACCTGAGAAAAAACACATGTTCCAAATCTCACTTGTGCCCGTGGGCATGAGCCATCTGGTTTAACAAGATCTTAAAGGCACTGTGCAATGTTGAGCATGGTATTTATTCACTTATTTTATTAGAAGTCACAGGCTTTTTCAGCCCTTTTCAAGCTCCCAGGAAGGAAGGGCTCTAACCCACAGGGGCTACACAAACCATAAAGGGATGTACTTTTCTCCAGTAGTGCTGCAAAACAGCAAAACACACACTGAAGCAGGGAAGATTTTAAACACTTGACATTTTCTCTTCCTTAAAATGTATATCTTGGAAACGCATTTATTCTGATGGATATTGATCCTTTAAATGTTCACAGCAGCTTTAAACCCTGCTACTGTTACAAAGTACGGTCACAGTTCAGAGATTTCGGTGAGCACAGGTTTCTTATTAAGGAAAACAAATCTTGGAACAGTTTCTGAAACTTTAGCAGGCAGATATCTCCAAATTTGAACACCCAGTTGTTAAGGAGTGGGGAAGTCCCCATTTTGGTGTAGACAAGCAACCAATCTCTCCTAAGACTCAAGACTGAAGCAGGGTTTTACAGACCTGAGCCCATTCTTAGCTGCTTCCCAGCAGAGATGTAGTAGAAACCGTTTCTGGCAGGCTATCCCTTACAGGGTGTGAGAGGACAGTTGGATTAGATCCAATTAAATCCACAAAAACATTACAAAACCACCTTCACACCAGTCCCCAGCTAGCAGGGGAATGAACACTTTGCAACATGGCAGATCTCTGAGGCAGACAAGTAGCTGAGTGGAAAGGTTTCAAATCAGACAGATAGAAATACCATTCATCCCAGCAATACTACAGTTATTTCTGACAGACTTGAAAGAGGGACACGACTGGAATATGTCACTGTCTTCCCAAACCTCTCAAAAACATCCTCTGTAGAATGCCTCAGAGTGATCCTGGGAGATGGAATAATGTTAAATGTTGGCTTACCTCCAATTGCTAAGTTGCATTAAAAGACATCTAAAAATACGGGGGTTTTTTTCTGCTAAGTGATACTTCTCTACATAAGCTATTAATGCACTTGCCAAAAAGACTGTCCTGTAGCATAATGGGAAGAGATAAGAGGAGAGTGTCAGCGTGCTGTAAGTGGTGAAAAAAAATCTAAAAGAGAAAAATCACAGGTGACATTTTTACTTCCAGAAACTCCTGCAGCTGAAAAAATATTAACATTAAAGAGAAGTGGAAACTAATAAAGGTGTGGCACTGAATAAACTGAAATAAACTGAAAAGAAGGGATTTTAGTCTCTTTAAAGGGCCTTCCTTATCTGTTCTTTAAATTTGGCTCTGCAGCTGCAGGCACTGCAGTGGACAATCCCCTTCATAAACAAGTCAAGCTCTATCTTATTAACAATCGCTTTTTTTACCCTCTTTACTACCTCTGGCAGCCTCTGCCAGGACCATATTGTTAGGAAAGTTTTCTTAATTTCCAGCCTAAATTTATTCAAGGCCACTTGATGCCTCTGTGTTCTTGTGCCAACATTGTCCTTTAGTTTACCACTTCTTTCTGCCTCCCCAGCGTTTAACCCTGGTGTATTTATAGGCAACAGTCATATTCCAGCTAAAGGATATTGTTAGATGATTACCTCTGACGTTATGAGGGAAACTTCCTCATATGGGCGCTGTGTTCTGGTGGTGCACAGGCTCCAGCTCTGTTCTGACAGACACCACACATCCCAAAGCCTCAGATCAGGGATCAGGGCTGGCTCCTCAAGGCACAGACTGTCTGTTGAGTTGAGCCGGCCAAAGGATGAGGCAAACCCCACAAATGACACAGAAAAGGGGACGGACAAACGGCACTGAGCTCATTCGTGGCAGAGCCAGGAAAAGGCTGCTCTTCCACCACCAGTTCTAGATGTCACCCACTGGATCCCAGCAGCCTCCAATCCCTGTGTCCTCAGGGGCCCCTTGCAGCTGAAAGCACAACATTCGTACAACTCATAATGAGGAGACAAACCACGCAGTGTTTGTCCAAACTTTATCTACATTTGTTTCCTTCAGCACTTGAGTCCATGCTGCTGTATGTTTTCAGAAGTAAACTTTATCTGATATTCATCTTCAAATAATAAATCCTGCTGCTAAAATTGAATACCTCCCCGTGCTCCATAAAAGAGGCAGTAAAACAGCAACAAGCACAAAAGAAACAGTTTCACTCTTAGACTAAATTTTCTATTTATGGGCTCTGCTAGTCTGAGGCTGAGTCAAACACAATACAGGCAGGCAACAGCAGAAAAATATGTCTCCATAACCCCTGAAACGCAGTATTGACGCAAGAGTCTCTTCTCTCTGAGCAAAAGCTCCAGCTGAAGGGAATGATGCAGCCCCTATGCAGGCTCCAAAAACTTCACTGGTGTTTGCTTTGTGGTCCTGTCACCCCAGGTTCTCTCATCATTTTCAGTGTTAGGACATAGGGTTTAAGGCTGCCTGTGCGGTTTGAGCCCAGGGCACATCAGGTGATCCCTGTGGATTGCAGGTCGTGGGACAGGGGTCACTGGTGTGGTCACTTCCATGTTGGATAGCACAGGGCTGGGCTGACTGCTGAACTTGCATTACCATGATTCATTTATGCTCTGCAGCCCTGCAGACACAAACTCCACAGTAAGCCTGGCCATTTCACTGATACCAGTGGAGCTATTCCTGGTACCAGAAACCAGTTCCAAAATGGATTTCTGCAAAGCTCGTGCTTCCTGCAACATACATGCATTATACAAGAAGATCAGGAAACTTGCCCTTCCTGGAACCCTAAATATATTTTTGATATTTTCATTAACTCTACTGCCAACAGCAAAGCCTAACTCTATGTATAAGCACGTGGGTCTCAGATCCAAGCCACTTCCCACACTTTTAAAATGCAACCAAAGAACAAAAGGTTGAAACTGTTGCTATTTTACTAAGCCAGATACTCTGTGTCTATGTTCACTGTTACAAAATCCGTAATGACTAATCCACATCACTGCTTCATTTTGTTATCAAGGTGTTACAGTTCAGTCAGAGAGATGATGCACTTTACCTGTAAAGCAGATGCAAAAAATCCTCATAACTGAGGACTTTCCAATCTAAAAGATTTTTCAACATCTAGGCTTTTACTTGAGATGCAATCTTCCAAATAGCTGCCAGAACTGAAATTAATTTTACAGTTTCACTAGAAACTAAAAACCAATCTCCAGTGCACTACAGAAACATATTTTGCAAATTCATTTCAACAACTAGTTTCCATTAACTTATTTATGCTGATACATTATCCATACTAACATTTGTTGCACACACGCATATATATATATATATATATATGTATTTCAAAACAATTTTTTTAAAAAGGTTTTCTGGTAAGCTACCTAATGTAGTACTTGTTGCTGACAGCATGGACTAAACTACAACTTTGGTGTGGCTTAGACAGTTTAAAGAGTAATAAATCATGACTGGGATCTATTGTTCTGTCATCATTTGAGACTGAGAAACAGCGTGGAGAGCTCTTGTACAAATGGAATGCTGGAAAACACTGACAATCCCAAAGTTAATGGGCTTTTGAGTAAGTATTCCTACTTTCCAGTGTTACAGTCTGGAGGCCAAAGAATTTCAACAGTTTTGTAACACTTCCTACAAACGTTTCATGCCAGAAACCCCAACCACTTGCCTGAATGATTAATACATCAGAATTTATGCTTTAAATATTATGAAGTACATCTTAAAAGCAGAGCCATAGTTGCACGGTGCTTGTTTGTGCCATTAAAACGTGTTGCCTAGGAAATGACCCCCTTCTGCCATCAAAAGAATCCAATGTGCAATTATTCTTAAGCAGTTACTAACAGGTAAATTTAATGCAATGGGATTAAAATGTTTAAATTGCGTAGATGTTGAAGGGAAGAAAAAACCATTTGTGCTGAAGTGAATACTGCCTGGTGATAAGGCTGCCATGGGAAAAATACATACAGTAAATGCTGTATAAAATTAAATATATCTTAATCTAATGTTAATTGCTTAATTTATTTTATTACCTAAGAAAAACTCACTGCAACGACTGCCAATAAATGTGTACTGCAAAACAGGATCAGTGCTGGAATTCAAAGAGAGTTATGGACTCAGCTCCTCTACAATCCTTCTAAACACGTATCTAACCAAAAGTGACACACAGCAAATAGAGACAGTTGAGAAAATCTGGAGGAACAAACACTGTGAAATGTAAGAGCAAAGTTTCTTTCCTCTGTGCAGATCTAAAGGTTTGGCCCTTTAAAATTAAAGAAGTATAGACAGTATTAAATAAATGCATCCTTAAGAGGAAAAAAAAAAATTCAACATGTTTATGCAATACTTAAAGCACTCCTACACTCTGTTTTTTAAGCTTCCACCATAAAGTCCACTCTAAAAATAATGGCTGATAATAACCTAACCCTTGTCTTGCTCCCCACCAAGGACGATGGTGGAAATTTTATAGCTCTAAGTTTCTCACATCTCCTTTCCCTAGCAGACCTCGATTTTGTGTTCTTCCCTGCTTTCACTGCTGGTCTGGTACAAGGATATAGCTCTCCTTGCATGCTTAGAGTGTGGAAGTGCCACAGGATGCTCCCAGAGCAAGACTGTGCCTCAGAGGTTTCCAAAGCACTGATCCGGTTTCAGAAGGAAAGGTTTAAACTGAGGCACTGGGATCTGAGCTCTCAAAGCACCAGGGTCCTTTTGAACTCAGAAACTTTTAGAAATGCATCTCATCATTAAGTGAAGGAAGAACCAGCACGTTTCTGAAGAATGTGAAACAAATTTACATGGCAAAATTCCCTTAATTCTAGAAAGCAGGAGTAGTGCTCCTGGGAGCCTGGACACTGCGAGCAGACACATCTGAAACTCGGCATCAAAGTCCCATCTCCCGCCCATAATGAGGCAACTTATTTTGATACAAGTCTTCTGAAAAAGAAAAGCCAATAAGGAAATTCCCACTCAATCCCTTGGGAAATGATTTATTGATAAATATCCTATTATCAGCATGGAAACTTGAGAAGGAATACATTTAGCAGCTCTGGCAGCCACCCACTGCAAATCTTTACAGCCTGAAAACAGCAAGCCACGAGTTGGTCCTTCAGCAGCCCTCACAGCCCCCCAGCACACTTTTGCTGACAGGGAGAGACTGCTCAGCACGAGCAGGGACTTCCTCCTGCTTCCACCTGATAAGGGAACAGGCTGTACACCGTGAATTAATCTCCTTCACTGCACGACACGAAGCATGAATCACAGCAGCTTACTTGAACCACAATAGAACACTGCTCCAGATGCTTCACCTATGCAGATGTCAAGCCCGCCTCTCTGCTGATTTTGCAAAAGTTCCACTGTATTCCAGCAATAAATACACCTAAAAATACATCAGTGACAAGCAGGAACACAGGCAGGCTTTTTGCTCAGAACTCTGCAACCTAAGGAACTTCGCCAGTAACAACACCACTGTCGGATTTTACCAGGTACCTGAGGGGCCACGCTGCAAGAGTTTAAAATATTATGGACAGCTCTTGCTTACTGAGCTCAGAATATTGCAGTTGAGAAGCAACAGGTACAACAAGAGGGCTACAACGAGGTGATTAGGGAAATTATGAGATCCTAAAAGCGTTTGATGATGCTGTGAAAGTTGAGAGACAGTACAATCACTCACTAGAAACTCATTTAATTAGCTTTGAGAGATAATGAAAAGAGAATATCGTGGTACAGCGAATGTGCACAGACAATGAACTCAGACAGGAAATTAGGAAGAACAATCTTAAGACAAGCGAAGGTCTAGAATTGTCCAAACGGGTGTTGGGAGGAAGGAGTCAGGTGCTGTACAAAGATACATAGTTTCCACTTATGAATTTGGATTTGTGTTTTCAAGGAAAAAATCCCTAATTTTGTTCAAAAGAACTTTTCAATGCATAAAATTTTATTTGCTAAGAAGCACGTGCATCACACTCTCAGAAGTTGCCCTGGTACCTCCGTTTATGGTTCTGGCCAAAAATTATCCAGAAATTTAAATTTAGAAACCTTGGGAATTGCCCCTCCTGGCAGCAGGAAGACTGGGTGATAACCCCTTTTACAGAACCCCATGTTAAAAGGTTAAATCATTGTTTTAAACGTGCAGTTACATTTTACTGACATTTTATAGACATGAAGCATTTTTTTACAATTATTCTGTGAGTGCAGGATTGAATGCACACCTACACTTCATTTAATATACAGTGAACTGCATTCCCAGCTCGGAGCAGATGTACAGAAAATATAGTGTCCCCATGTCATTCCTGATTAGCCAATTCCCGTCATTTTAAGGCAGGAAGCTTGGGATTTGCACTGGAGCATGTGCCAGTTGCTGCAGCTCAGCTGGCAGACACGGAGCTGTGTGAGGTGGTGTCTTCAGCACAGAGGTGGCTCTCAGGTTGTGCCAGCTGGACCTCAGCGCACAACTCTGGAAAGGGGAAAAAACCCCCACAACAATCCCACAAAAGGAATTAACTCCCTCTGAGCTGCCTTCCCCTTGTTCCAGTCAGCATTTTCAGTGAGAACTGATTCGTTAAGAGCAATGTAAGTCACACCCAGGGAGAGAGGCACCTACGGCAGCAAACACCCCCACAGCACCCTTCTTCCTGAGGCTTGTTTCATGCTTCCTCCTTACTGCTAGTCAGAAGGTGATTTCATTTTGACTCTGGAGTTCTGCTGGCACACCAGCACACCTCCTTCTAATAAATCTTGTATTTGGTTTAGATAAAGAGCCAATATTTGGGTAACAAGAATGATCTTTCACGTAACAGACTTTCCTGTGGCTGGTGTGAAATAAGGTAAGCACAGAGCAGTGTTCTAATATTTGCTCAGATGAGAAAGGAGGTCACAACATATTTTCATTTACTCAAGGTACTGTTCCTACTGACGTCAAAAGACAGTTTGCATAAATATGACAAAGAGCAGGATTTAACCCTCCAGCAAAATCCCTGCAAGCACTCAATTTGATTGGACTAGAAAAATAAGAAGCCTCAAGAGAAAAATTAGAAATGTTTGAGAGACAACATTGACTGTGGCATCGAGAGCTACGCATTTCCTTCAGGAAAACATCAAGGTCAGAAGGCTTCCAGGGAGAGGTGTGGGAGCGCCTTCAGTCAGCCTCCAGACTTTTGGGAAAGATGTCTCTGTGTGGCCTCTGGATCCACAATCTCTGAACCAAACAATCTTTTTCATATTAGACCTGTTTTGCAGGCTACTTCCATGCCCCTAAAATTTCTAAGGTGTAAACACATTAAAAGCTGGGTTAATCATTAGGGTATGTGGATTGGAATAAAACAGGATGCAGACACAAATTGATTGCTATTTTAAGACCTGTGGTAGCAAAAATCTGCAGAGATTTGTGCAGGAGTTTTTTCACTGGTTTTGGCAAAATGCCTAGTTAAGTCCTGACAACACTTGAGATGTTCAAAAGGGAATTTTCTGTGATTATAGCACGAAATACACTGATCTCACATCTTACTTTGCATTCCACTTTATCCAAAAGCAGAGGGCTAGACTTAATAGTATTATTAAATGATAGAATATCATGCTGTTAGTCCCATTGTCCCTGATTTTGCTTTTCGGTTTGACATTTCAGATGCTGGTGAACAGCCACTGGTGACAGTCGGGTTTCTGCTAAAGTTTGCATACCAGAGCAACTGTCCTGTCAATCACACACCCTGAACAGCAAACACAGCAACCAGCCCCGTCCTTCCTACCCTGAAACCAACCAAATGCACTTAAAAACACACTACATGATGTGTCGCATGCATGATCCAAAGAGCAGACAGCTGGGAACACCATTTGATTCTGAACCAAAGTTTGCTTTAGCATGAAGGATAATGGAGCTACTGTTTCAAATCAGGAACCGAGTACAGCACGAGTGTAAAATCCACTGACCTTTCTTTGCTAGGTTGCTGTTGGGTTCGTACTTCTCAATCAGCACTTGAACTTGTTCTTGTTTGAGTGGTGGATAAAGGATCTCATTTAATCGTGGATCCCGTTGCTTCAAATTTATAAACTCCATCATCTGATCCACAGTAAGGTATGGTTTGCTCTTGGCACCGCTAGGGAAAAATTAAAGCAACAGCAAAGTCATTTAAATACATTTCCTTGAAATCTTATTCCATGTCTGAAACTTCCCAAGGAAATCAAAACAAGATTCAAATTATCGTCCAACAAAGACATCGTTTGCTGTGTCTCTGGACTAATTTATTTTGCCAGTAAGAACAAAGATTCTTCATTAAGCATCTAGGAAGAAGAACTTTAACAGTGTTCAGCATTGCTGGCATCAATGGGAAGATTTACAGCAATGCTAAAAGCCTTCCATTTCTCTGAGTTCCTGGAATTAAGCTATTTAAAAAAGGAAAAAAGAGAACGACCGTGGAATTCAATCCTGAGCTTGCCACAAACACTCTGCTGGCATTCCTGGCGCAACTATTTGGGTTTACTGCTGAAAGACAGCAGCCCTGATTTCATTATTCTAGTATTTGCTTGGGTCTTTTTTTTTATAAACCTGCTAAAAGCTGTGAGGTGCTCTGCAAAAAGCTGCCTATTTAGAGAGCCAGTGAAAAGAGCAGAGTTTGGGTACAAGCTGTGCTCAGATGGAGATCCAGGAAGCCTCCCAGCCAGGTGACGTGCCCAGGGCTGTCTCCAGCACTCAGGACTGGCCTAGTTCTGCTCTGCCACAGAGCCATGGGAAGCCTATCCCGGCTTCAGTGGGAGCAGACCAGGACAAGGCTGTGCTCCTCTGACACCTCGGCCTTGGAGACAACAACCCCGAAAGGAGAAGGTGAGCACGGCCGTGCTGCAAAAATACATTCACCAGCTGCTTTGGTGATCTTGGGATGCATTTTGGAAATTGCCTTCCTCTCACATTCTGGCTCTGCTGAAGCTGGGAAGTACACGGATTGCTGACACACTTAGAAGCACCAGGAGTTACAGAGCTCAGAACTGAATGTATGAAATCAGTTGTAGCCGGCTGCGAATTTAATTTCACGGTGTGAATTCATGATACACAAATCCTAAAAGTTACTACATTTTTTTGCAACTCCTAATTAAGCTTTTAGGGGTGATTATACGTATTTTCATGCCTATTGCATGCCAGTTTTGCTTATTACTCTTCTCTTTTTTACTTTGTTCGAAGCTTAAACTACCCTGATCCATACAGAAAAACAAGACCCATCAGTTCTGCTGCTTGAGGAACAAATTCCTTTAAAACGCAAGCCATCAGAAATGGAGATGAAAGCTGGGAGAGAAGGAACCCTTGATCCAAGGTTAAATAACAGCCCTGCATGACATTTAAATCTGTTACTGGCAAGCACTGCATGCTGCTATAGTATAAATAACCTACTTTGCCATCCCAGCCCAGAAAATCAGTGAATGGGAAAAATAAATAAATAAACCAAGGAGTGTCTTTTCTTACAACTCGGAGAAGATGTGGTCGATCTCAGGCCGAGGGCAGAGGTTGTTTAGGAACACTCTGTACACTTCTGGCGTGAAGTCGTCTTGAGGGATTGAATCATTCTGTGAAATGGGGAGAAAAACAGTGAAAGAGTGATACAGCACTTTTATATGTTCTGTGCAAACACATCACTCACTCTTTGGCTGCTTTTAATTTTCTTCCTGCAACCTAGAGGAGCCCAGATTCTGCAGGATAAGAAATACTCCTAAATAACAGAGCAGCTTAAAGGGCACATCTTAAAAAAAAAAAGTACAAACACATCTATCAGCTCCCATAAGGCACAGTTATCTCAATCCCTGAGCACCTGTGAGGGAGGAGGAAGGGACATCTCCCCACGTAACCCCCTCATCCACAGCAAACACAGGGGTACCAGTCCTGGTGAAGCCTCTGAGGTCATTGCCCATGGTGCTGAGCCCGGGAGCCTCAGCGAGCCAAACAGGAGCGTCACAGAGGATGAGGACATCCCGCATCTTCCCAAAGCTTTCACAGAACCAGGGAACAAACCGGGTCACTATGTCATTGTTAACGCACTTGTGCTCTAACAGCAACAGCCGTGTTGCCTTTTCCTTCCTGAAGATATATGTTCAAGATGTCACAATTCCGGGCAAGACTCAAGCAGCACAGCTTTTCCACACATCTTCATCCCAAACACTCAGTGTAACACATTTGGCAATCAGATTTCTCTTACAGAAATTGATAAAAATGCTTTCCTGTAGAAGACATAGCAGCACCTTTTTTTTCCTTACACTTTCTAAAATTCTGAGCAATTTAATTTTAGTCCAACTTCTAGATGACACTTTCATCATCCTCATTACATTTTTCTCTGAAAAAAATTAATTACTGGAGGCAATTACTGGACTGGAGAAGTTCTTTGCATGAAGCTGGAGAGTCCTTCATCCAAGGCTATGACAGGCAGTCTCCGGGAGCATCATGACGCCTCTCCATGCTCCAAAACAACACCCAAATATGATGAACTGGAGGAGCAGAATTGTAGCTTGGACACAAAGCTGCCACTGCAACCAGGCTGTCTCGGAAGTGAGCTGCTGCTGCTGCTGCTGGGGAAATCAGAGTTTTTATTTATTCTGCCTGTTTAACACCGTTGCCAAGGGAACCGGAAGCATCGATTCGAGCCTTTGTTAGACGGAAGGAAACTTTTCTATATTTTTCCTGCTTTAGGTTAAAATAAATAAACTATACCACAGGCGTCGCTTTCTCTCCTTTTGTCTGAAACCTGCAGAGGCCCAAGAGGGTTTTGTTCTGTGTTTCTGTCCACAAGGGCAGATTGAACCTGACCCGGCTCACGCTCGGCCCACGCCAGGCTGTTCCACCGCTCCATCTGGGTGCCCATCTCCAGCCTCCAACACTCTGAGGCCATCAGACCCTTGTGCCTTCCCTTCTTTGGCACACTGCGAGTGGCTGCGGGGTGAACCGGTTCAAAACTTACCCAGCCAAGACCTCCCTGTGTATTTTACCACGGGACCGCTCACTGAGCCAGGTCACTCAATGGCACAGCTGCTAAATCCAGTGTGAGGGTGGATGGAGAGGTCGGAAAGCTGAAGTTAGGGGATGGAAACAGCTCCTTTCAGCCACGGATGCCAGTGACACTGGACTGCCTGTGAACCTGCACCCATGGCACTGACACATTTGAGCTGTGATGCTCTCAGCTGAGAGCAGGACTGCGGAGACCTGCATTTTCCTAAAGGCTGGGATTCTCAAAGCTGTGGAACATTCTTGTTGGAGCTGGAACCCCACCCTGCCCTGCTCCCTCTGCTTGTAACCCCTGTCCAGCAGGGCACTATTCCTCAGCCAGCACTTGCCCTGAGGGCTTTTTTATGATTCTCTAATTACCACAGCATTACAGTCTCCCATTGGCCTACTATTTTTTTCTTTACAGGATATTTGAAGGTGCTCAGCTGAACAAACAGGCGTCTCTTGCAATGACCCGAGATTCAGGCTTTGATTTTCCACTTGGATCCAATTAATACACCTCAATTTCCCTCCCTGTATCTCCAAACACCCACCAGAAAGAGAATAACCAACACGAGCCTTCAGGTACAAGTACACTGAACTTTTAAATAAGTATTTCCTACCAGTAACAAAATCAGTGGGCTACAAACCACAAATATCTAGGTGGGAGATGAAAGCCTTGATGCAAGCTTTTGCCACCTCAGGCACAACCTCAGACAACTGTATTTGGATTCCAAAAGCCTGTCTGCCCAGAGGGATTAAAACACACTGCCCCCTTACTCAGCCTGGTCTGAGCCATCTCCATTCCAGAGGAACCACCCACACACCTTATGTGCTCATCTCTTTTTTGGGACCAATGAACAAAGCACAAACCCTCTGTACCACATGAGAGCATCCCTCGTTTCCAGCTTGGCTTAATATTGGCATTCAATTTTATTCTGTGATTAAAACTCTCTACTAATTTCAGGCACTGCTGATTTATGATCTGTCTGGTAACCTGCCTATTTTCGTAACATCTGTATCCAGTCTGTTACGTATTTGGCAGAACAAGAACTAATTCAGATTATTTGCACAGACTGGACTCAAGAACTGGTTACTTTATTTTAACAGTCAGGCTCACTGGCCCTTCATTGTGAACCTCTACATTAACTGGAAGGCAGAAAACAGCCAAAAGGGCAGCTAAAATAAAGCTCTTCAAATTCCATTTAAGGCACCTTTAACCAAAACAAACAAAAAATATCCAACAATAACAAAAAGCAACCCTCTTCCTAAAAAATAGCCAAGATTTAAAACACAACAAAAAAATCATAGGAGAATCATATGGCAAACTCAGGAATTCATTGGTGTATTTCAGAACCTTGTTTAAACACTTATTTAAAGATTTCTCTGCTTTCAGATCTGCTTGATGGTGACTCTTCCAAAAATCAGATTACACAGGCTTGGTCCTGCAAGACTCAACACAGGCCAGTTCCAATCCAGAAATAGAGAAATTAATAAAGCCATTAATTAAGCTTTGAAAAAGTGCTTGACTTGAAGTCCATGGGTCCTCCCACTGTGGTCCTGCTTGGCCAAATCAGGGCTGGAGTGCTCAGCACTGCAGAGGATACATCCTTTATTAAAGTCCTTAAATATAAAATAAAGGGTTTATTTTCAGCAATCCCGAGAATACTCTCTGGTGCTATTTCTCACGCTGAAGACAATTATCTTCCTTCTCTTGCACTAAATGCAGTGCCCACACATTGTCCCACGAGGTCTCCTGGTGAACACACACAGGGAATTCCCTGAGGAGCGGGGCTGGTGGATGGGAATGTTTGTCCTGTCACAGACAAGTCCATGCAGGGCCACTGTCCCCTGGCAGTGCAGCTCAGCCTGCCCTGTGCCCAAATCACTGCACAAGGCAGATGGGGGGCTGTCCCAGCCTTGAAGCTGTGAAGTGGGAAGATTCATTCCTACATTCCAAGAGGTGCAGCAAAACATCACAGCCAAAGAGCTCCGTATCTTCCCAGAGCAATGAGAGGTATGGGAGCAAATCTTTAGAGCGATCTTCATGAGGCATGAATATGAAAAATCAAAGAGCTTAAGTTGTTAACGTCCATGAGAGACTTCCATGAATTTTTGTGAATAGTTTGATGTTGTTCTGCTGAGCAAGACTCCCTGGTATCCATGTCTTGCACGCTGCTGGAGTCCTCTGCTCTTCCAAGGCTTTATGGCAACACCATTTGTCCTGCAGTACAATAGGACAGAAAAGCTGGAAGTCGAAGCTAAGAATTTTACTTGTTCAAATAAACAGGAACACAAAGGAAAAGAGCTGCAGTTGAAGTTCTGCTTTTCTTCTATTCCGTTACCTCCATGAGATTCAGTTTTGCACTTCTACAATAGTTTTCAGTGATGATCAACACACTTTTCTTTGGTGCATGCAGGGTGTTTCTCTTTTGTCCCAACCAAATAAAGGATCTACTTTATACTCGGAATAATTTTCATGATGGTATCCCAGCAACAAGCATCCAGCAATCTGTAGGTAAAATTGGCTCTACTTAAATAAATAGCAGAAAAAGGCTGCAGTTTCTTCCAAGGACCCCAGTGACATTTAAATTTTCTTTTCAGAGACAAGTAGTAAACGGAAGAAATAAATCAGCTGACTCAAAAAGCAGCACCTCAGAGATTTTTTTGCACACCTTGTCTTGCTTGCTATCGATTAAATGAAACATCAAGGAAACATCACAACACACAATTTTGTACAAGAGCAAGGGATCAGAAGATGCAGGCTCTCCTCTGCTACAGACCAGTTCTTCCCCACCTCTTGGACCCATGAATGTAGGAATTATCCTGCAAGAAGCTTCTCGGAGGAGAATCTCCACCTGGGAGGAAACCCCTGCTTGTGCAGGGAGGTGGGACCAGATAACCCAGTGTGGTCCCTTCCAGCCTGACTCATTCTGTGATTCTGGGACAAAAGACAACTTCATTCCAGCATTAACTGGAATCACCTGCTTGAGCTCATTCCTTGTGAAAAAAGCCTTCTTGAGGGCGAGGCACCATCCTGGAAATGCTCTGGGCTGAGGAGAGCTCCTGGATTAGCAGGATACAATGGCTGCATCCCCGCAGCATTAACAGCTTTCACACTATAGCCTTTCAACGTTTACTTCATGCACCTTTTAGGGAAGCTGCAGTGGGTTTAGCCTGTCACTTATCTCAAGCTATAGATTACCCCATCAGCAACACCTCGAGCTAGCACTGCTCTGAAATGTGCCTTCAAAATTGTGCCACAGTCACCTATTCTTAAAATGTCCTCACAGCATTCCTGCAGGACAGGTCACACAAACTCTGTCCTTACTTTGAATCCCTTCACACTTCTTCCAGGTGCTCCTGGTCCCTGCACAACTTCAAACCAAAGGTACTCAGATTTGCAGATGGGTGTCAGGAGCTTCTGTGTGGGAAAGCCAGAGCAGCTGCTGAGGACCCATCCAGCAGCAAAGCCAGCACAGCAGGCTCAGCCTTGAACAACGAGTCAGCAGAGAGGGAGCAGCACCAAATCCCAGCAATGCTGGTGTGAGGAAATGCTCACCCGGGAAGAGGGAAGGTTGCAGGCCTCTAACGCGGTCTCCACCCGTTTTCTGTCGGAGGAGAACAAGCGGTATATGCTGCACAAGGGAGACACAACAGAGGGATTTGGCTTAAACACATGCCTTGATGTGCCTCAAAGGCTGAATATCTCTCAGCAATATCTCTCTAATACATCTTTAACTATTTATCTCCATTTGCTGTAAGAGAGGTGAGTTTAACAGTGCTGACACTAAGTTTAGTTCACCCCACACCAGTCCCTATTACAGCAGGTAGTTACTTCAGCTGTCACTGCTCTCTTCATATTCCCGCAGTGACACGCAATGTGAATCTGTTTATCTTCACAACATGTCTCTGAGATAAAGAAATTATGCTTTTGGTTTTAATTTTTACAAGTGGAACGCACCAGGGCAGAGAAGTGGAATGCCTGTGCCCAAAGGGTATTTGAACAGAAACATCCCAGTATCACTGGCCACTCTTTCCTGCAATATGTGTTACAAACAGATGGTAAAATTATTATCCTACACACAGGGGCCCCATGCTCATCCCGAACATATATTCACACTCAAAAGCCAGCAGAGACCACAAGGTAAGGAAGGGGAACAGCACTTACTTCTTCAGAGGAATGCGCCCCTCTGGAGTCACCTGCAGCTTGAGTTTCGTGTAACTGTGGAGAGAAAAGCATCCTGGTTTACTTCTACAGCACTTCCAAGTACCTCTCCTCCAACTTTCCATCTCAGGGCTAGTGCTCTGATCATGTGGCTAGTTCCACTGAGCTGTTTCTCCCAATTTGGAAACCTGTTGGGATCTCACTGCTGAGAAAAAACCTCCTCCTCCAACAGTAATGCCCCTGCAGTGTCAGATACTGTCTGTCCTGAGACAATTGTAAAGGAGTCATCAGTAACATGATCTGGTGAAAAATGTGGCAACCCTTAAATATTTAAAAGGGTATTTTTGGTTTGGTTTGGTTTTTTGGTTGATTTGTTTGGGTTTTTTTCTGTTAAAAACCTCCACTTTTTCACTTTACCCACTGCTCTACCGAAAGAAAAAGAAACTGCATGGTTTTAATAAACTTTGCTTTTCTTCCCAACAGAAAATGCCATTAGCAGCCACTTCAAAAACAAAGTGCATGCTAATACTGGGATAACTGGGATAGGAATATTTTCACAAAACCTTTATTTCCCATATGTGCATCTTCTGTAAACTGAAGTCTTTCGTGTTACTGTGTCACCAAACACATCTCCCAGCACCGAAGTAGATTAAAACAAAAAAATCACAGCAGTTAGTTGGAAAAAAAAAAAGATGTTTCTTTTATTTTGCTTTCTGTTTTTTGAAAATTTTGGCTACATTTTGGTCACATTCAGTGTTTTTCTCTACAGCCAAGGAAGCTAGAAATAACAGAAAATGGGGGGAAACTCCTCAAGTTGTTTATTATTGCACTTTCAATGCTCCAAGGAACTGAACGTCATAAAGAAAAAAACCCCTTAATTCTGCTCGAATGCAATTTGGTTTTCTATTTCAACAAAAAGGTTCTGATAGGAGTCCAACCACTCTACTTAGTACAATAATTATAATGGGGAAATAATTTAATCTTCAAAGTCATAGATTTCTTAAGTGACTGATTTGGCATCCGTGCAGAGGACCTGGGAAACCTTATGGTTTCCAAGTGATTTATTAATTAGTGGAAAAAGACACAGGAATGCCATGCTTGCCTGCTACTGAATCTACACAATGTGTCCAGTGACTTCATCTTTAATTAATATGGCTTGAAAAGCTGCCAAAAAACAGCTCCAAACAAGACTGGCTCTACTGTACTGTGTGATGACACATTTCTCCTCGGAATTGGGTAGGAAAGGCCTGTTAGTTACAGCCATAACCCTCCCCACCACAGACCTGTCAGCATAGCCCCGTGGCCACCTGGGGATTTGAGGGGCAAGGAAACAGCAGAATCAAATCACTCTCAGAACTCATCTACAACCTATGGAGCTGAAGGCCAGTGAGCACCGCAGTTATCACCATCACTCCCTGGCAGGCTTTGCCAGGCTGTTCTCAAAGCTGGAATTTACACACAACTCCCTCAGCCCATGCACTTGTCATCAGCTGAGAATTGCTAACCTCAGGTTTAGCTCTCTTTCCTTTTAGGCATGCATTTCACCCCAAACACTCTCATAAGCAGCTTTTCTGTTTCTTGAGTTGAAAGCAACTCAGAACCTGCCCACTCTGCCAAGCAATCCAGATGAATGGATTCCCAGCTTCTCTCCGAATACATGAAAACCAGAGAGAACAGACTGAGGAGAAGGGACTTCTGGCATTTCTCATTTTTTTATCATTCAAAGAAAAAAAAAGGAAATAAATCAGAAGCAAGTCAGTCCAGAATATTCTTTCATTTGAAATGGAGAGCTTCAGACCACAGCTGAAGCTACAACTCAATAAGCAGATAGCATTTAATTTCTTTTCTTTCTGCCATGATTTTGTAGTTTGCAAGGAGAACCCTATCAAGGTTTAGATGACTTTTAGATAACAGGCTTTTTAAAAGCGTAAGAACAAGGGCCTGTGTTTACAGAAGTGACAGGTCACCACAGCAGAAACAATAGATGACAACATGAGTAAGAAGCAAGGAGGAAAATGACGCAGAGAAAGGAGCAACACCCACAGGATTCCACGCGAGGGCCACTTACGCTTTTTCCAGAAATGCATCTCTTGACATGTTCTGTGCCAACAGATTTGTTGCCAAACTGAACACTTCATCTGACCATTCCTATGAAGAGAAGGAGTGATTAAATGAGGCTTAGTTTAGCTGTTTGCTTACACAATGCAAAATATTTTTGAAAACTATGCTTTCAATTAAAAAAGGGCCTAATTAAAGTCTGAACTTGGTTTTTCCAATACAGCTTCCCTCCTCATCTGTGAGACCCGATTTTCTCATGCTGCAAAAAAAATGAGGACTGTTACAAATAAAAGTACTGACTCCATCCCAAGATCTTACCAGCCAACATAAGAAACAAGCTTAAAAAGAACCCCAACCACAAGAAATGTACAGGAATTTAAATTACGTTTAAATTACTCAAACAAGGAAGATGCAACTCCAAGGAGAACAGCTCGTCCCCTCCAACTGTGAATCCTTACGTTGTAGTCCTATCCCTCACCAAATTATTTTTCCCTCTTGCTCCCTTGATGTAGGGAAGAAATGCCATAGAATCATGGAATGGTTTGAGTTGGAAGGGATGTCCAAGAGCATCCAGTCCCAACCCCAATGCCAAGAGCAGGGACACTTCCCACTAGACCAGGCTGCTCCACATTGCTGAAGCACTTCCCTGAGGTCCTTGACCTTTCCCAGGTTCCCAGCATGACTGATCCATGATTATAATCTGAAATTTAGACTCTCACTGTTTGTCCTGCCATTCTGGTCTCTCCTGAAGCTTTTCACAGACAACTTCAGTGCATTTTCCTTTCTAACTCAATGCTTATTTACAATCTTTAATTATAAACGTTTTTAATCACAATTGTGGTTTTGGACTGGCTTCGTTTCACCTCACTAAAAGAAAGGGATGGAAAACAAGCAACGCCTTTGCAAACAATGTGATTTTTTGTTTTACTTGACAAAGCTTTCTGAGTTTTGATTCAAACTAAAATTGCGTTTCCTTTCATAACAGTCCAAATCCAAAATTCCCACTGCCACACAGCCTCTCAGATGCATACTCACTGGGAAGTATTCCCTTCTCCTTGGCTTTTCTTTTTCTTGAGGAAAAGCTTTTAGAAGAAGGAGGATTCCATTCGGACAAGAATGGATAGCCATGGGAAGTATCATTGATTTCCAATGAAACAAATGTTCCTGCATCATTTTGGAGCTTATGATATTGTTTCACCTAAAAAGCTTCATGTTTCCACATGACCAGGTAGTTGATTTGAGAGCGGTTCAGAAGTTGGGGTGTTTTTTCCATCTTTTTCTCTGTGCTAAGGTTTTTTCCTGCAAGTTATCAGATCTAGTTCCTGAAACCGGCCCTGCACAGCTCCCAACGAGGAGTAGACAAGGCCTGCTATATGCCCAGTGTTTTAGTGGCCTTTAATATCCTCCAGCTCTCAGATCCTGAAGTCCATCCCATTTACCACCTCAGCCCTAAGCAGCTGAGAGAACACATCTCCTGTGACCAGAGTTTCTGGAAGAGAAACCTTCCCTCGGACACAGACTGGTTCTGGAGGCAAATCAGTGCTGCTGAGATAGTCCTCCCCTCCACCTTCTCGTGACCACCTCCATTTTTCTTCTTTAGTTGCTTTTCCTTCTTTGAGAAAAAATTTGAAAAAATCAGGGGTGTGAGAAAGCAGAGGAGGAGGAGGAGGAGTCGGGTTTGTTAGCAACACAACTGCTTTGCTGTGACTCTTGGAACAGAGAGAGTATTAAGTGCAGCATCTGTTTTTCTTCTTGGCAACTCATTTTTCCAGGCTCAAAATAGGCTCAGCTTGTAAACACTGCTTTGTTTAGGCACTAATAATAGCTGCTCAGACTTCTCCCCGTGACACTAACGGCTGCAGAGATTAACAGCAACACAAAATATTATTTAGAAATTGAAAAGACGCTGGCTTTTAACAGATCTTGATAGGCTGTTTTCATCTCACTTCTTCTGCTGGGCTTAAAGCTGAAATATTTTGTAGAAAACACAAGTAGGGCACTTCGAGAGTATCCCACAGCCCAGCTCTTCCTTCTCTTTGTCTGAATGCTTGTTCACAGGAATGTAAGGGGAACTCACTTATTATGTGCCTGTCACACGCATTATTTATATAAGCAGCCTTGCCATTTGTTCCATTTTGTTCCTTTGCTGGCTTTTCCTGGCTCTCCAAAGCAATCCCATCACTCTTGCCAAATATTCTAAGGGCTACCTGCAGCTCTGGGCCATTTCTAACCAAGCCAAAAGCTCACAAGCAACACTTGCTCATTGTCTCTCCCATTTTAGGGTCTCCATTCCAGCCACCCCAGAGCCACAGCCAAAAAGCCAAGATCAGAAAACCTGCCAAGGGTCACATCATCTTTCCAGCCCCTGATCTGAACCCCTGGCAGGAGGGGAAACAACAGCCTTGAGCACAGAGCTGAAGAACTAAAGAGATGCTCGGGACAGACTTTGAAGGGCCCACATCGAGCTGTGAGCCAAGATGTGTCCTGCTGACTTGCTACCAAATGGCTCTGTCTCCTCGGATTTGCTGCACGGCAAAGAGCAACGCCCATGCTCCAGCTCTTCACCAGTGATTTCAGAGGGCAGCACTCAGGGAGAGCACTCCACGGGGTGGGAAGCTGTTATGTTTGGAAAGGAAGCAGACAACTGCCTCTGCAGTCTCTGCACAGATGGGATACAAAGGGAAAACATAAATCTGGACCTTTTGAAACAGGACTGGACAATGGATCCAGCCGCTGATTCTGTCTGGGAGCAGAAGGACCCAGCCTTCAACTCCAAACAAGTCACATCCATCATGATAAGAGCTTCCTGAACTTGATCCCCTCTAGGCTATGTCCTGTCACACCCATTCATTTTCTATCATTCCTGTGAACTTTACTAATGAAGAATTCAGCTTTTTCATGCTTTGGCAGGAAGCACATAAGCAGCAGCTCATCTGGAAATGTGCTGCTCAGTGAAGGAATTTCTCTCTTCCATCGCATGCATCAGGGTACCATAAGGCATTTATTGCAACAGAAGAGATGAGACCTTTTTCACAAGAAAAGGCAGCACAAAGTCTTGAAAACACTTCCTTCAAATAAGGACTGACTACGTGTGAAGGCAATGCTCCTCACACATTTCTTTTTGGTAGGAGCTTAACAAAGCAAGCTACTGAAATGCTACACTTTTGGTTCCTTATGACTTTTATTTTTAAAAAACCATATCAAATCAATGTGCATTGATATGGCTTGCTTTAGCATTTTGTTATACTGATCAAGCTCTTACCTACACTGGGGAAGCTAGAAAAATAAAGATGTATGCTGGAAAGCACAAGTATAGCATGACATCTGATTCATCTCCGGTGACATCATTTTACTTATGGAGGAATTCATCAGCTCTTAGTGATGGATTTTATCCAAAGCTCATCAAACTGAGGAGAAACAGATTTCCTTGGGTTCTGGACAGGGGCCTGTATGGTCAGGATTGGCAGTGCAGAAAGAAGGGAGCTGGCATGAGAGGCACAAAAGAGAGTGTGAGGAAAGCAATTGGAAAAATGAGATGTTCACTTTTGAAGCTACTGGATTTGGGAAGAGAATGAACTACTACAGAGCAGACAGGTTAAAAGGTTGGACTTCTTCGTGTTGGGAATGGAAACAGAGGAGAAAGATGATCTGCTCAGAACAGGGTTTGAGAATAAACCTCTTTCTTTACCCTGGCTTCTGCAGCACTCTGTGGATGCTCACAAATAAATCCTACCCCAGACAGGAACTCCCATATGAAAATATGGGAGTGCTCTCTCAGTGCTGCTTCTCTTCACCATCAAGTCACACCTTCCTGTCTGCTCTTTAGACCAGAACCTAATGAATTTCAAGCTGCATTCTTTGAAGAAACCAGGTGCCCTTCAGCTCATCACTAACGTACTTTAAGTATGAGTTACTTTCTCCTGGAGGAGTGAGCATAAACCAACACACTGACATTTCTGTTTAGTGCAGCTGAGGCAAGTTGAATAACTCAAGACTTGTATTTTCCTGATTTTCCCATGACTTGGCCAGTGGATGTGACGGAGTTTGTAGCAGAAAAGGCAGCCCCCTGCAGAGGAAGAAAACCCTATAATTGAATAATTTTAACTGCCTCATTAAGACCATTACTTCACTTTGCCTTTCTCCTTAAGGGAGGTCTGGTCAACTCCTGCCACACAACTTGAAAAACAAGGTATCACAAATGAAAGGTCAACCAAAAACATATTCACACACTGAAAAGGAAAGGTGGGGGAGATTTCCACTGGCACTTGCTTTCCCTGGAACATCAGAAGGGTCACCATTTGCAAGTGTGGCATTGAAAACCTCATATACTGACATTTCTTCCCAGAGCTCCCTGAAGGGATGATTTGTGTCTGATGTGCTTCTTCGTTACAACTTCTCTGAGTCACTGCATGGGGCTTGGAGACAATAAGGACCAGGTTCTGTGTTCTGGCTCATACAACGTTGGAAAACAGGTTACAAATGTAGGAATTTTTAGATGCATTCAACAGTGATCCAAATTGTTTTCATTCAAACAATCAGGATATTTAATGTGACCTCAAAGCAAGCACAGCTGATTTGCAACACCTTAGGAATTTCATCCCCAGGCCATAGGGCCCCACTGATCAAATATTAATTTATTTGCTCTATTACAATTACAAATAAAAAGGAAGACTCAGACCCTTAGTTACTTGGATGGTAGGAGTTACTCAAGATTTAGAGCAGCCAAGCTTTTACAAAACATGATTTTACCAACTGTATTTTAAGGTACCATTATCAAACAGCAAATAGCCCTAAAGTACCCATTTCTGTGTTGTTTTAGCAAATAGATTATGGTTCACTGACTGCTGGCTGGACAGGAAAAGTGAGAAAGAAGGACACACACTTCTGATTTAGGTCATTTTCCCTGCTCCTTGATAAAGGACAACAATTTCTGCTGCTAAAGCTTTAGCATACCTTTTCATTTGCCATCATAAATGTAGCTCCCTTTTTTTCCTGAAGTTATTTCAGTGCCTTTCATTTCTGCAGTGTCAAGACTTCTCACCCACCCCTGTAGAGCAGAGCTGTGCATTTTCAAGCCTGAGGACAGCACTTCCCTCTCAGCTGCTCACAGACCACCACAGACTCTTTTTGTTTCTATTTTTCCGTATCAGAGAAAAAATGGACTTGGTGTTTTTACCAAGCTAACCAATTGGCTAAAGAAGATTAGTAGAGGTAGAAATTTGGCAAGCAAAAATATCCTCTCCTGGTTGAAGGCTTTCATCCTATGGCCTTTTTGCACCTAGTCTAACAATCCTTGTTGCCTGTGAGGTGAGAGAATAACTCCTTACTGTTGTTAAATCACAGCAGGCTCTGAAGGATCTCTTTTCAGCACAATCTGGTGAACCTGAGGGTGCAAAAATGCAGGAAGGAAAGCGTGTTCTGTGCGTGGATATCTGGAGGCTGTGACCAGACTGTACCCCTATGACTGGCAGTGGAAAGAGGAGAAGCTTTGGAAAGTCTGTTTGAAACAAATCAAGCAAAGAGCACCCACCTCATTAAACAGAATTGAGTCATATAAAAATTGGAAGAAGGAGAAGAACACCCAAAGCCAAAACATGCACTGATATCAATTGTAGCTTGCTTAGCACACAGGGCTGTTTTATGTTGTGTAATTGTCCATGCACCTGCATGGAAAAAACACTTTGCTAAGGTAATGACGTTGACTACTCAGTTCTTATCAAGGGGTATGAGCAGGCAAAATGTGATGCTACTACTGAAATATATTGATGTGAGTTTGGAGAGCCACAGTGCAGCACCTTATACCTGAGTTAAAATTTGTGTGTACCACTGTTTTCACAATGATTTTTTGGGCTTTACAAGCAAAATTCCAAACATGAGCACACTTATCAGGGGCATAAATCTTGCTGAATTAACTCCTTGGGAAAAAATACCCAAAAAACTAACAGATTGTACATTTCTTCTTGGGAAGTGAGTGGCACAGCTCCAGAACACAACTGCGGTTCAACTCACAGCAATGCCTGCTTTCACCTCCTTCATCCGTGTCTCGAAACATGACTTCCAGAACACTGACTTTACATGGCAGCTGAAGGTGTGTTACCTTTGCTATGTCCTCTTGGAATGCCACCAAGTTCAAGTATGAAATGTTGACCAGGTCTGTGCCATACACCACAGTTATCATCCGATTTTCCAGGCGACCTCCTGCATTCCCAGCATCCAACAGTTCACGTAGCTTTGGGTCCTGCAGGTGAATACATTAGGAAATAATTAAAAATCTTTTGCCAATACCTACACTAAGAGAGATAATTATTCTTGCAAATACTTCCGTTTTGAAAACTTGTGTTATTCTGAACGTTTTAAACATAATGGCACTAGCTTCTGATCCGGTTAATGGCTCATTAAAATAGTTGAAGTTATTAACACAGAATAAAAAGAAAGTCACGGCTGTAAATCCTTCAAAGCCTTTGAGCTCTGGATTGGTGCTGTACGGACTAAGAGCTGTCCAGCTGATGGCTGCACATTCCTATTTTCAGTTATTTTGCCTCAGAAATTAAGCAAACATAAACTGTGTTGCTTATCAGAACAACACAATCTGTCCAAAGGCTACTGGACTCAGCAGAGAGATTCCCTATGATTTTATGGGATTTTAGATAAAACTGCAACTGAGAACTTAGTTTTTACTAAGGAACTAACAAGACTTCTGGAATTAGCTGTCTTAAACACTATGAAATGAATAATGACATTTTAGTGATGCCCTCCTCTTTCTTCTTCACGTTCAAGAGGACATGAATTTTTTAAATTATTAGATATATTCCATTTGGATTTAGTTTTTAACCTTTTTTTCCTGGTTTATATCCAATACAGAATCACAGAATCATTTAGGTTGGAAAAGACCTTTAAGATCATCGAGTCCCACTGTTCCCCCAGCACTGCCCAAGCCACCACTAACCCATGTCCCCAAGAGCCACCTCCTCTCATCTGTTAAATTCCTCCAGGGATGGTGACTTAGCCACTTCTGTGGGCACCCTTGTTCCAGCCTTGATAGAGAAATGACTAGCTAACATTTCTGTGAAGGAAAGATACATTCAATGATTTTTATCAGCCATTAATAGCGTGAACCTCAGTCTCACTGGCAATCTGAGTGTGTGAGTAAAAAATTCAGGTTGTTTTGTGACTCTACTCATTTCTATAAGGCTGCAACATTTCCAAGAAATGCACTCAGTGTTTCTCAAACTAAGAAAAGCACTCAGTCCTTCGCCTCATGATGAAGTTTATAAAGGCAAAGACAGATGAAAAGATGCCCTGCATGACTGGATTCAAGCCTTTGAAAAGGGCCTGTATGATTTGAAAGCTCAGGTTTCCTAGAAGGCAAGACTTTTCAGTCTCATACAAAAAACTAAAACATGGCCAGCAAAAAGAACCCCTATGGGATGACAGATTTTGTGTACAGATCAAATGATTTAAAGACTGAGACAAAAATATTCTACAGTTTAAATTTCACTCTCCCATGAACCTTTTCCCCTCACACTGTCTGCATATGTTCGGTGTTTATGGCACTTCTTAAAATTTAATAACTTTTTGAATAAGTAACTAAATTTCCACCAACTGATGCAAATTAAATTTAATGTAATAAGCTAAAGATGACAAAAAAGGGCATTTTCCATGGATCTTTTAGGAAATCCTGTATCAACTAGGCCTCAGTCTAAAGGGCATCTCCTGATTGGTATCATATATTCTCATATACAACAAGTTGTGTGTACGTTCACCAAACACTTCACGAGGTTTAGGAAAAGCATTTTTGGAGGATGATGCATAAACTGGAAAGAAAGTACCAGGCTGTCTATCACAAGTGCTGAGTCTCTTTAAATACTGGGTATGATGGCAAGTGTTGCAGGAAAACAGAGAGAATAATCCTATTTAAGGGCTCTGTAAAGAGAGAATATCATTGTGCTCCGAGACAAAGATGGTTTCGTGGGTAAACAAGTTAATCACAGGCTTTCACACAGGAGAAACACAGAAGAGGGATATAAAAATAATAGTTGTGTTTCAGAGATGAGGATTGGAGGGAGAGAGACAAAGAAATGGTATCATTTAGATGCGGGAGAAGAGCTACAGAAATGCCCTGAAGTTGCTATGACAGTGATGGGGTATTACTAGATAGGTTACTTTCTCTTTTATTTACAGGCTGGATGTTACAGAGCTTTGTTTTATGTCTCTGGGAGATGAGAATCCATCTACTTTTCACTCTCTACCGTTTCAAACCCAAAATCAGACAGATAAATGCCTCTGCTCAAGGGCCTGTCTGGGAACAGCATCGTTCTTTCTGGGCTCAGACAGATCAGGATTGTCTCTCTGGTTTCGTTCTCTTCCCGTCATTGTCGTTCCTCCCTTCCCCTCCCCGGCTGAACCTCTGGCTCACAGTTTCACTCCTGATGATGAACTGCAATCCTATCAACAAAAGAAGAGAGAAGATAACCCTTTTCTTCTGTATTTACAGTTGGCCACGGGACACCTCAGTGATGAATCATTCTCTCGTTAGACTCAGATCCACATCAGCCACGCACCACGGAAGACAAAACCAAATAGATTTGAAGTGGGATGCTTTTTCCAAGCAAATTCCTCACAGGAGGAGCTATCTAGCACTGGCTCAGTCAGGTTTTCAGAAGCGCAGAGTAAGTGGCAAATCAAGCAATGTGAGCAGGAATTTGGTTTTCCAAATCAGAGGTTTTTTCACCACATTTTAAAGGCAAGAAATTAGACAGACCATCCTCCCTTGGGTAGCTGGGTTTGAATGACTAAAATGTCAAATTTCTCTGTTCTGTGTAAGGCTTATCTAACAAAGTTTGAAGCACACAGTTCATTACAGCACTACATTATCCAGCCACCATCCAGCAGTTATTAATAAAGGGAATACACCACATGTCCTGGGATATCGCAGTGCAACCTAGACAGACCTAAACCAGATATTTTTAGAGCGTTTTTCAAACACTTTTTTTTATTTTATGTTTTTAAATTCAGTGAAGGAGAATAATTTTGATACTACCAAGATTAACTCTGTTTTTGACCCCTGCCATGGGTGTATTTGCCTTTTAAGGGTGACAGATGCACTTGTCAGTGACAACTTCACCTTTAGCTGATGATCTAGGTCGTATTTAGCCCTTAGATCTGAAGTTCTCAGGTGCCAAAGCCCACCGCCAGCTCCCACCTTCCTCATGAACAGCTCTGCTCCCTTGTTACCACACTTAGCTGCAAACACTGCTAAGGAGATGAGCAAAACATCCTTTATCAGTATCTTGAGGACTAGGAAAGCTCTATGAATCAAAGCCCTTCTCAAAATGTCAGCAAGTTTTCCTGTGGAGATGGTAGGAAAGAGTGTGGAAAACACCCCAACCCAGCAGCAAGACCAAATTTAGCTTCTTTTATGTGAATGGGATGATTTTGATTTTGACAATTCCATTCTGAGGAATGACACTGGGAAGTCTGCTGCTGTCTGGAGCTGTGTGTGACACACTGGCTCAGGAGCGGACAGGCTGGTTTTTGGGATAAGCTCTTTGCTAGACTGGGATGCCCATGGGATGCCCAACAAGCAGCAGCTATTTGCAGTACCCAGGTGACTCATCAAAGTTCCATTTGTGGCTCATTAATTTAAGTCTGCTTTGATGCTTCCTGATAAAGAAGCATCCCTTTGGTTCTTTTAAGGCCTAGGGGTCAGCCTGGTTTTCCCCTTCCACTGAAGCCCAGTAGGAGCTTCAGCTCAAGGACTGGAGGTGCCTGAGGATTGCCCTGGAACCAGGTCAGGAAAACCAATGTTTTGGATGGGACAGTGCTTAAATTTCCAGAGGAAGGTGGAACTCGTGAGCAGGCAAATGTGGAGGAGGTGATACAGACGGTTAGGCAGCACAAAGAGCTTTAGAGTCTGTTAAAAATCAAATTAGTCATGTCAAATCAAGGCTAGAGTTGGTTAGAGGGTTACCTGCTCATTTGGTAAAACACCTTCCCTATTTAGTTGTGCTGTCTTGAGAATATTATTAGAGAAAATATACCTTAAATCAATGGGAAACAATGAAAAAATAAAGAAAAATTTAGCCAGAAACATAGAAACATTAAAATAAATAAAAGCTTATAGAATTCCTACAATTTTCACGAACAAATGCAAAATAATGATTTTTTTGTTTGAAACCAGGATCCTGTAGACAGAGGGATAAAAATAGATTTCAATCAGATTTCCAAAACTTTCTCCTGCTGTACTTCCCTTTCACTGGAAATCGTAAGAATCACACAAACTTAAAGAGGCAGCTCAGCCACATCACTGACAACCTCTGGGAGAACTGCTTCCCACTGCAGTGGGTGCCATTAAAATGTAGCTCTTCACCCCAAAATCCCAATTAGTGTGTGCTCTGCACAGAACACAAAAAGCCACAACATCTTTTATTGGTATCACCAGCTCTTTAAACCTTTCTTCTGCAAACTTGCAGCACACTACCTGTCTGTGGAGATATTCTGGTTTTTTCACACACAGTTCTGAAAGGCTGCCACGAGGTTCTGTGACACTCAAGCCGTGATTTCCACACACCAGGGAGCAGCAGATCAGCCAGAGCTGAGCCCCCTTTTCTTACTGATGCTTCTCAAAGCACCATCTCTGAGAGCAGCTCCTCATCCCTTTAAAAAAGGAAAAGAATTTGTCCAATCCTAAAGATTTCCCTTGGGGTTTGATAGTTACAGACAACGTGATGGACAAACTGGGTGATTATCAAGAGAATCAGAACTTCTTGGGTTGCTAGAACAGGTGTACAATTAAAGTATAGGAAATTTTTGGTGAAGATATGAATTTACAGTGCAAAAAAAACCCCCTCCTGGAGTTATTACAGACTACAATACATGTATGGACTACATAGAGAGTGTGAAATATTATCTACACCTCTGCTCTGAGAGACCTGGGGTGGTTCAGCCTGGAGAGGTGAAGGCTCCAGGGAGACTTTAGGCCCCTCCCAGTGCCTAAAGGAGCTACAGGAGAGCTGAGAGGGACTTTTGATAAGGGCATATAAGAGTAGGATAAGGAGGGATGGCTTTAAACTGACGGAGATCAGGTTTAGATTAGATATTAGGGAGAAATTCCTCCCTGTGAGGGTGGTGAGGCCCAGGCACAGGTCACCCAGAGAAGCTGTCATGACCCCAAATTGTTTGTATTTATGTCCTGATAACTTCAGGAGAGATTTGAAACAAAACCAGCCACAGACTTTCATCTTAGATTCCAGCTCATAAGCTTTCCAAATATTTGGAATTCACATTTTTCTAGCTCTTAATGTATCCCAGAAGAGGGAATATAGTGGGGGAAAGAAGCATAATTAGATAGATACATATACAAAGAGTTTTCCAGGAAACACTCAAGTTTGAGCTTAAATTAAACAAAGAACCTTGCTAAAATAGGGCCTTGTATTGTGACTCCATTAAAGGCAAAACTCCCCCAGATTTTCTACAAATAGAACAAAGTCTTCTCTTCAAGAATGCCTTATCACAGAGTGTTTATCAACAAAAATGTATATACATGCATATAGAGATAGAAAGCATACATCATATGTTTGATCCAGATTTCAAAACAGCTCTTAACACTTTAAGCACCAGGTAAGTTGTTGTTTTAGGGGCAGTAGAAATAGGAAACACTAAGCAACTCTTTTTAGAATCAGACCACTTCCCCCTTTGGGTACCCAAGGACTTCAGCAGAGCTCCCCAGCCCCAGCTCTGCTGCAGTGACACAACCAAACTCCACAGTGCAAGGTGCCCAGCACAGGACACCAGCCAATGGCAGGAATTGCTTTCTAAGGCTCTTGAAATGATTTGGTACCATCTGTGGCAGCTGAAGCACACTGCTCTGGTCTGCAAAACTTCTTGGGTCCATAATGACACCCGAAAGTTGCTTCTCATCTTTGTATCTGCACCAGCCTGACCCTCAGAAACAAAAACCTCCTTTTAACTGGCTTAAATTCTCTGCTAACAAGCCCCACACAGATCTCAAAGCTGGTTCAAAACACCCTTCGTGTCACACAACACTAAGAACTTCCCATCAAGTGGATTGACAGGCTCAACCTTCAAAGAAACTGCATCTTTCTTCTCTCTCTCCTTTGTTGAGACCAAAGTCAAAACTCTCAGGTTTATCCTTCAGCAACTCCTTTCACTGATTAAGGAGAATGTCCATGCATGGGAATCACAGCTACAAAACTCAGTGACAGGATTTTGTCTGTCTGTCTGTCTGAATGACAGTCATGTGAAATGAATACACTCCAATTACCACATCAAAGACATTCCAAACTGTGTTCTCCAAACTCTCTTTCATTACATAGAATACACAGGAAGTGTGAGAGTTAAATGGATGTATTTATATCCAGTTGTCCTTACCAAAACCACTGTCATTAAACCAGAAATTTATTTCGCCTAATAAACACTGCACTATGGTTTTAATACAAATAATGTCTTCTCATATTTCACAAAAGTGTATCAGATCAACATATAAACAAAACATTTGCAAATTAATTTCTTCTCCTTTCTAAGGTTTCAGAATGGGTTCCAATTTTGGCGTGGTGTCACCGTAGCTACCTATGCACACAAACAGAGCCAGTATCTTGTTTAAACACCCAAGTCATTAAGACATCATTTCTGTGCAAACCAAGCCAGTGTGTACAAAACAAAAGGATGTTTCTTTAAAAAATGCTCCCAATGATCTAAACTGGTCTCAATTTGACCATCTGCTCAGTTAATACAGTGGATTATTCCTGACATAGAACACGGTATGAGGTAAAAGGAGTCAGAAATGCTTTAGACAAAGTGTCAGTCCCTGGGGAAAGAGATCCAAGGCATCCACTGGCTCCTAGGACAGTCCTGGTAAGACCTGGTAGGACAGCAAGACCAAATACCTGGGATGCAACTAAAATCCAAGGGCTGTTCTTTCCATGGATAATATCAGGGATGAAAGGACACCATAAACCATACCTCAAACAGTCAGTGCTGATTAACCTTCTCTAGGAAATACCTATTCCAGAACAACAGTTGCTTCTCCTAAAATAGCTTAATCTAATTCCGTGCTTGAAGCAAGAACATCAATACATCAAGTTTATGAAGAACAGTAAAGCTACTTTTTTTCTGTGATGTACAACTTTTGAGGAAGAGAGAATATGTGCCTGCTTAATACAGATTTCTCTTTGGCAAAGAAATAAGAGGGAAGCAAATCTCTACCTGTGCAAATGAACTTTGGAAGGGAGAGGACTGTGTCAACAGGCATTTCCAAACATAATTCTAACTGTGAGTTCTGAAAATGCAGGATGAATTCGTGCTGACTTTCTACAGCACCCACATTGCAAGACATGAGATGTTTAAAAACATAAAATGTGATTAATCAGTGTTTTTATAATACTTAGGAACATCCCAAAAAAATCATCAAGCCCTATGTCAGCCACCACATCAGGAGGAAGTTCAGAGCCCACACCAAGCTGGAGGGAGCAGCTGATGAGCTGCACAGCAANATGTTTAAAAACATAAAATGTGATTAATCAGTGTTTTTATAATACTTAGGGACATCCCAAAAAAATCATCAAGCCCTATGTCAGCCACCACATCAGGAGGAGAGAACGAATCCTTAGGAAGCTCAGAGCCCACACCAAGCTGGAGGGAGCAGCTGATGAGCTGCACAGCAAGGCTGACAGGTCCCTTTCCACCTACAATTTTCCATGACACCATGATTTCCCTACCAGATGTGTCCACCTGTGTTGCAAAAGTCTGCTGAAGACACCACCAGAAACTCACTGATGGATATTCAATGCCAGTTTTGGTGAAGATACGACTTCTCCTTACAGGACAAAATCAGACTGACTTCTGCGGGAAAGGGAGAGAGACCCAAATGATGTCTAGTTCAATGCCATAGAAAACCCAAAACAAGATTTTATCTGAAACACAAAGAGAATGAATTGCACGTGCTGAGGAAAAGCCCAGGGACAAAACCAGGGCCACCTCATTCCTCTTCTTCTCACCTTTCTCACAGTTCAAGTGATCCAAATCCAGCTTCCCTGGATCCCTCATGACAGAATATTAAGAAAATATTCAGCCTGAATATTTTTTTAGTTTTCCTTCTTAACATTCACATTTCTCAAGATTTTTTTTTTTCCTAGGTTCATGGTATTTGAGTTTTAAATATTTTGCAAGACCGTGTGTTCTAACAAAAAACAAGTGACAGTATAAGCCCTCTAAGTAAAATCAGACCAAATGTAGTATTTTTCAGTCCTTTTGGATTGCGTTGTGATTAACACAAAAGAACTTTGCATCTCACAGCGTAAATCTTCATTTATATGACAGTTCTAAAAAAGGTGAAATACCAAGAAGCTACAACCATTCACAACCCCCCTCTGGATGTTTTCTAACCCATGACCATTTTTTACCAATTTTTATCAGCTACAGATGGCTCATTACTTTAAAAATGACCTTTAAACACACACACTTCGCTTCACTGCTTCTCCTTCCTCAAAATTCCACGACATTTTCTTCAATTTAATTTTAAAGGAAGAGATGAACAGATAGCGGTGGAAAGAAACTCGTCTCATTTTCACGTCACTTTTATTAACTCATTTTCTTTGGTCTGTATGAGACTATTGAGAAAACCTATAAAAAGTCTTTGAGTGAAATGATTTCTACAGCAACTTGCACAGCACCTAGGGGCAGGAATAAGCTGGAACAGCAGCTTAATTTTCACTTATCCATAAATCTCATATGTATTGTTCTTCCAGTTCGGAATTGCTGGGTAGAGTTATTTTAATAGGGTTACTTCAGAGGTTGAGGTACAACCAGCTATTCATTTATCTGTCATCTGTAAAAATCTAAGATGCTCGAAATGAGCTGAATGAGAGGTTTTGTGGGAATCCCACCAGGCTGCTTTGGAGTGCTCCACAAGGGCAGGAGTACAGTCACTTGCATTTTAATGCAGATTTTTTTGAGCTGGTGGAAATATGTACATCCAGACGGTCTGAAATGCTGAATGCACCACCCACCCACCCCACACAAACGCAACAGATGAAACACAGAAAGCCATCATTGAAAACATCTGACTAACGAGCTGTTTATTATTGCAACATTTCAGACACACTCATCAGGAGAGAGAAAAAATCCAAGGAAAAACAAGAAGAGATCCTGTTTGCCACGCCAGCTCTATTTTCTTCTACCTTACCTGTCTGGGAAACATGTTTTGCTGTCATTTTTTTCAATTACCAAGTCATGTGGGATGCTTAATGCTAAAGGTTTCAATTTACCTGATTTTAATTATTGTAAACACTCAGTGCTCCCATTACCTTTAAGTATTTAATTCTAGGAAACTCATTTGCAACATAGGAAAGAGAAACAAACCATTTCAATGATGATGCACCAAGACTCGTAATTGTCTCCTTCTTGGACTGCAGCAGACACTCAGCTCCTGCAGACGAGACCGTGAGCTCAGAACAGACTCCTAAAGGCACATCTAATTAATTACTGATGGCCCATGATGACTTGTCCTGCGTTGTGACGTGTCACAAAACCTTCACTGCCTCTTGTCACAGATCAGTAACCATAATTCAGAGCAGAAATATATGTAAACACCTGACATCTGCAAAGTGGTGCCAGGTTAGCCAGCGCAGATGAATTTATTCCCTGCAGATCTCACTGGAGTTCTCCTGGCTCCTGGTGACAGCCCCAGCTCCATGGGATGCAGAGCCAGGGTCCCACAAAGCCAAGGGAGTGTTCATGAGATGAATGGTGTCTTGACTCTGGAAATCCCTAAAACCAGCTAAAAAGACACATGGCAATATCATCTGGCAGATGCCACTCCTTCAGATGGCAAACTTAACAGAGAGGAAGTAGCACATCATCAGAACAAATTAAGATTGCTTTTGAAAAGTCAGTCAGCTTCAATTTACTCCAGAGAGGAGGATTTTCTCTAAGTACATTTTAACTTTTAAAATAAGTATCTAACAGAAAAAAAGACCAGAAATAGATTCCCGGTTTAGAAGACAACACCACTACTGGAAAAAAAAGAAGTAAAATCTACAAGGACGATGAGTAAGCACTACAAGTATGTTTTTCTGGCTGAGGAGAGAGAGAGAAAACAATGAATAAATGCAGAAACTGGATTTGGGTGGTTTAATGACAGATTAATTTTACCACCTGTGAAAGTACAGGAAACATGTTCAGTCATTGCTAGGAAAGAATATCCAAACAATAAAGTCTTTGGCAAGCAGCTGCAGAGGGGAATTCTTCAAGGGATGCCATGGAAATTATTTTAAGCCATTGGTTTTTTACTCTATAGTTTTGAGAAATAATTGATGAAGGGAGCATAAGAAGGGTGGCTGGATCAATCTGAAATCACACTTGAAGAACATAACACATCAGCTCAGAGAACACTGCTGATGAAAATTCTATGTTTCACATATTTGTGAGCAGCCAAACAATGTGAGAATACCAAGACATGCAAGAGGAAAAATCAGTGCAAGGAGAAAGTGATGGAAATTATTCCAAAAAATCCAGATGCAGACATTTGGTGCAGTGAGCAACTTTGGGCATCTGAATTACTCACATGTGTTCTAAAAGCAAAAATCACTCATAATTATATGTCTCTGCCTAAACAACTGCAAATATAGAGCATTAAGACAACTGCACCAAACTTGGTCCTTCGAGCTTCTCCATTTCCATCAGTTTTCCTCATGGTTCACAGGAAAACCAATGGGGACAGCTGCCCTGTAAGCAGCAGACATTTCTCAGGGAACACCTCTGCGGTTAAACACAACTGCATCCCTGATATCCATGGACGGCTCTTTTCCACAGCAGAAATAATTAAATGGCACTTTGGGGAAGTGTAAGGAGCCAAAGGATATTTTTCACCCTAAAACCTCACGCGACCCTAAGTACCAACGGCAGGTGACGCACTGAAATCAAGAGACAACTGGAATTCTGCACTAAGGCACACACTTCACAGCTCTCCTCAATTCAAAGAGGTTCACCTGGATTTACAGGAGTTGAGAAAGGGCAAAAATTGGCAGAGGAAGTTTAACAGTTATTAATTGTTTTTTAAAGCTCCTCGTACAAACCATGGCAGCTTGCAAAAAATTCAATTTCTTACATTTAGAAGGTGGATCAGCACTTCTCTTCCTAATATCACTTGCTAAGTGCCAGACAAACTCCCAGTTATCCAAGAATTTAATGAACTAAATCCAACCATTTAAGGTTGTTTCATCTGCATAAAAAGCTTTGCAACTTGAAGGATAAAACAGCCTTAAAGGCAGTGGAAAAGAAAACATATTTTGACGTGCATAAACAGCCCAAGCAATTAGTTAATTCTGAAAAATGAATTTTAGCTGGGGGAAGTCAAGTAAATAGGTCTGGGCAGGCTGCAGACCAGCAGAGGGTACAGGAGGCTGGAAAAGTCCTGCACAAACTCCAGGCCACACTTTGCGCTCCCCACTTTGCTCTGTTTCCCAAGGATCCCCAGTGGAGTACTTGACTGAGCAAAACTCTGAACTCCAGGGTTTGACCAAAATACTTCTGAAAGGTTACAAAGTCCAATGTTTTTTGAAAAGGGAATTAAAATACTTTGTGCACATCAGATTATGGCACTGAGGGTACACTTCATCCAGTTGGATCCTTTCCAATTCATCCTTGGAAAAACAAATAGTTATAATGCATACAATTTGGAAAGGAATATTCTGCAAATATGAGACTATTCTAAATTCACTTTCCCAAAACAACATCATTTGACACTGGGTTTTAAATACACAGTTCATATAAAGATGTACTAACACCTTGCAGTTTGGTCAGTTCTTTTTTTCCCCCCTTTCCTTTTTCCCCCCTATCCTTTAACAGGAAATAAGGAGACAAACAAAACCTGGACATCTCTCATTATAACAGAGGTCAAAAATCCTGAATTTCAGGGTCTTCATTTCCTCCCTCTGTAAACTGGGTTTTTCTCTCGTTTGCTTCTCTAAAATCTACCGAATTTCATTTTTCTTACATCCTGATCAACTGCCTCACCAAAAGTGTTAACACAGCAGAAGTCCCTTTTTTTCTTTGAATGATTTTTAGGAAGCAGGATAAATGTATGCTTCATACTTACACATCTGAATAGGCTCTGAAGTGATGAAGCATAAAAACCTCATTGCATTCACATGAGCAGAGTTAAAACTTCCCCTTCCCTGCACGATTATGAGGCTGAGATGCTGCTTTGAAAAGTCACAAGAAACATCCCCATCCTGGCCTACAGCAGGAGCAGACCTTGCAGTAGGAAATGGTGATATGCCCTTTATGTATTCCCACCTCCTGGAATTTAAAAGCATCAAGATACACCTGGCTAATAATTCTGCCAGCATGGCAGTGCTGCCCACTGGCCATTCCAGAGGTCCCCTTGTCACGTCAGGAATTTGGGAGCAGATGCTTGGTGGCCATCCCCCACCAAGCAGCTGGAGGAGTGGTGCCAACTCATCTATATAGATATAGATATAGATAGACACATTTCTTTATTTCTTTGTTCCAGCCCCCTCCAGAGCAGCCTTTCCTCCCAGCACAGTCACTGAGGTGTTACAGTACTATTTTTCTCTCTAGATTTCCATGTATAATGTCCCCAAAGGTGACCCAGAGGTGATGCCTGCATTCCTCTGCTCTGAGAAGTAACTTGCCTTAGGTCTGCTACACGTTTAAGCACCCTCTGAAGATTTATGAAGGTGCCAATTTGAATTCTGTCGAGACAAATGTGAGTGAGCACGGTGTGGGTACAAAACTAGGGAGCAGCACGGGTGTGAAACGATGGCATCTGTTTGCCCCAGGTCAGGGCCTCCCATCACTGCAATTCTGAACTGCACATTTGGGCTGCTCTGGCGTAGCTTTATTATTGCACAGAAATAGATCCTCAGAGCCACGGTGCTGCACTGCCTTTCTATCCTTGGCAACGTGCATGGGGTATTCAATATCACCCTGTTGTTTTACAGCACGTCAGAAAAGGCTTGTTGTATTTCTGTGGAGGCTTTCTGTAATTCCCTGTTATATTCAACTTTTCAAAGCAGACTTATTACAGAAAGCTGAATCCCAACAGAGCTCTGAAAAAATCTCCCAAGCCTGGGAAATGGGTCCTTTCCAGCAGCCTCCTAACCAAGCTGCCTGGACCGACAGTGACTCCCAGCCACTGAACTCACCCACAAACCAAATAAAAATGCTGTGTGCAATGGATTGGCACTATAAATAGAGAGATCAATAGTGCCTGGAGTCAGCCTGAATGCTTTAATTAATGATTCCCCAAAACAGCAGCAACACAAGGCCACGTGGCACATGCTGGCACCTACCTGACACTGCAGAGCCTGAGCAATACAGGACCAAAGTCCTTTAAGGACCGTTTTCCCCCCTTTTCCATATTTTCCATACCATTTAGATACTTAAATAGGTTAGGATTTGCTTTATTTCCTCAGCGGGCTTATTCGAAAAAAAGATTTAAATTCATGCTTTTGGCAAACCATAGTCCTTTGTGAATAGTGTATATTATTTACGTATATACAATAACAAATATAAATTTTTCTATTTCTATAACATAATTTATATTGGCATCACAGTCTGGTTTTACTCTTTATAGGTGGTGCTGCTGCTTGTGGCATTTGCCCCTTTCTATGGCTGTCTGAAAGTGGCTACTCACTGTGCAAGCACAATGAACAACAGGGAGTAAATTCTCAGTAAATTTTTAAAAGTCTGTTTTTATTTTGTTTTTAATCCCAGCTCATAACTAAGATACTGCAGGAAGGCAACAACAGTATGTTGTGAAAGAGGGATAAATGTAGCATTGGGAAATGCACTATTTGGGCAGGAATAAAAGTGCAGCCTTACACCTTCCCTTAGAAAAACAACCTGTGCCAATAAAACAAATGGTGAATGGAAGTATGCTTGAGCAGCCTTCTGGGCAGAATTCCCAGAAGAAATTTATTCCTGGCTTATCAAGTTTCTAATCTGGTTTTTAAACCAGGCTACTGAACAGGTGTAAATCTCCTGAATGGTAGGAAACTCACTATGGAGACAGAAATTTTCAGGCTACAGTGGATATCATCTACCCAGAAATCTGACCTATAAGACCTTTAACTGCAACTCTAATGAGATACTACAGGAGCTTGTCCACAACCAGAATCGTACTCATGTTTCAAATGGATTTTTAAAAATAATAAAGACCACAACTAAACAAAATTTTAAAAACTGCAAACAAACACCAAAAACCCAACTAAAAGAACACCAACCTATCACTGCTGGGATTTTCAGTGTTAATACAAAGGAATGGAGAAATTTAAATTACAACGGAGGAAATTTAAATCAGAGAAAGTTAGGACAACTGACACAAAGAAACTTAGTACTGCTCTCAAATCAGTCTGCTGTAGCGTGCTACTTTGCAGGACCCTTTACCAAACAGACCTTAACGTGCTTAATCATTTAGCACCACCAGAGAGGTTCCAGCCTCTTCTGAGACAGCTCTTCTCTGTCAGCCCTAAATAAAATGAAATTTCTGTGTTTTGGGTGAGTTTTTGCCTCAGTGCCTGGCTCTTTTCTGCTGTTATTTGAAGTTTTGTTTGCTTCTTCTCTGTGTAAAACACATCTAATGATATCCATGCGTCCTGTGATCTATAAAGCTGGAAAGTGCCATCCAAGGTCTGGATTTGTTAGGTACCTTCCAGGGAGAAGCTCCACAGTTCTTGACAGATCTGAAGTACATAATATCTAATAATATCCTCCTCCATCTTCCTGACAGAGCTTCTTCTAAATGTTGTTTTCATTTTTTTAAGGTTTTGTTCTTTGGATCTTACTTTGGGATAATAAATCCACCTTCATTATTCTTCTTAGAATTCAAAGAAAATCACGGCCCAGTTCTCAGCTGTTGGTCTAAGGCCGTGAGGGGAACACTCCTACAACCCACACCAGGCATGGAATCCCGGAGAGTTACCAGAGAGATGGTCCTTCCAGTTATTTTGTGTTATCTGGCAACATCTGAATGACTTCAATTCCCTGGACATCCCATTGGGTTCGGGAGGTCTGGCTCAGATCAGCCCCTGGTGGTGCCACACACAGAGACTCTGCACCTTCCTTCAGAAACCTGGAAGTGCAATAGCAAGGCTGTGCTCCACTGAAAGGAATGAATTAGATGGGTAAGGAGAGCACAGAGCACAACAAACTTATTTGCTTTTTAGTGCACTCAGCACCACCTCTCCTGATAAGCCTTTGGGATGAGCCAGCTGCTCCAGAAGGATTTTCACTGCCTGCATGAACCAGGAAGAGAAACTGAAAGGATCTCAGCTAACTTTGTGAGAAAATCGAAATTTCACACCTTAAAAAACAAGGAAAAAAAACATTTCCACAGACACATCAATATGAATTTTCTGCTGTTTCTCCCGAGACCTCCTGCAAGATCCTTCCCAGACAATGAAGTATGAAAACAAATGCGTCTATTGAAAAACAAGCTGCTATTTTTTTAAAGCTCAGAGCAGCTCAATGTGCTGCTTCCCCTCAGATCAAGTGTCAGCAGCAGTGGAGCAAATACCTGACCACAGCATATTTTATTAGATCAAGTGTCAGGCAAATTCTCTTTTGCCTTAAAAAAACCCCTCGGCCACACACACACACACAAAAAAAAGGGAAAGAAAGAAAAGCAAAATAAGACAGACTTTTCTAGGTATCTGTGAAGATTGCTTAAAAAAGCTTCCCAATACTAAATTAATGCCACTCGTGGCAGCACTATGCAAGAAGACTTAGGAGATGCTGAATGTAAGACAGAAACGATACAGCCCAGGGCCTGGCTGAGCACCTGCAGTGTGACCCATATCCACCAACCTTGTCATTCACGTTGCTGTGTCTAGACCAAAGTGGTATAAATTATTTACAAGATAATTCAGCAAAATTAGGCTTTGCTCAAAAAGCAGCTCAAATATTACAATACTGAGTGGCTCAAGCATCAGTATGTGCTCAGCAGACAGTAAAGGACAGCCTGGGGTTCCTCTTGTCCTCCAAACCCCCAGACCATGAGGACAGGGGAGCCGCTGGAGCCCACCACAGCTCTTCCCTTCCTTACATGTTCAGTCTGCTTCCAAAGCAAGGACTTGCTCTTGAACTGGGAGCTGTGCCACGAGGAACACACGGTGTTAGTGCCTGATTTTGCGAATAATCCCACCGACTGTAAGGTGAAAAGGCTGCGTGAGTCCCACGTTCACAGACAACAAAGAAAAGCAGATGCTCACAGAATACACAAGAGTTAAGTAGGTGGGGGCTGTTTCAGTGGGATCTTCTTGGGATGTGACAGTCATGGGGCAAAGAACACCGCAGTAATTAGGCATTACTGAAGCAAGCAAGGAGCAAAGTGACTGCCCCTTCCTCCTCGTGCTTCCATGGAGCTGATTCCTCTCATGATCTTTAGTGGGAGCTCTGCAGAAGAGGGATGAGCCAGGAGATGAGTGTGATGCACTGCAGTTTATCCCTAAATTTCCGGTCTAACTCCCATCCATGGTGGGAGCAAAACCCTGAGGCAGACACACACCTGAGGCACCTGAGCAGCCCTGGTAAAACCAACACACTGCAGATTCACAAAGAACATGCCCAGAAACTTCACTTTGGGTTTGTTTTGGCTTTTTCAAGGACTTCAATCACATTTACAATTACTCTGTGAACTCTTCACGCTACAGACTTTCACATAAAGAAAACCAGGGGTTTTTTTTCTTGCTTTAATGTACCTGTTTCTGACATATTTCTTTTGCAAAGGTGCGATATTTTAACATGGGCTTATGAAGAAAGAAATGCTATTTAAAGAAGGGTATAGATTTTTGTAAGAGCGCTGATTCAAAAGGAGTTGAAAATAAGCCCTTAAAATCTTTGAAGAATTCTACTGCTCAGACACAAAATACTGAGAAAACTGATTCTTCTTCAGGCAATAGAAAAACCAAGTAAGTGGCTTTGATATTTATAAGACAATGTCATTTGCTTTGCCCTTTCCAAGCCTTATTCTAAAAATGCATATTTTAAAGTAACAAGAAGCCTCTCCTTGTTTTCAGACACAAAAAAAGAAGTATTTCCTAAGAGAAAAAGAAATGTTTTCTGTTAACCCACCTGCTGTCTGCGAAGAAAGCAGCAGAACAGGGGATGAGGAAGATGGCTCACACACCTGAGACAGTTTTTCCAATTAGGACATTTTGCAAGAATAATTTTTTTACAGCAGCTGCCACTCACTCACCTGAAAGTCTTTCTCAATCTCTCTGGACCTTTTCTCCCCATTATTCTTTCTGTATCACTACTTCTTGCCATACACTTTGATATCTTTTATTTATATATAGATTTATTTCTCATTTGCCAAGAGATATCAATTCTGAAATTCATTTTATGAGAGAAAATGGTAGATCTTAGATAACATCTATGGTACCACAGACAAACATTAGCAAATTAAAGCTTTCAGGGTGGTATTTCTTCTCTCTCCTTTTTTTTTTCTTTCCCCCAAGAATTTCCTTCTCTGCTGTATCTCAGTCCTTTTTTTTTTTTTTCCAAATTTCTTTTAACAGCCACCACAAAGTTGCTTTGTCCGGATCATTGTTTCAGCCCATGCGGCTCTCACTATATTCTGTCTTCTGTGAATTTCAGCAGCTGACATCCTGCATTTTCTTTGGTTGAAAGGAAAATTAAATATACACCATTTAATCAGCCCACATATGCTCCAGTTTTCCTTCATCCTGACTGTTCGGGTACAATAGCTTGGGTTTTATTTGCTGTTAACAGGCTTGTAATTGTTTTTGATAAAATAACGCTGCGTTTGTTCAGCTCTGCAAAACAGAAGCACATAAAAACACAAGCCAAAGGAGTTCTGTGTACAGCTATTACGTGGGATAAAGAAAGGTTCAGCAGCTAAGTGCTCCTAGTCACCATCAGATTAAATTAATTTATTTATCGAAGTTCTAAAAGGAGAATATGAATTTTAAAGTACTTCATCAAAGTCTACCAAGTTGTTAGAATGTCATTTACTATTATTTATCCACGTTACTGCACCTCAGGCTTTGTTTAACACTCCTGCAGTTCCATATTCACAACACTGTCAACTCCAAGTAGTCACAAGCCATGAATCACCTCCCTTTCAACAAAAACAGACGCTTAAAATCCAGGAGACACATGATCATTGCTCCTGCTTTATTGAAGGAGCCTGGATGGTTACCTTGGGCTCAATATTTAGCTGCTGGACAGCTAAAATTAGAGGAAATGAACTTAATTTCATGGAACCATATGGATAAGAGCTGAGGTCCTCAAATGTTTAAAGACCTCAGGAGAGGAACTTGGAGACACAAAATATCTCGAGTCAGTAGGAACAATGTTTAGATCAGAAAGATGCACATACCTGTACAATTCTGCCTGTACTTACTGAAAACACTGAACAGGAAAGCCAGAGATGACACCAAACAGGAAAATGTCAGGTAATAAATACTTTGAGGAGAACACAAGCATCTCTCTCCTATTTTTTTTTTTTTTAAGCAATTTTACTGCAATATTTTGCTGTTCAGATTCAGCACAGAAAGCATTGGAGATCCATCCCAAAATTCTGTCTATTTGTGGTTGCTTTTTCTGTAACGCTCTTACAGAAATGTTACTTTTTCTATATAGGTGATAGCAAATATATATTAAATAATAGAAATTTAGTGTCTCAAAAGAAATTCAAAGGTCTTCCTGGTGTGAGAAACACCACTAAAATTAAGCAGTGGAATTCCTCATTAGACAACCCACAACATAAGCACAAGAATAGAAAACTCTCCATTCAGTAAACCACATGTCCCTAAAAATACCTGGCCTAGCACCAAATTATCCAAGGTGCCGTTCTCAGGCTTTCTTCCCCAGCACAGCAATTACACCTCCATTGTACTCTAATCTCCTATTTTTAGCAATGAATGTATGCACACAAAAAGCTGATTAACTTCTCATCAGCATCTGGCACAGCACAGGCTATTCTTCTACAGGTAAGCAAAAGCTGCCTTCACTTTCTTTTTTTTTTTGCCAACAAAAATGCTCCAGTGAGCAATTCAGGAATCTTTATCCCGGACACAATATTGTTCTCCTGTTAACACGCTGACGTATCTGGAGATCAAACTGTAAGAATAAATTTAAACTATTGAATGGTGAAAAGGTTTCCTGTGGAGCCTGCACGCTGCCCCCCCACCCCCTTCCCCTTGGCAGGATGCCTCTACAGTTGATTGCTAATTTTTAAATACTAAAAAGTCTGTCCTGCTATTGCTAAACGCATTCCTGGGGCAAAAGAGAAATGGGGGAAATAATGAGGATTAAACCGAAGTATTTTAAATCTCACTTTTGTAAGGAAATAGAAATGTGTTATGCCCCGAAAGCCTACGGAAATTAGATTGTGCTGTTTTGTTCTGCTGCTGGGCTGGAGTTTTTTTTCCCCTCTAAAACCTTAGCAAGGATGACCCTCCTCACTATTTTACAAACCAATGCAGAACTCACAAGTGTTTCATACCGAAAGGCTGGAGAGCATCTCATAAAATCAGGCTCTGACTGACAACCCCTGAAAAATCTCCACCAAAATCATCACCTTTTTAATCCACAGGAATCACAACTGCCCCAAACTAAGATTTTTTTTCCTCAACTTCCAACTTACAAACTCCTTGCTATCAGATAATTTTTCTTGTTGCTACAAAAAAAACCCCCAAGACAACAAAAACCCAAAGCAACAACAAACAAACAAAAAAATGCAAAAGAAATGCAATATTCTGAAAATAATCACTTTTTTTAAAGTTTCGGTAGTTCATGGGGTGGGACACGACTTTTCTGAGCATCTTGCAAGTCTGTCACGCGCAGAGCTACAGGACAGAGATATTTGTGCCTGCAGAGATATGATAAACATTTGTAGTTATGAGTAGTACAGGTGATACCTGAGGAAAAACACAACCCATCAAAGAGCAACGATGAGATTTCCCAGTATGGAAAACTAATTCCTGATCAAATCTGGACTTGCAAAAGCACTGTTTATGTACAACCTGCTGTCATTAATGCAGCCCTGTCACCTGGAGTAAGTCTGACACCCTCCAGAGCTTTACCCCAAAACACCCCAATCCTGGCAACCCTGTCCCAGCTGAGGGTGCCTCCCCTATGGGATAAACCACAGTTCATGACTGGTAGAAACTTTCTGGAGACAGAAAAAAACCCCAGACAATATTCCCCCCCCGCCCCCCAAGTATCTGGAAGTTTTTGATCTGAGCAAAAACGAATTTAAATTTGGAATATCTGGTTTGGAAGATTTTATTAATTCAGAATGTCTTTAGTGGCTTTGTTTGTTTTAAGAAGTCATGCAACACTCTTACTGCACAATCACATCCTAATCCATGATTGTATTAATCACATTTTAAATGACAAGGACATTCATGATCAAAGAATCTCATCTTTTTTGAATCACAGAAGCTCCTGATACAACCTGACACTGATCTAGACCAGAAGAGGCTTTGGTGTTAAAAACAAAATCAGATTCACAATTAGCCTACAGTTATTTTCCTTTCTTGTTAATAATTTCAGTCCTTTCCTATTAAATCATGCTGAACACATCAGGCTGACTCTCAGCCAGAGGCATCTGTAAAGTATTCAGGTCTAATCCATGTCCAATCCATTCAGGAATCCCAGAGATAACCTGCAACTCCCTGTATACTGACTCTGTCCCTGTAGGATTATTTCACACCCTTATGGGATGCAAAATAACATTTCTGCTCCCCAAAATATCCTCCTAATAACCCATTTGTAAGAAATTATTTTAAATTGTACGTGGCAGATCAACGTGTTCCTGACACCACTCCTAATTCTGACTGGAGTTTACTTCATTTCTACCTCTCCCAAGTTCACAAACCCACCTCCATTTCAACTTCATGTTGGTGATCACACGCTCATTAAATGGCACGTGCTGCAGAACGCAATCAAACATACTGGCATTTTAACTGGCTGTGGAGATGGCCTCATGAGGATTTTTACAGCCCAGGCTTTGTCCCAGGATTTAGCAGTAGCATGATGTTCCCATGCTACGTCAGGCTCAGGGCTCCACACTTACTGCTTCACCACATTTCCAAGCTGTTTTTTCGTTCTGCTGGGTTTACTAATTGTGAGCCCAGCGAGCTCAGCCCAGGATATAAAATCCCTGCTAATTAAAGCTACCAGAGAAACGGTGCGAGGAGATAATTTCGCAGTGTCTTGATCCTCAGGTATGACAAGCAGCAGCAGCGGGGCTGCTCCCTTGCAATTACAGGAGGTGACTGCACTAAATTAATTCATTTAAATTCTAAACATGGTCTAACGAGGTGTATTGTAAATAGCACAAACACACAGGGAATGACCCCTACTTACGATGCTTCCTAGCAGGTAAAAAAGCCCCTTGATAATGACGATGTGTCAGTACAAACAGAGGTAGAAGGCCAGATGTAAAAGATCCCCCCACCGGGCCAGCATCATTTTCCTCTTATAGTTCTACAGCAAATTCCTTTCAAAGCTGAACGTTAAACAACCCCAGAGAGAAAACGGCAGCCGGATTAGATACAAACACTTGCATACACCAAGGAACACAGCCAGCAAATGTTTATTTTCACTGCCACTGGCACCCAGTGCTGCTGCACCACTACGAGCACATGGAGAGACACCTCTTCCATCTACAGAGGCTTAAGTGGACTTTAAGAAACTTGCCATGAAACTTAAGATGACATTTCCCTTTTCTGTAAAGACCTGGGCCTCATGGACAGATTGGAGAAGGAAAGGTCTGCTAGAGTAGGGACTCCTCAAAGTAACCGGGCGAGAGCAAAAACAGTAATGAAGTTGCCTGATTCAATATTTGGGTGTGAAGAACCAAACAGCAAGGGAATAAAAACTGGGACACTGCATGGAAAGGCACCACAAAAATCCATTGTGGGGCTTCAACTCAGCACACTTTCCCAAAAGCAGAAGTTTGGCATTTTGTCCAAACTCATTGTTTAAATCCTCTCTGGGTCAATGGAAGAAGACAGGCACTTCCAGAGGGAGATGGCCACTGCTGCAGCTGTGCCAAGAGACACAGCCTGGCTGGGTGTCTGGGCTTTAAGCAAGTAAAATGACAATCAATACAGAGGAAAAACAGAGATGACCCACGCAACACCTGACTAATCCCTCGGACCACTTCACAACTCACCTTTTTCCAACAGTTTGGCTGTCAGTTCGCTGTGGAGATGCTACAGCCTGGTGGAGACCCACATGGGAGCAGTGAAAGCATCTGGAACTACCAAAAAAATGTTCTGTGTGCCTTTAGGTTCCACACCTAAAACTGAGGTGAGAAAGGCACAAAAAGCTAAGAACCTTCTGGGTGATCTCAGACTCACTTCCAAGCTCCCTGGAGCCTTCAATGCTTTCGGAGCTGAAATTTTCCTGACATGGCACTGCCAAGTGGCTCAAGTCCCTGGGCACTGCTGTCCTTGAAGTGCCCACAGCCATCAAATCTTAAAGGTCGAGAGTTAAGATCCTTGTGGCTTTTGAAGGAATTGTTTTCTTTCAGGAGGACAATATCCAAGGGAGGTGCTTCCCAAAATCAACAGTTTCCATTAAATAATAAAACCATTCTGCCTCAGAAACAACGCTCAGGGAAGGCAATAAAACTGTCCACTGGTCACGAATCAGCTACTTTAAAACAATACAAACAGCAAGAAAAACATTATTTCTGAAAACTCCGCGGCTAAAGCAGTGTGACAGTTGTGCCTCAGCACACAGACTGAGGAGGGAAATGTTCTATAACACTCAAACCTCAAGCAGGATACAGAGAGTCTCAGAGCTGGGCTGCAGGAATTGGGGCTCTGTATCAGTGAGCCGAAAGCAGCTTCTCAGCAGCCTTTAATGGTGGTGGTTAAAGGAAGCCCTCCCAAGCCAGGCAGTGTTTGCTCCTACAAAGAAAGGCACATTCCTACACACACACCTACATTTGTAAGGCACAAGCACCAGCAGCGAGAGAGGACTTTCCATTGTGGGCCTGATCCTGCTGTCAGAGCTCTCTCCAGGCTGTGGATGCTACAGCCATTCCCCAGGCTCCCCCAGCCACAGCAAGCATGGCCATCTGCAAGACTCACTCAATAAGGGCATTTTTCACAGAGAGTGGCTTCCCGCACAGAGAATAAGGTCTGTTTGGTTTTGCAGTGGTTAGTGTTTTGTTCTGACTCCCTTCCCTCCCAGTGAATAAATCCCAGTTCAGGCGCAGTTGCCCCCATGGTTACAAAACAAACGGTGAGCTCCCCAAGAAGTGACTGCTGAGCACAAGGACAAAATATTAAAAATAAAAGGTAAAATATATAGAAAAAACCCCCAGCATTACTGCATTCTGCAAACAGAAGAACCTGCTCTCAAGCAATATATTGGCACTGAAATTTAATAGCATTTTTGCAATATTATGGCATGTCAGAACTCACAGACAGCAGAGACATTAAGGCCCAGTGGTGGAAGTGCTCTGCATGCAGAACTACTGAAAGGCTGCTTGACAGGGAAAACAGTGTCTAGTGAAAGCATTCGTGCTTTGGAAGATCCTGAGATGTAACATGTAAATATTAAAAAAGGAACTGGCCTTGAAAATTGGCAGATGTTTAAATCTCCGAATTCCTTCTCAAATGCGTATTATGCTTTTATTTGGGGAAAAAAAGATTTCAACTCAAACTTATGACTGAGATCAGAAACTTCTTTAGCCTGGAAGAAGAATCAAACAGACCTTAAGGAGATATTGTCTGATTAAACTGAAGCAGGAACAACCATCAATACCAATATTTGATGTCAATGGAAGCAATTTGAAGCACAGAGGCTGTAGCAGCTCTTACAACCTTGTGCCGCCTGGGGAAAGATTGCAAAGAGTGGTGCCAATTCAAAGTATTATAAAATAAACACACTGGCTTAGCAACTATCAAGAACTTCAAGATCCGTAGGAAATCCAGAGGAGCTGGCAGAATGAGGAAACTCAACGAAATTTATTTATTTTCAGGGAAAAAAAATTGAGAAATACAAAACATGTGTGGCACAGCAGAGGACTACAAACAGGACAAAACAAATAGCTCTGATGAGTTCAACTTATAAATTTATAATCATCAAGTTAAACCCAGGAAAGAGTAGGAAGAATCCTAAAGCATCTGTAGCTAAATTCAAACCCAAGCAGAACCAACTATAAAAACACTGTGTCAGAAAGGTGAATTACCTGAGCCAACCTCACTCTCATATCTCAGTGCTGTTACCTTTTTAATTACAGAGAAAAGGTTAATAAAATGTAGCAGCAATACATTTATTACACTTCAAAGAAAAGCCTTTGCTAAATTTCAGTTCCATCCTGCAGTGTGTGCCTAAGACAGAATTAATAACCTGTAACTTAAGAATCTTTATTTTTGGCAATAAATACAGAGAGATATTGCACAGAAATTCTCCCCCAGGGACAACAAATTTATGCTGCAATGATTAAAGTCAACAACAGCAACAAGGCTTTCACAGTTTTCCAAAATCCTCTTGATTCTTTCAGACCGATCTCTTGGAGTAACACAAGCAAAACCAAGCCACCCTCCCTGTAGGAACTACAAATAACTTGAATAAACCCAAGCTGCTGCAGCTGAGTCCTCTGCAGATCTCAACTCATGTCTTCACCCTTATTTGCTCTAATTTACTGTGCTGGGGCTCTTCCCAAAGATGAGTGTTTGGGCATCTCCATCTGCTTGGAGATGTTCTAGGTATGAACAACAAACCCAAACCACATTGATGTATTTATTCCCCAATCACAGCCAGCTGCACAGGATAAGCACAATGGTGACATTACACCACCAAGAGAACTCAAAGGGAATTCAATAAGCTCCAATTCAATAAACTGGATATCCTGAGCACCGATTTCCCAAGCCTGAAAAAGCCTTAATATGTGCAACTGATTATAAGTGCCTAAAAACTTACACAACAGTAACACAATCTTTGTTCAGTGATGTTTCAATTATGGCCCTTTTTTTACTCCCCTTCTGTCTCCTTAAAAGAAGCAGAAGTGGCACTTTTCATGTCCCAGCCCAGCCCCTCAGAACTGTGTCAGTGGCACATCTGTACACACTGGACAGAGGCTCTGCTGGCTGTTTCTCCTCCTGACTGCTGACACCCTCACACCACTTCTCAGCCAGGGGACACATCGGCACCGGGCATTCTCTAGTCCTTCCCTGGACTCCAGGAATGTGGATTATGGATAATATCATAAGGGAAGGGGATATATAATGCAGTTGTGTAAATCAGGGGGAAAATGATCAATAAAAGAAACGAAGGAAAAATGAAGAGGTTTGTGCACTGCTGCTGCAATATCCTGCTCCAAGACAGCCCAAACCCCCTCTGAGGACGCCGGCGTCAGCCACCTCCGGCAGCACTCCTGGAATCATTTACTGACAGGAGTGCTCCTAACCTCCACAAACACTCATTTATAGCCCATTTCATACCTCCCCTGCCTTTGTAACCCTACACCTGTTCAGGGCAGCACTTGGAATCTCGGATGCTTTTCAGACTCCTGCTTACCTCACAAACTCAAGTGTGTCTTTTAGCAGCTGATTTCGTGGCGTGATATGAAGCCTGTGCTGACCTGCAGCTGCCACATCAGATTTTCCTTGCTCTTGGTGGCACAACACACAACAGTCTAATCCACTCTGGTAATCTAGCCAGAGTCAGTGATACCCTTTCTTACCAAAACCCCAAGGCAGAGCAGGTGGAATTCAGTCATTGATCTCACAAGTAATTTGTGGCTTCACTTGACAGAGATTATTTAATATCGAAGAGAAATGGGAGCAGGGAGGAAAAGCAACAGAGATCCCTGGGGGAACTGAAAAAGCAGAGGGATGTGTTTCACAACTAACAAGCACACCGACAAATCACTGAATTTCAAAGTCTCCACAAGCAGGACTGTGCTAAGATGGCAGCTCCAGCCCTGTGTCCACAGCAGTGGTTGCTGATGGACCCCTCTGGAAGGATGCTGAAAACCAGGACATGGAGATGGTGCATCTCTGGTCTCCTCATCTCAGCCCTGATGTCCTCCCAAGTCCCACAGGTTAGAGCTGGCTACAGAAAGGCTTCTGCTGTCTGAGTCCAACCAGGCGTTGCTCAAAGAGCAAATAGCCAATCTGTCAAGCCTCTTTCAAAACTTAAGTCTTACTTAGAACAGAACTACACAGATAAGTATTAAAAAGCATAATAATGTGGCTTTCTGCATAAACTGCTACCACTTCCAGCAGGCAGGCTGTGGAGTGTGCTGCACGTCTACCAGGGTGCATTCTGATGGAAATGCTTTGCTTTCATCTTGTAAAAAATATCTGCAGGGCTTGTAGACACACCCAGAGCTTCTCACAGAAATTAAAATTACAGCGTAATTACAAACAGTCGGTGCTGGATATGTACATGGCAACAGCACCCTCCACACCTTTCCTAGGAAAGGGAATAGATAGCTAAAGGAAGATGGAACCCAAGCTGCAACTTGGAGCAGAATTCTCAGTGGAAGTGATAATTACAGAAATGAACATTCATACAACTGGATTAGAATGATTCACCTGGATTCACCACTGTAAATCAGTGAAGTCTTCTGAATGTCAGCTGCAAATTAGGCCAATATAAATATTTGATGGAAGTTCACAAGTATGTATAAACAACAATACACTAATGATGCTGAATTGGTTTGTAACATTGAAAATGAGCTTTTACTCCTAATGAACTTTCTGCAGACTCAAATTAATTTAAATTATTTGTTCTACCTCCATTTGTTCTGGTATATAAGATTATATTCATGAGGTGAAATTGTGATGAATAGCAACTTGCAGTGATGTGCAAAGTATTTTTCAATAATCAGTCATATGAAAAGCATAAATATCAAGCAATCCTGAAGTTTATGGACAAATAATGGATGATGACTGGAAATCAAACTCCCGAGGAACTGCTCTACAGCAATGCCTGAAGATTTCGGTGGGGAGAAAATTCAGCCATGTTACAGGTACAACACAGCCCCTGCATCCACTTGAACACCACAGAGCAATTAGCACGTTTTAAACAAGCAAGGACAGAGGCAAGACCTTCTCCACTAGGAGCAGCAGTAAAACCTCAGCCTAATTTATGTCAGGTGCTGAAGTGATCCCAGAGCACCGACTGCCAGCTGTGCAACCTCAGGGCCTGAGAAGCTGAGAGAAGGGCTCAAGACTTGTAAATCTGGCTTAAAGAAATATTCAGGATTAGACACTCAGGGAACAGGAAAACGTAGCTACTGCATCTAGAAGAACAGAGTGGGAATAGCTCCAAGGCAGGGAATTGCACCATTTCATCAGTCAGGCAGCCACAGTAACATTTGACAGAATTTTACTTTTATGAAGAAAATTGTGGCTGAAGCCAAAAGCAGATGAAATGCAACACCAAAGCAATGTGATTTTTCTTTTCCCAAGATGGATCTGTCTCAATGAGTTTGCTCTTGTACATCTCACAGCAGTCGTGTCCAGCTGTGCTCTGGAGATGTCTGTCCACTTGGATTCAGGCTCTGATTTCGAGTGTCTCACTTGGGATACTGTGCTGCAGTTTAATCCCACACAGTCACCATCTCTTGCTCTGTGTACTTGTAAGTCAGTGCTATTAATTGGCTGCCTCGATAATTAATTAATCTTGTTGGTAAAACATCTTCATTCTATGTTACACGCATTTGTAGTTCCAGGAGTTCATGAAAGTGGGATTTCAATTAAGACACAGGAAAAGAGCAACCTGGAGAAAACCAAACCACACCCCAAAAAAGACCCAACCACACGAACAAATCCTCACTTTGTATCCCCACCTTTTTATCAGATACTTTTATTTACCACTCTTTGCTATTATTCTTTTAAACTGAGGTCGAGTCATGCACTAAAATTCACATGACAGATCAGGTACAGGCTTCATATACAGAAGTTTCTGTCTAATTTAGAAAAGAAATAATAAACATTTTCCAAAGTGACTTTTGGTGACTTTACAAAATAAGTATCTGCCCACAGGTGCCCACTGGGACTTCTGCAAGCACCTCCTCCCTTCACCACCAAAATACCTTTACAGATCTACTCTTCAAGCTCTAAATTGGGCTGGAATATAGTTTCCAGGGTCACATCTCCCCCATATGTTCAGCTCAGTCCCTTTTATGTGTCTGCACTTCGTTTTGGTACTCGGACTTCTGACATTTTGGAAAACTTCAGGCTCCGATCATCTGATTCAGATGCAACCCCAGACTCGTAGACACCTACGTTGTGGGGGTGGCTGGATTCTCAACTCTGCTTCAACCTTCTCTCTTATTTTAGCATTACATAACGCATCTATTTCAGTCTGTGCCATCAAACTTTAAAATTAAGAAAAGCCACGCTTCATAACTGAATATAAAGTGAGTTCTTGATGCTCATGTTCCCAGCAGGGACACTTAACCATATCCAGGCACTACCACAGGCACCTGTGTAAATGGTGTGTAGCAATCTGCCTTCACTATCATTTTTTTTTAGAATAAAAATTGCAGATCTTCATTAATACTTTAATGTACAAACTGCAGAGAGTTTAAGCTATGCCATTACTATGACTTGCCCTATGTCCTCACAGGATTTCTAAAACTTAAGGTTTTATAACTGTTCTTTTATTCTCAGACAACAATCTGTGAGATTTATGATAATAAAATATAACATTTGAAATTATAGGAAAATAAAATATAACAATAAAGATACAACAAAAAAAATGCTTAATGCTAAAATTTAAATGCCTAATAAAATAGCAACTGGAAATTATATTTAAAAAGCAGCCCTTTCATATTTTACTCACAGTTTGGCTTTGAGCAGGGAAAGTTTGCCCATTACTTTTCTGGATAACCTATTGTAATGGTGCTGGTTTTGAAAGAAAAGACATAATTTTACAGCAGAGTTGCAAGTAGGGAAAAGTAGATGATCCCCATCAGCAAAGAGAAAATAAAGTGCTCTCTCTTCTGGCTCTGAACAGAAGCAAATGTTATTTGTTTTAATGAAGAATGGCTCATACAAATGCTCTCTGGATCTGGTATTTTTTTGGAAATACTTTTGTCAGATGATGTTTTAAAATATTCCCAAACGTTTCATATTAAGCAGCTGACCCAATTCATCGTCTAATATGTAATGAAAACATCCAGATTCATCTGAAGAGCAGAAAGCACTTGCAAAGCTAATGGTGTTTGATAAACGAGACCTTCATCCCCAGCTCTCCTTAACCTGATGCAGTGATCACACATCTGTCTCCCTTCCCAGTGGAATATTCATTTCTGCTGCCTCCTAGCCCTGAAAGCTCTCACCTGCCAGCTGATATTAAGCAACAGCCTGACAGCAGAGGGAACAAAATAAAATGAATTTGCGCAATTCAAGAGTAACTGGAAATATTCCTAGAGAGGGACGGATTAGCACAAGAATGACTGCAGGTCATTAAAGGCTGTCCGAAACACTCTTCAGTGTAGGTCCCTCGTATTTCATCTATTTCTACTCTAGGAAAAGTGCTCTGCTTGCAGAGCTGTCTCTATTTTTATACTTTCTGAAGAAAGGGACTCAGTGGGTTTCATGCTGCTTTAACACACTGTACCCTGGAGAATTTGGTCTAATATTATGTAGTAAAGTGGTTGCAGAGAAGAAGAAAAGCAGTGCCACACATTTTTCTGAGAACCAGGCTGGACTTTCCCCAACACTGAGCAGCAGTGGCTGGTACTGAACACTCCTGCGAACAGCCACCCACACCACTGCAGGGAAAATACAGAACAATACCCAAACTTTCACCCAGGTAAACTCATTTGCACAGAGTGAGGTGGTTCAGCAAGTCAAGAGCTACAACCCTGGGAGACAAGATGCGCTTTCAGATCCTGTGCTGCTCTGCCAGCACAAACATTTCTATCTGCTTGTAAAAATCATCTCAGGATCAAGCTGCAAAGAGCTTCCAGAGTTTGGGAAATTCAGCCTATCCTCTGCCAGTCAGATGGTGCTGAGAATTGTATATGGCAAACCCAAGAGACATTTTATCAAGGAATTCAGACTGGGAACAATAGGCTTACAGAGGTCCCCAGTCCTCAGCTTTGCACTAGCTGTCCTGGGGGGGAGTTATCATAAAGCTTGGCCATAAGGAGAACAATGCTGCATTCAATGGGATGGAGTTTATCCTCTCCTCGGAGGAAGGATTGCAAGACCTCGGCTTCTTTGGATGTTGCCTCCTGAGAAGCAGCTCATTCATACACACAGCTACATGTGCAGCCCTGCCTGGGAACTGAGGCTGCAGGACACACAGTGCTGGATGCTCCCGAATTCCCTTGTATCTGCACTTACTCCTGATTTCCTGCTTCCTAAAGAGCCCCTGGCTTTCCCTGCTGTGGGTTACAGCTACAGGATGCCATCACCCAGTTGGCCGAGAATCCCAGTCTGTACATTCAGGCCCAGCTTCTCCTTTGTGGCCCTGCAGGTAAAAACCCCCTCAGATACATCCCAAAGGTCTCCCACAGTTTCCACAGCGGAACTTCCAGCACGGCCCAGTGGGGATTACCTTGACCAATGACTTCATCTTAACATTAGACTCCAGTTTGTGCTCAAGAAACTCCCAACACAAACTGGACACAGAGAAGACACCATGAGCCTTGCTGTTGCAAAGCAAACAAGGCCCGGACCTTCCTAGGGAACAGACAACCCCTCAGTTTCCAAACTACGGCTGGTGCTGTTTCCCAAGTCCTGGCATGACCAGGGAATGGTGCTGGCAGAGATCTCTTCTGGCCTGATAAGGAGGCACAGAAGGTAGTTGGTACCCCATCCCATGAACCACTTCCCTAGCACAGGAAACAGGAAATGGGAGCAGAGTGAAACAAGGGAGGAGAGAAAAGAATCCGTATGAGACTCCCAGCACGTGTAAGAAACAACACGGGGGCTCAGAAACCCTCGAGGGATACCTGAGGCAGGCAGGGCCTTCCCTGGAGCTGGGCTGCTCCACAGCTGCCTCAGAAATCCCTTCTCCACGTGGGAAGGTGCAAAGGTCTCTCCAATACCGAGGCACAGATCAATGAAGCCCAGATGCTTTCCTGGCACTTCGGCACGTCGTGAAGGTTGGCAGCAAATTCCTACCACGAACACAGGGATTTTCTCACTGCCCTCTTTGTTTGACAAATTTTTGTTCCAATTTTGTCTAATTGTCATAAAGCATATGTATTCATTTAAAAACACATCAGTCAACCATCCAGCACACTTGGAAATGCATATTCAACAGGAGATGGGAAACTAGTCTTCTTAAAAAGATTACTTTCCTCGTGGAAAGAAATTTAATGTTTTCTGAACATTTTCTATTAATTAAGTGCCCAGTTAGGGACAAAACCAGTGAATACTGAAACAGATCATTTACGTAAAGCAAAGGGTACGCAGAATGCCAAACCATTTTCCCCCTCCCTCAAAGATGAGACATGTAAAACCTTTGGAAGAAAGGATGCCGTGCAAGCAGGACTCAGCAACCAAAGAAGCCGTAAACAAGATTAAACTCTGAAACCTTTATGAATACTCTTTTCTGGACAAAAAGAACTAATAATTTCTCCAATTCTCTTCAAAGGGATTACTTAAGTGCAAAATTATGCATGTACCTAAAAATATTTACAGGCATGGAAGCCTTCCTGTAAATTGAAAATAAATTAATCAGCTCAGCCAGTGTTTCAGAGGGGCCCCTGCTGAAGACAGATGATGTGACACTGTCCGAATAAAACCTGAGGTCGTTCCATAATCTCCATGGATGCAATTCCTGATGGGGTTATGAATAATATCAGTTCTCATTATATCTCATGGCTGTTTGAAGTCATTCTACGTCTCAGTATGTGCAAGCCAAATATCGCTCCATCTGGAAATACATTCCTTAAATGAAGCAATTTTGCCCGTGCAGAAAGTCTAATCCTACAAAGTCCCCGGGAAAAGATTCTGCCAACTTCAAAGCAGACCGTGCTTCTTGCAAAATATGGTAATAATTATCCATCCCTTCAGCACGTTAGAAATACTCATTTCATCAAGGTCAGGCAGTGAGATCCACTTGAGGGACTGTGACTGCTTGCTCATTTTAAAGCCTGATTCCTCTATGTTGTCCCATAAGTCTGTGCTAAGTGTGAACACGAAGAACACGCTAAAACTACCAGGTTGTTAAGCACGAAAACTGCATCAAACTCATTGATTTAAAGGGTTGGGGGGTTTTTGTTAGACTAATTTGAGGAGTTTTGTCTGTTTTTTACATTAAAACACACTTTTCACTCAGCAGCTAAAGTTAATTTGAAGCTCATGCATATAGAGAGATTCATTACCAACAAGACCAAAGAGAGAAAGTAAATACAAAAATAAGCAAGCATGTTTCTTAATTGCTGCTGTCTCATCTAGGGTCAAAGATATCAGTGTCTCTCCATCACTCCTGACATCCTCAGGCAGCACATCCAGAGCTGCTCAGATGCTTCGAATGAGTAACTACAAAACACACAGTTCCTGGCTAATACTTTGGGGTTTAGTATTTCTAAGTTGTGAAGTTTTATCCCCAACACTGACTCAATTTCACCATGGGTTCTGGCCTGGAAGGTGGCTAATGAAACCAAGTTGTTAGTGCAAGATTTTTGATAAAAGATAAAGCTGCAGCAGAGTTGTTTTGGTTACAATAACAACAGTCCTATACGGGGGCAAGGAGGGTTTCCAGTGAGGTTTTTGCAGCTTTTCTAGCAGGAAACTTTCAAAAATGAGACATCCATGCTTAAACAGAAAGAAAAATGAATGCAATCAACAGACTCCTTAATTGTCTTTCCCATGGCTCACTGCAGAAAAAAGCCCACACCTTTATTTTGCAGATACTAATTTCAGAATATGGTATTTTTAGGAAATTAAGAAAAAAAAAAGAGAGAGAGAAGAAAAAAAGAGATATGACTGACATATATTAATTAAACCCTGCTGTGATGTTTATTAGTTTGGGAATAATTATTTAATCAAGAAATAGCTGCCAAGCTTTTGATTTGATGCTGATGAATAGATACGTTCAAGAAGATATTTGAAGCCAACTGAAGTAGGAAAAAATCCAGAATAATACATAGAAATGTGAAAGCAGTGGCTCAGCATAAGAACACTGACCTTGCCCTTATTCATGTTCTGAGTCTGAGACCTTTGGCTTCTTTTCTGAATAAGCACCGTTTTGATCTGCAGACATTTATTGACATAACCGAGCCAAACATAACAACAACCCACAACACTACCTGAAGGAAACAGGATAAACAACTTGGCAGCTCCCTGGCAACTTGTGCTCCATGTCCTTCCACTGCTCCCACATAAACACACCTAGGGAAAAAACCTCATGGAATGAAAGGACAGGGAAATCCAGAAGGATAATGAGGAGAAGGAGGAAGAATGGCCCAAATACAAAGCTTATACGATTTCTCTAGAGTCAATCAAATGTCATGGTGGATTAAAAACCAAGTAAAACTCTGCACACACAGATCTATACAACGTGTGCATGTATATGTACACACATACATACCATAAACCAAATATGTTGCTTAGAATTATCCTGTTAGACATTCGTTAGGCATTGTCTTCTTACACAACTGCTTTGAAAGACACCTTTCTAAGTGATCTGAATCAGGGCATTGAATGGACATGAAAGATCTTTCCTTTCTGGACAATTTTTTCTCTTTCTGAAAGCCAAATACTGAACTGCAGAAGGGGTTGTCAATTCAGCAATTCATTTCTGCTTCTCTGAAAGTGCTACAACCTTCAGAGGCTGGATCGATCTTCTGTCAGCAATGTCTGCTAAAGCAGCACGGATTCCCTCTGGAGTGGCAGGATCTACTGAGGAAGGAATTGCACACAAGCATGAAACCAGGGACTTCACCAGGATCTTGTGCTGCTGCTTTAACACAGACTCGGATTTCTCCTGTTGAGGTAACAATCTTCTAATTTTAAAAGGAGTGGGAGATTTTGTGAGCCTGAACGTCAACAAAGGTTTTGTCTGTCAGAGTGAGGAGGCGTAATGGGAACTAAGGGAGTGGAAAAGGTGCCCAAACTCTTCTGAGCACAAAAAGGTGCTCAAAATCTCCTGATTTTCTCCTCGCCAAGCAAACTCAAACTCAAATTTGCCCTGTGTGGACACCCTCTCGAGAATACACCGTTGGTGCCATCATTTCAAACCCACTCCATTTGTCAACTGAGGCTTGGGATTTTAGCCTTGGCCTACTTTGCCAGGGTTCACTTTCTAGCTCTTGCTGTGAACATCTCTTCCAGCGAAGCCAGAGCTTTGTGAGACAGAGCCTGCACTTACTAACGAGGTGCAGATAATTTTAGCAGTGTTGTTTCTTTAGGCTCCCTTTCCTATTGGGGAAGTTAAGAGGATTCACACCAGCAGGACAAAGGCTAGAACATACACAGTCCATTCCTCCTGCCTCTCACATATACTTGGATATCACAGCCAGCCTTCGTTTTGCCTTTCCTACACTTTTGAAGAATTAATTTTTGAACCTTAAGAGTTTTCTTCTAAGACCATTTCCTGTGTGTAACTTACCTAAGTAAAGTACCAAATGAAATCCCTAATTTACTGTTTTCTAGAGTGAATCATGTACAAAAGCAACCTAGAATAAATAAATACCTGCAATCACAGGAGCACTCTCTACACAGCTAACTAATACCTGGTGATTGATATAATAGGTAATTTGATAGGATCAAAGCCTAATGAAGATGAGAAAGTTTCTGTTTTTCACATGTTTAATCTCTTCCATAGTATAGGACAGGCTTGCTGTTTGTTTTGAATAGCCAGACTACAAGCAGCCTGGTCTCCACTGAGATTTTACTTCAAGCTAAAAAAACCATTTACTAAAGACAAGATTTTAAGGAGTGTCTAGACTAGTCTTCACCCATGTGTCATCTGTTAGAAACAGAAATATCTTTACACTGTGCAAAAATAACCCAGTACAGGGTGTCCAATGACCAAATAACTGTGCACAAGACTGTCAGGAGACAATAAAAGGACTGCAAAACTTTACAGGAATGTCGGAAAATTCAGTTCCATGATTAGTAAAATCCCGTTCCATATATTTGACATTTTTAAGGGCAACCTTCTCAGCAAGGATTGTATGCAAGAAGGCTCAAAGCTACTCCCCTTTATCACAAAGTGCTTTTACAAGCACACACGGTTTGTGCTTTCCCCCTACTCCCCTACAAAGGGCCTGAGGCTAAACTGGGTTAGTGTGTCACTGTGACAGCAGTTTTTATGCTGAAGATACACGGAGCACAGAAAAGAGACCAAGAGGACAACAGAAAAATTTCATCTTGTTTTGCTGGGGCACAAGCTTGGAAGAAACTCAGGCAAAGTTGCTCATCTATTGCTTTTTGCACTTATTTTGTGTTGTTTGATGCCTCAGTTCAAGTGCTCTGTGTTATCTCTGAGGGCTCTGGGCTGGAGCACATCATCACCCCCTCACTGAGGAGGCTGTGAGCAAACAGATCCAGAGGCACTGTCCATCCCCTCACATCATCTCTCCTGGCACCTGCTTTCCCCTTCCTCTCAAACCCTTTTCCTCCTGCAGGTCAGGAGCATGGCACATCTGGAAGACACATAATTAGGAAGACACCCTGATATGGCTCTCATTTGGGTTTGCACCTCAACAGCTTTTCAGGACCATCCATGTCTCTCTCTGATTCCCCATTTGCCCTTTGAACAGCTGTGGATGCCAGGGTGCAGCTAAAGCAGGACATGACAGCTCTCCAGGCATGTAACAGTGCTAGGTGCCATTTGACAGTGATCCTTCTGGCCAGACAAATAAGAAATACTAATGCATTTTTAAGGTGTAATCTTGCAATTGTGACCGATTACCTGACTGCAGAGACATGATGGCATGCACAGAAAAGCATTATAAAGTCTAAAGGAGTGCAAGGAAACAGCTCTTGGACTCTTTTAATGGCTTAAAATCTCGAGGGAAGGAAGAAGGAAGCATGCTGTGAACACAGTAGTGTTTGGCTTAAAAACACAATGCATGATTTATTAATTCTGATGAAGGTTCTTGTAGCAAGTGTTTGGCTTAAAAACACAATGCATGATTTATTAATTCTGATGAAGGTTCTTGTAGCAAGTGTTACATCCATCTAATTTAAGAGAATAAAATGTATTTAATCCTGATCAATCTTGCTGAACCTGCAAGCTGAGCTCTCCACCATCCAACTGAACCACGCTTTTGTGTACAGAGTACTTTTAAAGAACTGTCTGAGCCTTACTGGACTGAGAACTGCACAAGCAGTAGGGGAACAGACCCAGCAGAATCTGCCTTCTGAAGAGAGCTGAAACCTCAGCCTTGTGCTGGTTCTGCTGCAGGTGGCATTTTTGCTTCCACTGGACTGAGCCAAACCAAGTCTCATTAAAACCAAGTTATCCTTCAAAGCCTGTATCACCTCTCATACTGTACACACCACTTCAAACAAATTATCTTAGCTCTGCTTGGACTCCTACCCAAGATAATGTGCAGCAACATACCAAACAGTGATCACAGGAGATCCACAGTTTGGGAATATCACTAAAGGGATTGGGGAAATAATCTGTGGACAACAGAACTGAAATACTCAAAGACATAGAACGATGCATATGAATCAGGTATGAACACTGCCTCTAGTAAACCTTGAGATCTGTTTAACTGGGCACATCAGATACTACTTTTCCACTGCCACTGGAAGGACACCTCCCTGCCTTTTCACATCGAGTTGTACATTTTCTTTTTTTCTATTTGCAGACAGATACAAAAGCCTCATGAGCACCTCATGCAATAGGATGCATGATTTGAGGTGGACGGTGAAGTCCCACACTGAGCCACACACCACACGATGCCAGTTCGATTTTGGTGTGTAAAAGCTGGTGCTCCTAAGCAGACTGGACATGAGCAGTTTTTGTATCTCCTGCCTGCAGCACGCAGGATCAGAATAAAACCAGGAATATGAAAATCATCTTGGCTTTGCTTCACATGTGAAAACAGCTCTCACAGTGACTTAAAACTCAGCATTATTTTATGGTAAAAACCGACTATTTCTCTTCGCTATGCCCCAACAGTCTTAAACGTAAAATTTCCTTCTTCCTAATACATTCCAAATAGTTAGTACAGGTATAAATTTCAGAAAGAGATGAGTCTTGGGAAATAGAAGAAATGAAATTCTAAGGCTGTACCAACACACTGCAGTAACCAATGGTGGTGAATCTTTCTTACCACTGTTACTCTCAACCACAAACTCTCTCCAGTTTAAACAAGGAAGAGTGATACAAATTGGATACCATGCCTATAATCCATGGTGCCTAGTGATACTATCAGCTGCCAGTGAACTAGGATGTGCCTGTGTGTGCCCTGAGAAGCCCAGAATGAAGCCAGCACTCCACTTTCACACAGGTTATCCCAGACTCTGCCCTTCCCAGTCGAGTGTTTCCACGCACGAGCAGGAGTCGAGCGAGGGCCAAGGCACAAAATCGGAACGTGCGTTAATCCCGGCAGCTCCGGCCTTGGGAAACACAGAGAAATCAGCCAAATATCCTCCCAGTAAAAGGGAACTTGGCTGATTTCAGCTTCATGTTTATATTGCTGAGGGACTTGGCTCCAGTTTCCCAGTTGCCGTACGGACCCATGAAAGGCTTTATCTCACTTTCCAAAAATGTTGTTTTAACCTTAGAAAGAACAGGACTGATGTGAGGAAAGGCTACAGGCTTGGATGCCTTGGCGTTCCGAGACACATTCCAGACTTTTAGGACAAATTACAGGCCAAACCTTTTAATGACTTTTGCCAAGGTGGCTTTGTCCAGTCTCCAGTGAGTGCTCCATGTGCACAGCCTGACCATGACTGCGGAGATGTGGAAGCACCACAAGCTTTGGAGCAGGACACGGGAGCCTCCCAGCTAAATCCAGACTTTCCAAATATTCCCAGCCTCAAAAAAATTTCCAGATAGTAACACTGGGTGGAGAGCTCAAGGCTGTATTTCTGTTAAAGTCTGAAAAAAATACTGTCCTCAATAGTGGACAGGGAAGGAAGGATCTGGTATAATTTGTGTCCCAATAAAGAAAATTTATTCAAGTTGTAAAAGCCACAGCATTTTAAAAGAAGACTTTCTCCTCCTCATTAACTCCTCATTGATGTTTACTATGTATTTCACATAGATTTTGGCTTAGCTGGTAAAATAAACTCCTGAAGTGTTCATCTGACACTGACTGGTCAAATAAAATGGCAGCAAGTAGCCTTTGAGATAGAAGAGGAAAACAAGAGAGGAAAAGAAGAGGAAAAAAAAGGAGAGAGGAAAAGGACAGGGGAAAAGGAGAGCAAGAAGAGAAGGAGCAAGAGGAGGAGAAAGAGAAGGATTATCATTATTGCAATATACATCCCATTCAGAAGAGCAGATTTCTCTTCCAGAGCAGTGTGTAAATGTCAGTGAGCTACATTGCTAGTAACCACGCTGCAAACCTTGTAACTTCATCAGAAGGAGCCAAAGTTTAAAAAATATTATAATAGGAGATGGAGATTGAGCATAAACTTTCAATGACAAATGCAAGAAGCTGATCTTAAAAGAACATTTAGAGCTAGAGATTAATTCAATCTATCTCCATAAACATCAGGGAACCATTGTAACGAGACCACAAAAATCAACCCCCCTTTCCATGCTGTACCAAAACCAGGGGAGATGGAAGCAAAGGTAAATTCCATTGAAACATCTGCTCACATTTAATTATACAGCTACTACAGCCTTGATCTCTCTGATCTGGACCAGTGTGAGGTAAGATTACCACAGCTACAAATCACAGTAAAGAACAAGAATTAGCTGCCTGCAGTATTTATAACTGGGGACACTCTGCTGAGGATTTCCAGCATACATCACACCAACAGTCAGGCAGATTCATCCCCCACTGCATAAATAGCACCACTTTTTATCCCTAAATGAGAACCTTGCTACAACGAACTCCAGAGAGTAAATAGCTGGGTTTATTTGAAATTATTTTAGTATAATTTTAGCAAAACAATTTACTCAGACTGTTCCTGCTTCAGTAAAAGCAATTGACTTTTCATCCTGATTTTAGTGGTGCTGCTGGGGGAAATGAAATCAACTTTTCACGGTAATTCTGAATAGGAAAGCTCAGCCCTTAAATTTTCTTCTCCCTTGTTAAAATATTCTTTCTTCTACAGAAAAGCAATAAAACGGCCTTGTTGTTAGTATAGTACCATGTATGAAGAGATTTCTCTGATCACCCATTATATCCTGGCAATGCAATCTGATCAATTCAGTGCTGCAGACAAACTCCAAGGGCAGCCCCTAAAGCCTAGAGGGACCCAAAGAATTTTGGTTTATATGTCACACACAACTGGAGCTGATGAAACAGCTTCAAAAGCTTTGGAGTAGTGTGCCAGCATTTTGTCCTCAATTTTCCTTTTTTCTTCAACCTCTGTAAGAAAAACTGACAGGTCTGGCTGGTGGTTTTATAGTTCTCAATCGCTGCTGTTTCAGAGTAAGTGGGGTGTCTTTATCTGCAATTCAGGCAACATCCTTCTCCTCTGTTAAAAAAAAAACCAACAAGGAAGCAAAGCAGCTGGAAATATGACATTCCTCCCCAAATTGCAGGGCCCCAGAAGGAGTCAGCCTGTCCCTGCCAGGGAGCTCTCCATCCCCATTAACAAACCATCAGCATTTCACTCCCACAGGATCTCATTGTCTGCTTGTACAGAGACACAGCCCCGAATTCACAACTCCCTGAAGTGAGAACCCTGTAGGAAGGTTGGTTAAACAACTTAAAGCAACTTTTAATTCAATTCCTGCTTGTTTTTAAATCAATGGAAAGGTGCACGACCTCTGCTCTCAGAAACCCAGACTTCTGTCCTTTCTTCTACCACTATTTTCCCTTGAATCTCTGTGGAATTTGTTTGCATCAATCAGGAGCAAACAGTAATAAAAACTACATGTTTTTAAAGTTCTTTAAGTGATGCAAACCTAAAAATTACAGAGCTAAAAATAAATAACACTTAATTTGATTTTTTTCTCTTTACAACATTTTCTGACAGCAGCACCAATCCAGCTGTACTAGTTCTGCACTTAATTTCTCTAGTTTCAAGGAAGAGACGTAAATCTCTTCTATTTATCTAGGAGACATTATCTCAATTAAATTTATGACAAGAAAGAAGACATTTTCTTTGCCCAAAAATACAGAAAACGGTCAAGGGAAAATTAGAACTCATGGGGGCAAAATCCCTTGCAAGCTGTGCAGGGGTTAGTTAAATATAAAAGCATGCTTAGAAACCAGCACTCGGCCAAGCAGGCACCTAGCAACAAAATGCTGCACGTGATGTGCTTTTAAATAGGAGAGGAAGTGGTGTTGGTCAGTGAAGCAAGAATTCCTGCTTGAAACATCTCCTGCTACTGGTCTGCCAAATGCCACAAGGCTAAAGGATGCTCTCACGATGTCGAAGTGAATTACTGAATTCTCTGTTTCCAGCTACATTTTGGCAGTGTCTGTACCTTCTCTACAGCCACAGAGAGGTTCTTCTTTTCTTCATGGGTTTTGTCCAGAAAAGCAGAAAATATTTAAAGGAACAGATGTTATAAATTTGTGATGCACAAAGTGGCTGCAACACTTCCAACCATGAAGGGATGAAGATGGCACTCAAGACAGGTGCTGTGTTTCAGTCTGTGTGGAAAAAAATCCCTTGAGGTTAAGCCAAGAAAAGCTCCCAAGTTAAAAGTGTCTCTGGGATAACTTCACATCAGTGCCTGCCTCTTAGGGAATGTAGCAGAGGCTGCTTTCTTATCTTTCAACTTGATGTCCTGAGAAAAGCTGCATGACTGACCCTGCAATTTACCACTGCAGTGATGGACACTTTATAGTCCTGTATATTGAATAGGCATAACACTGTTTGCAGGCTGACAATATAATGTATGGGGCCATATACGTGTAACAGCTGGAATAAAGAGCTTAAATCTGCTTTGTGAGATGTGTGGCCATTAAAACACAAGCAATGGTGGAAATAAAATAAGGAAAAGAGTGTGGGAAAAGGCTGTTTTGCGCTTGTTAGTACTAAACATCAATTCACAAACAGTTGCTCCCCTAAAAAAAAAAAAAAAAAAAAGGGAGAACTTGCCAAGTGTAAAAGTCTGTGCCATGAAATCCCAACAGATACAATGAGTAATGTGACAAATCCTTGCGATGTACAAGACGGAGTTAAGCTCTCAGGGTACATAAGCTGCCACAACTTCATAAATATAAAATGAAAATAAATCTTTGAAATTGTCTAAAAATACAGCAGTGCCAGTCATACTGAAAATGGAAAATAAAGATGGGAAAAAAAAAAAAAAAAGGCACCAACCCGTCAAAAAAGATATGGGTCCAAACATCAAGTAAGATACGGGTCCAAGCTCTCCTGCAAAGGCTGTGTTTGAGCAGAATGAGCATAAAAGCAGCCCAGATCTTCTATAAAGTTGCAAAGAAGTCAGTAAATTTACAAGCAATTATCCTGAAAATCTGGCTATCAAGATCACACAGATTTCAAGCTGTAACAACCATTACAACAATTAATTTAGTGTGTGCACAGGCACTGAGGCTGCTTAACTTACTCAGAAACAGGTTCACAGACATTCACATGCGCTGCCTGCTCACACCACTGACATTCTGCCTGTGGAACATTGTATTTCTCCTGGATAATGTTATTACATATTTTATTGACGTCAATAACCTTGTTTCTCGAGGGCAGTAATAACTTTTGGCTATTTTTACTTACAAGCAGGAATTTGCAAATATTAATTGAGGTCCGTGATCCTTTATGGTAATAGTTACCAGAATATTCAGAAAGGAATAACACAACTTCTCCTGTAAATAGTGCCAGGCCAAGAACAAACATAAATTTAAGCTAGTATTTGCTATATATGCTCTTACTGTGGATTTTTTTACTCTACAAGCCAGTAAAAGAAGCTATAATAAATTCTGTTTTACCCTTTTCCACATGATCAACCTTATTTCAGCTGCAAGAAAATAAGAAGTGTTTTGGGAAATGTGCAAGAAAGCAAAAATTATTAAATGGTATTTTCTCAGCTTTCAAAATACAATGGTTGAAGGCAGCAAATTGGGTAAGGGAAGGGAACATTCTTAATCCCTCCTCTTTGTCCCTGTGCAGCTCCACTCTGTTTTCTCATCCTGACACTGACAAAGGTGGGCAGTGAGGGTACAGCAGCATAAACCCCTGTAACAGACCTGCCATGCCAAGGGACAGTGTGTTGTGAAGCTGTTCTCCCACTTCCAGGTATTCCGTGTCCGAACTAATAATAATAACACTAAAAAAGTTATGTATTTTGCCGTGGGCCATTCTAAAACATCTCAGATTTTTTAAAAACACCTTGTTCCACTCTGATTTCACTCCAGCACTTCAGTTATCTCTCTTCCTGTTGCCTACATGTTCTACTCATCCCTTCTCACAAGATACCTGGATAGATCATCACACTACATCCAGACCACACAATCTGTCCTTCTCTTTTTGGGCACCTCCCAGTGAAATTCTTTTTCCGCCTGGTTTCTTTTCCTTCTTGCCGTTCTTCAGGCAATGGAATCCATCAGAGGCTTTCCTGTGGCAGCAAAGGAAGCTGCTGCTGAGGCTACACCAGATCCAACACCTTTGGTGGCTGGAGAAGCTGGTGAGGAACAAAGTCATTCATTTAGGTCCTACAAAACCAATCAAGGCCTTTATATCAGCCTGAGGATCCATTTATTGTAACCCCTGGGACATCAGAGTGACCAATAACTTTTTAACAAAAAACCCCACGGTATCACAGACCAAGAGTTCTTTTGTACAGTGATAAGCGGAGTTTTTCTCCTCAATATAGTCATTTTTCAGTTTAATATTCACCCGATGAGCTTAGTGCATTTCTAAGCCAATCTTTGCTTGGCTATGAATAAAGGATTAGGCCTGATGTGAAAGGTCACGTAGACCTTGAGAGCTATCAAGTTACAAGACATTTTAACAATGGAGTGAACAATTTAAATACATCTTGGGAAGTTAAAAAATCCTAATGATGGAGTCAAACACAGAAACAAATGATACTCTGTTCTACTAATAAAAAGTTTATCTTGTCTCTTCCAGCTATGTTAATACAGGGATTTTTATGTACTCTGTCAACTTGACAACAACAAGTTTATCAATTATAGCTAGTTTTTTCCCAGAAGTTTCTACCATGAAAAGTTTGCAAGCACCAAAATACAAATCTTCAGCAACCCCCATTAAGAATACTTCCCTTGTTATTAAATGAAATAATCTTCAATAATGTTTGTACAAACATGATCACACCTTTACTTCTAACTCTCCTGTAAATTACCCCAGTCAAAATTTGCACAAATATAAACAAAAATACCCACAAAACACTTAGAAATTGGAGTTTCTAAGCACTTTTTTGGAGGCGGAAATGTGTCTCTAACATGTCTCAATGCTGATTCCAGTCAGAGAAGTGTGTCTTACACTTACCTAGAGATTGTTTCATGAGGCATTTCTGCATGTAACAGGGAAAAAATCCCAGAAGTAATGAAAGGTCAGTTTTTGATAAATTTTGCGAATAGCAGAAGTTACAAAATTTCACAGCTTCTCTCCTACATAAGATCACTATTTCTTGTTTTCCTCCAGACTGCTTTCTGGCAGCTGTTGACAAAAACTGACTTTTTAATGGCTTGCATAAGCTTGGCTGACAAAACTCCCAGTAGATAACAGCCATCTACCACACAGCACTGACAGATGACAATGCCCTCCGAGTTAAGATCACTGCTCCAATAATCCTCTGTGCTCTTCACAGCACCACCAAAAAACACTTATTTATTCATCAGCTTCCAGTGAAGATTAACACTTATCCCAGTGAAGTTGGAAGACAGACAGTGTCTTTATCATTTTCAAGATAAACCCAAGCAAGAGATCACAACACTAAGTGCTGATCACAGCAATGTGGGACTTAAAAGACTTGAACCTCAGAAGGCACCCGAAATTACAGCCCCACAAATCACAGGCAGCTGAAGGACAGCCAAAAGAAAATACTGAAATGAAACCATTCTGGCCTGTCTCATCAAATGACTGGAAATGTAACAGGGATGGCATCTGATAAAAGCCATTTAAGAAAGCTCTGCCAGAGTGTCCCAGGATTCTGTTTGGCAGCAGCTGCTTTGTACCTGCCTCTGGGAGGCTCCAGAAGCTTTGGGTGCATCTACACAGCCACTGCAGGCTTTCCAAATCTGTTGGATCAACAGCCAGTGCTGGCACAGTTTGCAGTGATGCCTTCTGAAATCAGGGCCGGTCCATTGACCTCTCAATTTCTTGAAGGAAAGAGATGTAACAATCTCTCCTATGAGACAAACCTCGGAAAAAAGCAATAAAACAACAGAACTCCCGTGACAAGGGCTGTTGGGAGGCCTACAGCCTTTCAATTCCTGCCAGGGATTTTCTCAAAGCCATTCTATTTTTGTCTTCTTTTCTTCTTCCTGAAAAAGCAGAGATGGGAAACGCTCTCACACACTGCAGTGAGGCTGGACATGGCGAGGTGGGAGAAGGGAAAGAAGGGAACTGCAGCAAGCAGTGTGTGTTTGCCTGCAGAGTGAGCCAGCAAAGAGCAGATCCAGGTGGACTCTTAATCTAAATCCAAACCACAACTTTTTCAATGCTCTGAGATACAGGAACACCATCTTGGCATGTGAGAGAGAAAAACTGCCCACACTCACCTGTACCATGGCAGCTCTGGTTTCTAGTTTCTGGGATGTAAACACAAACTTCAACTGGTTTTCTATGTTACTTACTCCATCAACAACATCAACACACAGTATAAACCACAGGATCAGTTGGCCAAGCCGGTCATTTCTAAGAGATTATTGAAGGCTTGATATCAAACCCTATTCTGTTTACATTCCATGGACCTCTGCAAAACAAGTCAGCTAAACTGAACATAATTGTCCTGCTTTCTAGTGTTTATGATCAGGAAATCAGTAATAATTTTCTTCCACACTGGTAGATTTACTTGGAACTTGAATTATAAAAGCAATTTTCAATAACGTACTGGGTGTATGAACAAGCCTTTTCCATAATAACACCACTTATTTTAGAGGGATGATACTTCACAGAACACAATCACATTTGAAGAGTTCTTATTATAGTAACTCCCCTATAACTGGAGCATTAAATAAGTTCTACTGTGTTATTAAAAAGTCTTGAAAATACTCTTTGAAGTTACTTAAAGTTACATTATGGCTCTGTCACTTCTTTTAGAAGAAATAAGGCCTGGGAATTGTGGCGAGGCACAGAATTACAAGGTTGGCGTGACAGCTCCACTGCAGGCGACTGTGCCACTGAACCACCAAACCCCCTTTGTGCAAAACACCCTTTCCCACGGGCACAGCATCTCTCAACACACGGCAAACCTGGCTTGTCTCCCTCCAGGGCTACTCAAACCTCTTCTGACCACACACCACGAGACCCAGGCCTCTGCTCATGTTTCTGCACTGCTTTTTGCTGCCTTTGGATAAATCTCCTGCCTGCAATGCAAAAGAGTGAGGCGAGAGGCCTCCCTGTAACTGGCTGATCTTTTAGTAACCGTGTTTGCCATATTGCTTTTGATATTTCTGAGGAGAGACTATGGCATTTTTTGTCTCAAATCTCACCAGCTGAAATGTCACGGTGCACATCAGAGTTCAGGCAGCAAGATAAGACGACTGATCCAAAGCTCTCCGTTAAAAGTGGATCAGTCAGAGAAACTTGACTTCTGCCCTTGCAATTGAAGTTCTTTAGGAAATCAATCCCATTAAATATCATTCATAAAAGTGCCTATAAGCAAGTGGCTACACTGACTAAACAAAACCCCTACATTTTGCTCACTTGCATCCTACTGGCTTCTCTCAGAATTTCCTTCACATGGAATTAAAAAAATCCCACAAACACAAACTGATGTAGGAACTCTGTCCCAGATTACTCAAGGTGTAACAAAAATTCAGTTGGTGATAAATGTGCAGCACTGTCATGAAGATCACAAACAAGAGAAGCAGGAGAGTTATTTTCCACTGCCGAGCAATGGGAGGTGGGCAGATCCCAGCTTGCCAAGGGACTTTCCCACATGGCACAAAGTACTTGCAACTTGTGTTCCTACTGACTGTGCTCCCCCGTACTCTCCTCATGCAGAATCTCTCCTCTGCTTCTTGGCTCATTTTAAACCCTCAAGAGTGAAAGCCTGGTTTTAACAGAGTTGTGTAACTCTTCCCAATGGAACTTTTCAGCTTCAGTCTCTCTATGCATCACCTAAAACATCATGAATCTGTTGTTTGAAACCCTGTGGCCCCATTAAGAAATCCCAAGCTTTGTTCAGAAAGCTTGAAAGCACAAAAAAATCAACGCATGTAGAACATTGGAAATTTAGACAATTTTATGCTCTGGGTGTTCCCATCTGGAGTGGGAGGTAGGATTACTTTTCTGCTTCACCTGATAATGCTGGTAAGTTCAAGTCTCTAGTCTCAGTGCATAAATGAATCAATAATGTTATTTCAAACTTGAAGGCACACCCCAGTAAGTTTTAAAATCAAATTCTTCTTTATGTCTGGCTTCCTGACAATGGTAATGCATCACATGTCCCTCTGCTACGAGCAGACGGTGAAAATTCAAGGGAAATTTTTGTCCCAGGATAGCCCAGACAAGGCACTGATTGCAATACTGTATTCCCTGGGTAAAGCTTCACCATTTCAGTGTTGACAGATTTCTCTATGTTTAAGCACACAACCGACAGCTTTGCAAACCTAAATCATGTCAATTTTCCACCCAATACAATGACTAGGCAACACAAATGGCAACAATATTTACATCCTTTACACCCTACATCTGGCAGAAGGCGGCCAGCGAGACTGGCACACTTTGCAATTACATCTGAAAAGCTCTAATACATTAAATGTAACTTCAACCCAAACGGTAGCTTCACCAACTCCAAAACAAACTGCACGGGAGATGGTGCCTCGTGTTTTTGATGTAGATGTGCATTAAGTTTAATTTCCACAAGGGGCAGAAACGATTTAACACATTTACTGGTTGCTTAGAAGCAGGGAAATCTGAAGTACAGTTCAGAAGTGAAAATATTACTTCCCAATGTGGCAAAGTGTGTTGTATAATCTGTTATTAAACAAAGAACAGTTTAGCCGAGGTGACTGAAATTATAACTGATGGAAAGCACCCACACTGCCTGTTCTTACACTGTCAAATCAGCAAAATACACAACCTTCCCTGATACTTAGGGGGATGTATGGGATATTCAGCACATGTCAGACCACGGAAACAAAACCAGCGTGTGCAGGTTCACAGGAAACAAAGCAGATGGTGGCACCTTCTCAGGCACAGGCAACGCTTTGAAAGAGCTAATGCAGCACCAGCATCTTGTGAATCCAGCTGGAAAATGGGCAATTACTCCTGGTTTTGCATGCTGGAGGTTTTCTGCAGAGCTGCCCTTCCCAACACTAGCACTGCCAAACTAATGAGTTCTCCCCACCCCACCCCACATTAACAACTCCATGGATGACAGGGTCTCAGATAAAATGCACGGTGGACAACGAAACCATCAGATGTTAATTTGAGCTACAAAGCTCTGTTCAAGGACAGTGACTCACCTGCTCTCTCATCAATTTTATTTTCAAGTCTGAATCAGAGAAACAAAAATGGGGAAGAGGATGCACTGGATCCAGCTTTTTGTGATCATCAATACCCATAGTGAAAGAAATCGGTACTTTAGTAAGTCTCAATATTTTCAATATAGAGTCCCTATTCTCAGACCAGTTAACTCAAAAGGTATCTGTTTTGTCCAGTGGACTTCATAAAAAATCCCAACCACATAAATCCATCTGGATGGAAAACAGGGTTTTACCAGAAGGTTATTTTTTTGCCTTAATAGCAGAAGAAACTCAGAATGTATCATTTGACGATATTATCTGAGAGCATGCTGGTAACCTCTAACATCACTGAAACTGTGGCTCCAAAAGGAATTTTTTTTACCAAGGTATCATTTCATAGAAAATTATGTTTAAACAGTTTGATTCATTTTAGCAGACCAAAATTCCATGTTCAGATCAGATAATGGTGAAATAATCTCTCTAACAAACTGAGACTGCAAAGAAAACGTAGCTCACCTTTCTATATGAAAATTTAATATATATTCTTACATTTTTCCTCCAGTCAAGTAGTAAAAAGAATCAGATCTGACTAACTCCCCACAGAATAACAATTCTAATATTTGACTACCTTTTAAAAAGCAATTCTAATCCAATTTTTTAAAGTTCACCCACAGCAAATTGCTGCCAATAAACGGATGGCCAGTTTTGGAGGGTTATTTCCTTGAAACATTGCCCTGAACCAACACAGTTCATGACAGATCTGCAGTGGTGACTTCTGAACAGAATGTGCCTCCTGTTTGCTCTTCCATCCTTCAGACTCAAACCTGTACTCAGTAATTGGGAATGTGGACTGGAGCGATAGGTACTAAGTTAACAGAGAAATGTAGGATCTTCATGAAAAGTTACTTTTAGGGAGATGGGAATGAGGATCTTGATTAAAAGTTCTGTTAAGGGAGATTCTGAGGAACAAGAAGGAGAAAGAGGCAGAGACAAACTGTTATATTTTGACAGGAGTACAGCAGCTCCCCACCACACTGATTAGATCCATGTTTTTCCCGGATTTACACTGTTACAGGAAAGGTGAGAGCCTAGAAATGAAGTTAAAGATGACACTCACAGTGTAATTATACAGAAAAAGAAAAGAAGATACTCTACTTGGCTGCTAAATCTGTTATGAAACAGTGTGTACTTTACCTGTTTATACCTACTTTCCTAAAATTAGCTTTCCTATGATACCCAGCTGAGGCTTCTAAAAGCCTGTTCTCCTGCCATAGCTCCATATCTGAACCTGGAAAAATACATAAAACTCACTTGCTGAAATGCTTTATCTAAAACTTACTTAATGAAAATTTTCCCCACCCTCTCATATACAGTTTATATTGACTTTTCTGGATTTAATTCAAACAAGTCCCCACGTAACCTGTGTCTTGTTCAATGCCTGTTTTCCAAACACGTACAAAGGTTTTGGAAATGTTTCCTAAGAAGCCATTGATTCCGATAAAAAACCAACTTGATAAACACCCCGCCAAAGTGTGCAGGTAAGCCCTGCTGTGTTTGGAGGGTAGAAGGCTGCAGGGGCTGTAACTAAGAGGAGATTGCTCCACTTGCAAGGGAATGATCCCACTCTGGCAGCCGCAGGAAGGACGGGATTCTGCCATTGGCAGTGCAGGGATGCAGAGCTGGCAGCTCTGGCTGTGTGGGATTTGAGACACACACACGGCATGACAGGATTTACAGGCTGGGAGTGGGAAGAAGACACGGAGAGGAGGCAGCTCATGGGTGAATATGTGGGAAGGAATGGAGAGACAGCAAGGAGGCTCTTCCAAGGTAACTCCTGAGAGTCTGTCCTGCTTCTGAATGAAGTGAAAGCTTTCCCAGCTCTGGGTGTACCCAGGTATCACCCCCAAACCTCAGACTGGACACTCCTGAAGGGAATAAAAGCAGCAGCAATATAAAAACCTGCACAAAACAATTACACCTACAAAAACCTCCCTGATTTACATCAATGAGGGATTCGGTGCAAGAGAAAAAGTGCTGCAGGAAATCAAGGCCAGGGAGATGGTGGGAGTTGGAAATGACAACCATATGGAGTCCTCAGCCCCCACAACTGCCCCGAGCCTGAAACCCCTGAATAATCCACAGCCCAATTGTGCTGTGCCCAGGAAATAGCATGGCTTTGAGATCGGATAAAACAAAAGCTTTTGTGACTCATGACAGAAGCCTTAATGCTAAAATTTCCTGCAGAACTACTGAGTGTGGCTTTTGCAACAAAGTGCTTATTACCAGGGACTTGTCGTCCCAAGATCAGCTGTAACCTTGACATCTGCTTATTTTCTTTCAGGAAACCACCTTGCTTAGTTATTATACATTGAAAGCTTGATGGTTGCCAGCAGTTAGAAGGGTACAAGCTACCAAGCAAGTGCCACAGAGTGGTAATATTGAAGCTGCAGGACGCAATGCTGCTGAAAGAACAAATAAATACTATTGGTGCAGAGAGCTTTAAGAAGGAGAAATTCTTTATTTCCCAAAGAAAAACATAAAGCAAGCCTTGCATAACTTCATTCCATTGGAAATTTCTATGAAATGCACCCCTTTGCTTTTCATACTGCCTTGGTTGTCACCTAGAGAAGGCTGGAAAGGGAATGGATGCCAGGAGCAAGAGAGAGAGGGGTGAGGTCTGGCTGGGCAAGGGTGCCTTGAACCTTCTCTCCTCCTCACCACCAACCTCTGACAGCTGGTGACAACCAGGACAAGAGTTTTGCTGTGCACAGCCTCAATTAAACACCCTGCAGGGCTGCAGGATGCTGACGATATCTCTAAAGTTGTGCTAACGATACCCGCAGGAGGTTTTCCAAAACTGTTTGTTGTGCCGTGTGTGTTCCTGAACTGATCCACAGTCATTAAAAGCAGAACATTCATCTCACCACCTCCCTCTCCTCTCCCTCCCAGTCCCACACACCTGCAGGGACTATTCACAGCTCTCCTGGCTTTTTCTTTACGTAACGAGGTGCTAGAGTAGGTGCAGAGGTGGTGGAAGAAATGGTGGCTCCTTCATAATGCCAGGAGGTTTATGGGGAACAAGTTAAAAATAAGTTAGTCAGTGACTTATGGCTGAATTCTCCAAGGAGGGAAGCACAATGGCTCTTAATGTCCCAAAGGATACTAAAATCCTGGCTGTGTGCAGCTTGGAAACCTGCTGGCTGCGGGAACAGAAAATGAGGCACTTGCTTCCCTATGGAGTTAGCAGCACTGCATATGCCAAGCTGGGGAAACTTCAAGGTCACTGGACAATATTTAAGATGCTGATACTTAGTCATGCAATAATAATGTCAACTACAATTAAATGCATTTGAATTGAGGGTCTTAAATGCCTTGCAGAACATACCTTTTCAGCTGTGGGATAAAAGCATATTTCAGGCCTCACTCCAGAAGTGTATTATAGGGAATGATGTCCACAGTTATTCAGATTTAAATTCATTCAGACATGTTTAAATACACTTGCAAATACAGCACTACTGGGAACAGAACAGTCTCGGTGATTACACTGGAATCAGACACAAAATGCATGATGGTGTAAAACCATCATGATTAGTAGGAAAAACACCTTCCACAGGTATCATTTCCCTATGTGGTGTGCTCTAAAAGAATGTCCCTATATTGCAAAGACGGTCAAGGCTCTAGCTCTGAGGTAGGAGAGACTCACTGCAATGGAAAGAGCAAAGATTTCAGTAGGCAAAGGGAAAAGTCACAGTGGGAGTCCCCTGACTGTGCCCAGGCCATCTCAGTATGGGAATTTTTGTGCCAACAAACACTGCAAGGTGAGCTCAGCTTTCCTTCCTCCCGTTACAAAGAGCCAACTCTCGTGCTCTTGGTTTGAGCCGCCGTTTCTCTCCTGCAACACCTGGAAAAATCCTGTTCCAGCAGCCCCTGCCCCGAATTCGGCCTCAGCCTTCAGCAGCTGAGTCCTTCTTGCAGTTACTCCCACAGCCCTGCTCAAAGCCTTTTGCCTCTTCTCCAACATCCTTTCCAAAATCCCATCGGATCAATGGGCAAAGACAATGGCGAGCTCTTGCCCAGCTGCCAAACACCCCTACAGGTCTTTCTCTTCACTTTACCTTCCCGTACTCAAATGCTCTCAGTAAAATCTTCCCAGTGTCTCTCTGCCAGTGCAACTTGGTAATTAACAGTTTTACTCTGAGCCACTGTCCCAGCTTACAACTGCAGATTTTTCTAGTCCTGTAATAGCTTCTATTTTCATTTCTTTCCTCCCTCTCTCCTCTTGCCTGCATCTCTTATTTCCTGCTTTCTCTGTACACCACTTCAAGTGCAGCAAAGATTTGTTTTTCACACGTTGAGGAACACTGCTTCTGTCAAAAATGTTATTTATAAGGACTAGGAGGCATTTTTTCTGATTAGAATTTTTGGGAAGGTTTTGGTATTGACTATTTTCTTTCCAAATAGACCTTTGAAAATTAGCTTTAAAAGCCCATAAAACAGTGGAACAGAAATTAGTTTTAAAAACCCCAAGCTCTTCGGAAATATTTTTAAAACATACGTGTCTGGCAAGTTCTGTGAACCCTCCAAGCAACTAAATAACCAATGAGCAATGAACGTCTTTTTTAGCTGTTGGGGTGGGATAATTCATCCTGCCTTCATATTAGGGACATGGCCTAAGTTTCCTCTAGGTCATGTGTATTCTTTGACACATGAAGAATTCAGTCTTCCAGAATGAGGTGCTCTGAACCACACCTTTCAGGATGCTTCACATATCTAAGGACAGTGTGTGAATACCTGGGGTGTCTTGAAATACAGAGCTCCTAAAGCACCTTCCATTGGAAATGGTAAAAATGAATTCCTGCGCCTCAAGCCCCTGTCTCCGTTTAGGACAAGTTGTTTGGAGCCTGCCTCAACTACTTCAACAACAAAAATATCTACCTTTTTTTGGAGTAAGTTCTGTTTCTCTTTTCCAAGGTAGATATAAAGCAAGCTCTAACTCTTGTAAGGACCTGTTTACCCAGCTACAACAACAGAAATCCAACTGAAAACACGGGTTTTGCTAGCAAGCAGTAAACTCAGAGCTTGTTCTATTGCATTGTTAGGAAGTGGGGAAACAGGCAGCAGAAAGATTTGAACACCCACAAAGCACTAAGAAGAATCTAGCACTTAGTCTGCCAAACACAGGGAACGACCCATCTCTGTTCCAAACAGCAGCAGGGGGATAGGCAGCTTCCCAGCCCACGGATCTGCCTGTTCTCCATCACCAGCAGGAAGGAGAGTGGGCAACAATTCACCATTTCCCTTTGTTATCCAGTTGGAACGGGATGGGAGTGCAAAGGGAATAACCCCTGGCAGTGTCAGGATATGAGTCTTTAACTGAGGGGCTCAAGGCAGCAGTTCCTCCCCACTGAGCATTCCTAAAACCTACCTGGTGCCAAATCCTGCCACATCAGTGGTGGGCTCGCTCCTTTTTCGTAGCAGCTTTTAAGGAGCTTGGAAATAAAATGGACATTTCCCTACTAGTTGTAACCTAAAATTAGGTTTATTTTCCTACCACTTTTACTGATAAAAGCACCAATATTCTGCCTAAATTTACAGACTATGCCCACTGTGTTTTTATTGTGGGGACTGCAGGAAGTTCAGAGTTCTCAGCAAGGTTATCATAACTCAAATGGAGTCGTGAGAGGTCTCTGGGTTTCCAGACAAATGCCTTATCAGGATGTTATTGCCAGTGTTAAAACCCAAAGAAAAGAAAATGACTTGTTAGGTTTTTGGAAAAAAAGAAAAAGAAAAAAACTCTGGAGCTGTAACACAACATGTCATTAATATTCCTTGTAGTGTATCAATTACAAGCTCATTAACAAGTCACCAAGCATAGTCATTCTTTATTTTGAGGGGTTTTTCTTGGTTCTTTAAAGGGTATAATTTAATATGAAGATTATTCTTTGCATTTCTGGATTTCTTTGTCTTTTTAGTTTGTAAATAAAATATCAAAAGTGGGAATGAAAGCATTCTACTATAAAGCAAGGAAAAGAATAGTCTACCCCAATTAATTCTGTGACTAATCATAAGAATAAGCTTTGTTATTTTTCTTTATATGCCGACTAATGATGTCATTTTCTTTATTTCTGAGGACTACTCTCTAAAAAGTGCTTGTAAACCCAATATAATAATAGTTAATCAGGGGGAATAAACACAAAACAATTTCACAGGATGACTCTGCCTCATGGTCCAAACACTGACTGCACTAGAATAAGAAAAAATTTTTAAAAAGAGAAATCAAGAGTTTTATGATTAAAGTCAGTGAAATTCTTCTACTTTCCTCATACCACTTACCTAAAATGGACTTCAAGTGACAGATCCCTGCTGATAAAGCTCTTAAGAACACAGACATGGAGTAAGAAGGACCTGTTTTAATAGGAGCTGACCCTGCTCAAATGGAAATAATTTCTAGTCCCTTCTCCACCTGCAGTACAGGTCTGCTATCAAGCAAATTCCAGAAACAAAAGAGAAATCGGAAAAAATGTCAATGCATGCAAAATCTCAAAAAATTTAAAATAACCTTTATACAGTTTAAGAAACAGTATTTCAAAATCTAGAGTTGGACTATCAAAATAGTACAACACCAGCAGTATTGTTATCGTTTTAGGTAACTTTTTTTTCTGTATTTTCTATGACTCACTGATAGGAAAAGAAATCCAACTACTTTATTTAGACAAAAAAGAATGTTCTGTTTGAAACAAACAAAAAAACCCACTAGCCTGTATTTCCTTTCTCCAGAATGTGAATGACAAAATAAAAGAGCCAGTCTGTGGAAGATTTGTTTTCTTTTTTAGTGGTGTTTATGAGACTCAGCCAGCACTAACAGCAGTCTCCAAAATGTCTGCAAATGGGGGCCGGAGAGAAGCACATGCCAAATCCCAGCTTAGGGCTGAGCACTTTCCAAAGGGGATGCTACTCCTCTGAAAAGTTTAGGCATCCATAAACAAATTTATGGAAATCCCTGGCAATCTGAAAAGCTGCCCATTCACGTGCTGTGGAGCAGCTCAGTTTCAGAAGGTCCCTCAGCCTACTGGAGAGAGGCTTTCCGGGGCGTTTAACCAAGAACGAGCAGCATCTTTTATTTATTACTCGAAAACTCTTCAGAGTTCCCGCTCCACGCTCTGCAAAACAATCAACAGGTCTGTGCCACAGGGCCAGGCCTGAGCTAAATCACAGTACTGCAGGAAACAACATGGATGGTGCTGCACACAGAGGAGGAGCAGGTGATGATGCAGTTTGGACAGAGGAAAATAACGTGGAATAATTGAAACCCAGGAGGAATTTTAAGTAGGTTCAATGCAATATCTGAAACCAGCGGAGGCCACAAAGATGGTGTGAGGGCTGGAGCACTTCTCCTAGGGAGACAGGCTGAGAGAATTGGGGTTGGTCAGCCTGGAGAAGGGAGGGCTCCATGGGGACCGCAGAGCCCCTTCCAGTGTCTAAAGTGGCTCCGAGAGAGCTGGACAGACTCTTGGGACAAGGGTGTGGAGTGACAGGACAGAGGGAATGGCTTTAATCTGTCAGAGAGCAGGCTTAGATATTA
>WBMZ01004497.1:0-30704 GCA_013400975.1 Atrichornis clamosus | reverse complement strand
GCCCTGGCACAGGTTGCCCAGAGAAGCTGTGGCTGCCTCATCCCTGGGAGTGTTCCAGGCCAAGTTGGATGTGTCTTGGAACAACCTGGGATAGTGGAAGGTGTCCCTGTCCATGGCAGGGGTTTGGAACAAGATGATCTCTGAGGTCCCTCCAAACCCAAACCATTCTGCAATTCTATAGTTATGTGAAAATCTAATATAACCATCATAGATATGAGGGAAGCAAGGTCTGCAGGGAAAATAATATTGTTTATTAGAATAATTGATGCAGTTGGAAAGGATATAAATGTCTAAGACAGCACATTTTACATTGTGCCATCTATGTATTCCTTTCAAAATGTGTCTAGATGATTACAACTTTCCAACAAGGGAGAAATTGCCTCATTATCAGTAAAATATTCAAAGTGGTGATATACACAGCATTGTCAAACGTGGGAAATCATGACAGTGGGGGGTGAAGGAAAAAGAGAAGATTCCACGTTTCAGCTAAAAAATGTTCGGTTCAAGCTTTCTTTGCAGAGTCAGACAGATAAAAACTTGCACTTTTTCAAAGCAATCACAATAGGAAAGACAGCACAAGACCATGGCTAAACCTCTGTGTGCATCAAGGGGCCAAATCCTGTTGAATCCCAGCAAGAACTTGTGACAGATGGAAAACTTGGTACACAATCAGCCTGTAGTTCCTGGGACACTTGTGTGCAAGCACAGAAACACATTCCCACCTGCTCCAGGAGAAATCCCTTCTCCTGGCACTGGGATCAGGCACAGCCAGCTTGCTCTTTCCTTCCTTTTCCCACAACTCTCAGTATCAGGACAGATGTAATTGATAAGAAACATGTTGTGAGAATGGCTCCAAGCAAGAGCCTTCTCCCCAGAAGAATAAAGCATTAAGAAGATCTAAATTCAGCTCAACTTCTTTGGTTATTTGGCTCTAAAATATAGAACAATCCACATATGTTCATTTTAATAATGCATCAACGCTCCTTCCCAGTTCCCCAGAGTTATTCCCTCTTTCAAATGATCTCCCAAATTCATAAGAAATGAGCTTAATTTCTTTCTGTACTAAAAATGCAGATTTCCTCTCAATTACCCATATATCTGTCAGAAGTCAGATTATTTGAAGCTCCCAAACTATTCAACCACCAGAATTTAATTCATTTAATGATTACATGCAAAACTGAACCTTTGAACTATTTCAGTCAACTGGCTTCTAATTGTTCTTTAGCAGCCCCATAATAACTGGAAATATTTTCTGAAAATGTGGCAAAGCTGAACTGTGTAATCTGAAGCTCAGTTTCTCAAAAAATACTTAATTATTGTTGCCACGGATGTATTTATAACATTACCTTCTGAGCAATCCCTCAGAATTATTTCTGGACTGCCAGGATTTTGGGAAAGCTCCACACTGAAAGCATTCACAAGTTCATGTTGAAGTCAAAACCACGAGGGCCAGGCCTTCAAGCCAGAGTAACTCAGCACAGCTCCAGTGATTACATGGCTGCTCATCTATATGGTACAGAAAGAACTCACTGAAGATCTGCTAATTCTGCTTTCCACAAGCTTCAAATGCTCCAACACCTCAGCACAAAGGGATTAAAAAAGCAGAATTAACTTTCACATAACTTACTTGACCACACTGACAGCTCTCACCAATTACAAGCACACAACCTCTGCCCACAGCTGATGTTTAAAAAAGGAGGAGAAATTTCAAACTTTCCTGGTTAGAGGGATGCAATATTTTCAGTAACAAAAAATGATAGTATTTTTAGTAAGGAAGCATACATACAGCCCTGTAAATAATGCTTTCTTATATCTTCTGCCATCTTATATCTTCAGCTCTAGGTTTCAAAAAATAAATTATTCATCTTCCCCAGCTCCTTGACAGCCTTTGCATTAATTTTAAGAATAAAACTAAATTGCTTGGAGTGGAAGAAGAAGCCCAAACTACAGACTTACTGAGCTCTAATAGGATAAATAAAAAGGTGAAAGAGTTTAAAATTCAGATAATGAATCTTGAATGTGGCAAAAAACCCACCAGCAAGGTGCTTCACCCAACCTTCTTGTGGCTTACACAAACCCAAAAGATGTTCTATAAGAGACGACCCAATTTTCCTTACTTAAGATCTTCAAATTAGAAACCTGGGTGCAAGAAGTTACTGCCAAACCCAATCCAAACCATCACATCTGATAGCATGCGGATTTATCAAAATCTGCATCCCCTATAAACAATGTAGGGGGGGAAAAAAAAGCATTGCTTGAGAGGTGTCTGAAATGGCCACTTTGGATCTGCTCAGAATTTTGACATTTGGAGTTTTGGGTCAATGAATAAATACGGTGACAGCTGCTGGTTGGGACACAGCTGAGTCAATGATTAACAGATTTGCTGTCTCACCCCATAAAAACCTTAGCAGACCCAGGAACACCTCTTTACCCCATGGAATTTCCATAGAGGGCGCTGACTAGTTCATGTTTTGGTACTTATCTTTCCAAACTGCTCATGGAAGCATCAACTGATGGCAATCAAGCTTCAGTTTGCCAAAATCCCCCATCAAAATTAACACCTTCAAAATTAAACTTAACTGAGTTGGGAGAGTCCAGAAATTTATTTCCTTCACATAGGAAATCAGGAGACTTTTTCAAACTTTGGGGAGAAATTTAAGTTTTAAGCCTCAATAATTCAGGAAAATTCTTCTCCCTTTGTTTCAAGCAAGCCATTCCCCTTTTTCACTGCAAATTTGCCTAACTCATTGAACTCTTTAAGGGTTGCAGTTGTGATCATGTATCGCAATAGTTATGGAAACAGCTGGAAGGAGCCATTTTGCAGGGTTTTACAAAGGATTATTTATAGATTATTTGAACTGCAGCAAATAGATGAGAGGACCAGGAGACAGAAGGGTAAGGCAGCATGAAGAGCAACACGAGAGAGTCAAGTTAAATCATCGTGTTCCTATTCTGCATACCCCAGATGAAAACTATTGCTGTCTTTCAAGACTGCCAGCTGTATATTTATTTATTTAGAAAGGTCCTATGTTGAAGGGCGATTCTGAACAGCAGATACATGTAAAGAGTGAGATACAGCTGAATCAGCAAGCTCAAAGCAGGAGCATATGGTGAAAGGGATGAAAAAAACACCCACCACCAATAAAACCACTTGGAAGATCCACAGCAAAGCAGTTTAAAAAAACTCAGTGGCACCAGAACCATTTGAAACGAGCAAAGACTCCAGATTAGCTACATGAAGTTTTTATATAAAATACTGATGGGTCTCCAAACTACTATGGGAGGGTCCACCACTTTCCTTAAAAATATTATGCTTTCCTTCCCAATTTTAGTATTTTTATATTGCGTGCAATTTTTATCTTAACAGAGCATGCCAGTTCATTTTCTGAATTTTTAAAATTATTTATCTGTCTTTGTTGTCACTGATTTCTTTCCTCTAGAGAAAACTTCATTAAGGTTATTAAACAAAGGAAAACTTGTATTTGTCCCTCTGCTGCAACACTAGCAAAATGTGAACTGCATTTGTTTGCCACTATTAGTATTCTGATATTCAAGGGGAGCCAGAACTGCAAATTCAGGATTTAAATCATGTAATAAAAGTAAAAGAAACCCATGCAATCACATGGCTTCCTCCTGCTTGCTCTACTGTCTCATCCGCTTCTACAAATCTATTTTGTTTTGTATAATTGAAAAACAGGAATCCAGGCATTAGGTTCGACCTTTAATTGGCTTTAGTAAAGAATCTTGCCTCAAAAAAAATAAAGGCAAAATGGCAATCAGGACCACGTGTCTTACGGCCTTAACAAAGCAAATGTGAATTCTTGATCCTTTTCTACAAAACACAGTTGTTATTATTCCTAGCCTGAGTTAGGAGCAGCACCTTGTTCTTAAGCTAAACTTACTCTGGTGGAACTGGCTTTGTAATTCTCATCCTGCCTCGGAGGACTGTCACCTTTCTGTCGATGGATTTTATTTTTTAATCTCTAGAAAAACGAGCTTTCTAATGTGGACCAAACATTTTCCCCTAAAAATGACATGACATTTTAAGCAAAATTCTGCATTACAGTCCATCTATATTCTAGATACCTGCCCACTCTGTATCCAAGAACTACATCCAACCTCCTGTTCAAGGAAATAGGAAAACCTCTAGAGGTTAAACAGGGCCACAGGCACCATTTTTCACATTTATGACTATCTTTACAGATTATATTTCCCTTCAGATGTACACAGAACAGGATAAATAACCCTCACAGCCAAGACAAAGCCAAACAATCTGAGAACATTTAAATAACTTTTTTCCTAATACAAATATTAGCCAAAAAAGCTGCTAAGACATGAGTTTACTTGGTTGCTATTGCTACATAACTTTCCTCAAGCCTGGTGCCTTCCCTGCCCTGTATGGGCAGAGAAATCCCAGCAGTTCCTCAGGGATGCCAAGGAAGTCTCTCAACCCGCAGACAGGATTTGTTTAAAAGTACACATATAAAAAAATAAAAATAAAAAAGCTCTGCCTCTAGGTAATTTCTGGTTTGTTCACTCATTTATTTTGCACAGGAGAGCACAAAAGCATAGTTTCCAACAAAGTAGAAACATAAAATCATAGTTAGCACAGAGAGAGAAGACAAGGTTTTTCTCCCTTAAACAGGAAAAAGATCCTTCTCACTAAAAGCAACCAAAGAAGAGTTACACAGATAAGACACTTGAAAAAGAAAATTAATTATTTTATAATTCAAAGGACAATTACTTGAGGAGTTTTGAGAGTCACAAGAATCCAGCTCCTCAAGGACAAGAGCACTATCACAGTAAATGCAGCTACCACTACTCCCTGCATCAGCATCAACCTGATCCCAATGTTCCCTTTCTCACATGCTCACTGATGTGCAGCCTGATTAAGATTACACCCTTTGACCAGCCAAGTATAAGGAAAATTTCAAGTGTGTTAACTAAAACTGCAGGAGAGAATCCCTCAGATATTATAAATAACAGTACAATCCCTGAAATCAATGAGGAATCATTAACTTCATCCCACAAAGGACCTGTCTTTGCTACCTCACAGTTCAAATGATTTAAATTTTTTAATGCAAATTTTGAGAGTAACCTAAAACTTGCATCATGTAAAATATTAGCAGTTTCTCCTGTATTTAGCTACTGCAATAGCCAGCTCTTGCAGAATTTTAAGATGCAGCCAAACCACAAGGGACCATGCCAAAATCTCTCCAACTATAGGAGGAGCCTATTTTGCCAATCTACTCCAGGTACTGATGTTCTCCATCACTTACATAAAGCTTCTCATCGGAAACAAGGAAATTTGCCTTGAGCCTCAAAAATATTTCTCACTTTTTGGATGGAATTTCAGTGAGAATCACTTAAATTATGATGTGCTAAACAATCCCCATTTTACTTCTTAGGAGAACGTCAGCAACGTGGCTCAACAGGCAGCAGAAAACTGATACTTCCTACTTTCCAAACTTGTTTTGCGACCTACATAACCTCTAACTTTTTTATTTGGTAACAAAATACAGAGATGTTAAAGAATTCATGACTTGGGAAGCCAACTTCCACCACAATATCAGTGGAATTCAGCACACAAAATCCTCAGGTTCTTCTGAAAATCTCAGGCACTACTCTTGAGATGAGTCATCTCCATACCCAAAACCTGACACTCCACAGGGGAGGCCTTTGTAGGTCAGCTACCAAAATATGGAAGAGGGAAGAATTTCCTTTACACTTCTGGGTTACAGACCAAACCAAACCCACTCAGAGCAGCTGCTTTCACACCTGCAGCTGAGATTGCTTCCATGAAATCAAGAATAATTCCTGTAATCAAGACATCCAAGGATATGTGGATCCCATTTCATTTTATAAATAAATCCAGCTATATGAACCCTAGTTCTAACAATACATTCTTTTACAATTTTTGTGAAAAGTTGGTGCCTGAGAAAGTCAGGGATCATTGTTAGTGATCTGGAGGGACTTCTATAATTGCAGTGTAAGATGATATTAAACATGGACTAAAAGATAGGAACAAAATACTACAAATCTTCAATTTTTCCAATATAAAGTACAAATATCACATGCATACAAGAACAATGTAATTATTACTACACAGCTTAAATTTATTCATTATTAGCTCTCCTTGCATTGCGGAAAAAACCAGCAAGATTCTGTGGAGCAACAGAAATATAATTACCAAGACCAATTCAATGCACTGTGCCATTAACACCCTATTATAATGAGGGCACAATATGAAAGCATCTCACAGACAGAGCTGTGTTTTGCAATTCATGGTGCAATTAGGTCTAGCTCTAATTCAATGAATCCAGTTCTAAGTGGAATGGAAATTCTGGATGTCTTTGTCCTCAGAGATAAAGGTCAATGGTGCAAGTAAAAATTAACTCCACCGAGAAATTAACAGGAGAAAGGCTTGTCAAGCACTGGCACAGGCTGCCCAGGGAAGTGGTAGAGCCACCATCCTCGGAGGTATTTGAGTAGTGTGGCACCTGGGGACATGGCTTCGTGGTGGCTTGGCAGTGCCGGGGGAACACTTGGACTCCATGATCTCAGAGGTGTTTTCCAACCTAAAGGATTCCGTGGCTCTGAGAACATGTAAAGGCTTTTCCAGCAAGCAAAGTTGATGCTAATAGCAAGTGCAACCCCCACAAAGACACAAATCCTGAAATGCTGATAATTAATGATTTTAGTCAAAATATTCCTTGATGTTTCCTTTTCCCCCATCCTTCTCTTTCTTGATTTTCTTTGTATGGTGGCACAGATTTGTATTAACAATGCACATGTCTAAAGCTGCATCATAATTTTCTGCATCAGGGCTTAAGACTAAAACCCTGTATTCCTGTTTTATGTATTCTAATATTCAGAGATACATGCCTTAAAAACAGGCATATTAATGAACTTTTCCTAAGAGCTAAAGCATCAGTCCTGTGAACATTTAAGCACAGTCTTTAATTCCTGCAGAAGTCATTATGATATTCATTCTGTGTTTCTGCAATGTATTTGACCATTTTCTTTACTTCATTATAGACAGTCCTAGCTCACAGCAGCAGAGTGAATGTGTCTACAGGCTCATCCCCAAAACACCCAAGCGATACTTCTAAGTCCAGATCTACTATTATCAGTCATTAGCACCCCAGATTTCACAGCACAACACAATTAAACTGCTGAAAACAGCCAATGCTTGATGCTGCTCAATTCTGCTATTTTGTCTTTCTCAGGAAAATGCAAAATAAGTACAGTAAATAAATCAAACCCTTAAAAAGACCTTCAGAGACAATGAAATTAAGAATTTAAATGTTTCCTTTGGATTCATACGAAAAGCATTCAGCGATACCAGGATGAGGCAGAAAGTATGTTATGACTTCTCTGTCTTAGATGCAAACAAAACACTCCCTCCTGCAAAACCCACATGAACTAAAGGTCCTCTGGTTCAACAAAGCCTTTTTGCTTTGTAACTTGTTCTTCTCAAGCACCTAAGGCTTGAATGTAAGCTGATCCATAAAATAAAATTCCACCTGGGTTACATCTTCTGGCTGAAAACCGCTTTATTGGAGACACAAGGTCTCCGAAATTCAGCAAGAAAATGCAGCTGTAAATGGACACTTTAAGCAGGGAATTGAATTTTATAAATCCTGAACACTTTCCAGCTTAACAGGTAGGAATGTTTTTTTGGGGGAAAATGTTATAATGATATTCTTAAGCAGCTTTGGTGACTCAGTGTAAGTCTCTGTATTGCCGTGTGGGAAGTTGGAATCTGAATTCTTCTTCCCCCTGGGTTGCCACTTTGGGATTCTTGTGCCAAAATAAAGCCCCGGGTTGTGCAGGGGAGGAATTGATTGTGTGGTCCCAGGATGCCACACTTGCTGGGGGAGGCTGTGTGGGCCCAGGGCTTGCCTGGAGGGGGCTGTGCTCAGTGCCTGCCTGGCAGAACGGGGAGGATTTGGACACCTTCAGAAGGGGCTCAGTGCAAGGGAAAAAGGCAGAGTTTTGGTTCAAAGTCACCTTTCCCCTTTTTTTCTACTTATTTTTTTTTAATACGATGTGTGGTATAAAGAGGCTGACCAGCCCACCCTCTCTTAAGCTGACGGTATTTTGTTCTCCAGTAAAAGCTTTTCTTGAGCCTCCTGCCGAGCTGAGGGTATTTAGCACCTCGGGAGGTGCCAGAGATCAAGGATTAGCACCTGAAACACCTTCACTGCCCACACTCAGCTTCCTCCCGAGTCTTTTAGCCCTTCTGCTCCTTACATCTTCCCAGGAACCTCAGCAGGCTGGGGCTCAGGAGCTGGACATTGCTGTGCTGTTTGCAAAGCTGACAGACACCAAACAGGAACACACACACACAGGATCACAGCCTCCACAGGCCAGGGAACAAACACCCACCTCTCCAGAGTCCCAGCTTGGTGCACTCGAAGATGTGGACTGAGGGTACAGTTAAAAGAGAGACAAACAAAAAGGAAACTGAATAAACGTGAGGTGAGAGTCATTTTTCTCCTCATATATGACGAGCAGAGCAAGAAGTAGTGAGCGCAAACTGCAACAGCAAAGATTTGTCAAAGACCTCATGAGAAGCCTAGGTAGAAACAAGTCTTTGCTGAACGCATTCAGACAGGCGCCTGATGCAAGCTCTCTCCTGAAATACACCCTTTGGGTTCCAAGTTTATTTGGAAGATTACGCCTAAATGAATCAAGTTGCTCAGTTGATACTCAAGCACTATAAAATGGTGAGTATTGCAGGGTTACAGGAGGCTTTGAGGCACAGGCACCAACACCCCACAGAAAGCAGCACTGCACCTATGAGACCACATGTGCTGAAGCAGAGCCTGCCCTAAGTGGATAAAGACAGATTTGTTCAGTAGCTTGAGGACTGAGCCACAAAAGCATAATCCACAAATATCAGTCTAGAAGGTAAGGCTAATTAAGGCTTACCATAGCATGCACTGCCATCTCTAAACCAGCTTTTTGTTTAAACTGTCTTTAATTTGCAGCTTATGCTGCAATTTCTAAGCTATTCCATATATGCCAATAAAACAGCCAGGAAATCTGTTGGAAGCACTTTGTATTCATCAGAAACTCTTCTCCCTACTTTTGGTAGTATGTTAGGGGCAGATCTACACTACAAGCTCCTTTTCCAGAGAGCACTGAGAAGTACGATCCCATGGATGAGCAAGTTGGGCTGAACAGACAAGGGCCCAGAGATGGCTTGACTTCAGCCTAGCCTACAGATGAGATAGCAAAAGTTTTGAAGGGAGTAGAAATTCCTTTTGTTTGCTTTGCAGTCAGAAAAAACTCCAGATTAGTTCTTTCAAGTGCTACAGCAGAGACAGATGTGGGCACTGTGGGAGGGAAGGGGAGGTAGGGTGTTAAAGTTCTCCTGCATACATTTCCTTCAAGAGCTTGGGAAATAAAAAAGTTAGAAAGCAGACAAAAACCAACGGGAGGAGTGATTAGTTTAGCATAGGTGTTTCTGTGCCCTATCTGTAATTTCATACCCAGCACAGTCAGGGACACAAAGGAGTGCTCATGACACCACACTGAAAAACTGTGATTGTGCATTGACAGCCTCTGTCCCTGGTTTAGGGGGGTGACTGCTGAAAGCTGGGCCTTCCTCTGACTGCAAACACTTCCGACCAGTGACTCAACTTCTGCAATAAAACCAGCTCCTTGTCAGGCCTGCAGCTGATGAGGGCCCCTTTTCCTATAACCACCTCAAGAACCAAGGAAAATAAACAGGCTTGAAAAATCAAACAGAATACGAAGTACACTCTACATTCTACAATTTGAGAAGCAAACTGGGCAATCCATTTGGTTCAATTAAGACAAGCCCATATGGGAGCAACTTCATTATCCAGTTTGGTTCCCAAAACACAGTTTTATTTGCCGATATTCTCGTGTTCTCAGCTCCTGGGAACACTAAATTGATAAAAGCTCTATCCCTGTTTTGCCAAAACTAAGGTTTCATTTTTATTTAGTTGATTTGATAAGAGTTTTGGTAGAGCAGAAGCAAAGCAGTATGAAAACACCCAGTTTCAGACAAATAAAAAAGAAAGAAGTGATAAGAAAAAGGAAGAACAGCTTATTTTTTTTTCTGTAATCAGAAGTTGCATTTTATCTGTACAAGCTGAGATTACAACAAAGCTTTAGTGATGACTTCAGTATCACCACTGACCTGTGAAAATCCTATCCCAGAAAATAGGATTTTAGTTATTAAATGTAGAATTAACTTCCACAGACCACATTAGGCAGCCAAGAAGCTGCACAAAATAGACACGCAGAACAACTCATGGGGTCACCAGCCTTAAGTGAAGACAAAATGACCATCAGCCAGCACGTGCCAGGGCCAGCTGCAAACTGGAGGCCATCTACGAGAAGAAAGGGGTGAAGCTGACTGGCCAGCTGGAGAGAGCTTTAGTGACAGAAAATACAAAATCAGGTTATAAAAGAGGCGAGTGCTGCATGTCCCAGCTGTTGAATCCGCAAGAGCTGCCTGGATAAACACCTTCCCTTTATCTCAGGAGCTCAGCTGGCACTGCACAATTCACACCTTTGTTCCCCACTCCAGAGAGCCACCAACATTTCAGGAGACAGCAGAGGGAACACAGTGGGAAACGGGCAGCTGAGGAAAGAGGGACATGGGAGCTGATTCCCCTGAGATCTCACCACCTCCACCAGGGCCTCAGATGAAATCTCCTTTTAAAACACCAACAAGGCTCCAGTGGTGCTGGCATGGAGGCACATCTTCCAGAGGAAGATGAGGAAGGAATAAAACCCAGCACATCCTGTGAAACTTTCGTGTACCTTTGCAGTGAGTGCCATACAACCTACAGAGAGAAGAGCCAGGTCTATAAATGCACAGCTCCAGCAATGAGGATGACAAACCAGGTGACAGGGCAGGCCTTTAAGACTTCAGCCATGAAATTCAAGCTAGTCATCTAAACCAAATGGGAAAAGGATGGAAGTAAACTAGTGGAATACTGGGAATAAGGGTTTGGGTAAGGGAGCTGTGGCTGCACAATGGGTTGTACCTTGATCAAACAGGGGACTGGGCACACAAGGATGAAGGCATGGAGCTTCAAATCAGATACTGTAGAGCAAGCACTGAATTTCTGCACTTCTTTCTTACAGCTGTATTGTGTCCTTAGCCTGTGCAATTATTAAATGTGAGCTCAGGAGGACTGAAATGCATGAAACATTTAAACATGCACACATACACCCGCCTGTAAATTATCCTATGGCTAGAAAACATCTCGGAGCGTCCAAACCAAATCTTCACAGAGCGTTTTAAAATTCACAAAATGCAGATTCCCCTCATCACGTGAAACGCCTCGGGGGAGAAAACAAAGCAGGAAAAACAGCCTGAGGTAAGTATTTTCAAAGTATGAAACGTGCCAAAACTGGAGAAATGTCTTAATCTGCAGTGGTAGAAATACATCAAGTGAAACACTTCAATATTAAAACAACTAACGTTTTTAGGACAGAACAAGTTCCCCAGCAGTATATTAATGCAAAATTATGTGCTTTGAAATGGGAAGTGATTAAAAATATACAAAATAAAATCAAAACATTGAAAAGCTTTTTTGATGGCAAGATCAAATTAAGAGTAATTTTTATTCCACTTGGAGGGAAAACTGTATTAACATCCATTAAAATCTATAGTAAACTGATTACCGATGATTGCTATGGTTTAAATATGCACTTTGCCGACTTCAGAAAAGTGCAAGTCAAAAATTAATCCAAAATACCCTCAGAGAGCCTGGGCATGGTGCCTGAGTGATGGATGGATGGAGATTTTCACACCTGCAGCCTGCTCCAGAGCAGCCACAGTGGAGGAGTTGGTCACTCACCCTTACGGACCCAGACATCCTAAAGAGACCTGTCTGGGATGCAGTGGAGAGGAAAACCCACGTGTCTGTGTCATTGCAGTGACCGAGAACTTGCAAAATTTCTTTAAATAAAAAGCGTGTCCCCAGCAGCGACACGTAGGCAGCATGGAGCACCCCTTGCAGGCTGGAGCATTTTTGGCTACAGAAGACCAAGAAGGCTGTGGTGCTTTACCTGAGGTAACAAGTATTTCCTCTGGTATGTGACTGGACTTGTGGTATGTTAAGCATCAGGGGGATGAAAGCGTGGAGATTTGTAAATAGAGTGCAAACCCTGTTAATATTCTTTATTGATTAAACTGCGTCACAGTAAGGAAGGAAATAACTTCAGAAGGCATCTCAGAGTGCACAGGAGATGGGCTGTGGCAGTTTACACGCTGTTTGCTGCATAAGCCTTGCACTGACCCATATTTGTAATTAAAATAAAATCCGTCTGTCAAGGCTATCAGAGCTTCACCCACAAAAATTCCACTAACCTACCAGATGAATCCTTTAGTCTGGAAACATTCATATGACCTCACCGTTACTTCTGTGTGCAGAACTAACATGGAACAATTTCCCAAGGCATCCTTTAAAGGCAAAAATATATTTTTCCATACAACTGTAGCTGGATTTCACACAAAAAGCCACCTTGTATACTTTCATCATATTTAAGCCATTGCATCACGGTGTTTAAATGCAGGTTACAGATCAATGCAGCTCAACAACATGTGGCAGAAAATTCCAATGTCACAATTAATACTTAATCAATTTGCAGTGCCTTATTCTTCAGCAGGAACTTAAAATGCAGGGAACAGGTAGAGTCTTAAACTGCTGGGAGAATAATTACCACCCTGACTGGGTCCTCAACATAATGCCACTCTGCTGAGGTGTTCTGACAAATACAAGCAGACACTCACAGATCCAGTGACATTTTCTTTTCTTTTATAAAACACTCTGTGTGGGCAAGAAAAGAAAGGAGGTTGCAGAATAATTTATGACACCATGTAATATCAATACTAAAATACAAATGAAAGAATTTTAAAAGAAAGTTGAAGTCTTTCTTCCAGTAAGTTCGCCTTTTGTGTTATTCTAAGTCGTATTTTTGATATTCACAAGGTAAATGAATGGTTTTCCTTTCTGAAAGGGAAAACTCAAATCACTGTCAACAAAAAGATCAAGAAACAAAGATGATGCATATTAAAATTAAGAGATTAAATAATTGAAGAGTAAAATTTCAAGACTCCCCACTACAACTGGAGGGAAAAGTCTGAGACAGGATATATAGAAGAGATGGTAGGTAAGTAACTCCAAGGCTAGAATTCTCCAGCTTGGAATGGCTATCAGGAAAGTGGTCAATAACATCACCAAAGAGCAGAAAAGACAAGTAGGTGACAATTATTCCCCCAAAAACCAGAGAAAAAACTTAATCCTAAAATAAGAAGTGCTTGCTGCACTGTGTAAGCCCTGCTGCAGCAGTGAGCTGGGCTGAATCAGCTCAGCACGTATCAGGCAGAGGTTTGCAGCTGCATTCTGCAATAACAGGGCTGCCAGCTGCATGCCCATTCCTCATCCTAGATCCCTCACTGGGATGGGAGAAGGACCAGCAGTAGGAAATCAAGCACTGAGTCCTTTAATCAGTCAGCTGCACTTTGAGAGCACTTCCATCCTTACTGCAGCAGGAGATGTATGGACCACACAGGATTTCAATGGGCACGTCCTCTCCGTGTATTGATGTATTTACAATGTCTTTTTTTATTTACAATGCCAGGACAATCTCACCTGCAGGATTGGTCTTCAATCCAAACTTTACAAGATGCAAACTCAGCATTTTACATTTGGCAGTGACTTTCAGTTTTAAATTAGATAACTCAACTTTAAACTCATTTGACACCAGAGCCCTAAGAGCAGGCACAGTACTGATATTGGATGTTCCCATCTGGATTTGATTTAAAAACTGTGGGTTCCACACATTGATGACACTGTTAGGAAGTTATTTACTACTGTTCATAATTGGTGTTGACCTGGGGATGCGTGTTAATCTAATAATCAAAGACTTAAGAAATGCAGATACCACCACTAAACAAGGTCATTAAACAAATTTTGTTCTTCTAGTATTTCAACCACTGCTAATCTTTAGATAACCCATTTTCAATCATTTCTCACAAACTTGTCCTCGGCAACTTTTAGGCCAAGAATGTGATTGTTTGTATTGCCCTTCAAATAAAGAGAGCACTGAGGAAGATTGTCTGGGTCAATGTATTGGGCAATTCAATTAGATACACAATGTATTTTCCACAGACTGCAAAACTACCCATCTCTCTGACTTTGTGAGGTCCTGCCCATACAGAATATATGAATTAACAAGCCTAGTTAGCCAACTTATGAATGCATACCTGAAAGAACAGAACAGTCACAGCAGTAGATTTATTGCTGTACTAATGCCTAAATGTTGATTTGTTCAGCATCAATTAGAGAAAACCATACGTACTCCCTGGGAGACAAAAAAAAAAAAAAAAAAACCAAAAACCTCACACGGAACCCAAACCATTTTCATTTAAATGCTTGGAATTCACCCTGTTCTCAGAAGTATACTGCCAAAGAACTGACTTGAAGAGGCTGCTGCAACAAAAGCATTTAGCAGAGGAGAGGAAGAGATGCTGAATGCAGGAGATGCAGCGCCCTTTGCAAACCTTCTCCAGGGAAAATGACATCATGTCTTGACTGCTGTGTCCGACATTCTCCTATGCTGGACAATTCACACTGAATGGATTAGGTATCGTCATTTTCCATTCAGAAGCTGCTGCTGCTTTGCTGGGTGACTGGGTGCTACCCATTAATGCTCTCCATCTGCCTCCCAGCTCTCAGCTGGCATGCTAATGATGCCCAGCAAAATAACACCAAGATGCGATTGTCACATACAGCTTATGCTCACACTGACTCCATAACAACCTGATTTCCAGCCCATGTGCCTGACCACAAAGCTCACATTCAGGCTGTTGATGCACACTGGAATTGCGCCTGGGGACAGGATCCAGACCTTCTGGAGTCCTTTGGGCTACATCCCTGCTACAGTACTTGTCCAGTGGGCAGGTGCCAGAGCTGGAAAAGGAAGGCTCCCCATGCTGTAAGCTCCTTGGAATATGGCTCTTCTGTTTTGAATTTCTAGTAAATCTTCTTCTAATAAGTCATAGGCTCTGTAGCGCATTGTGTGAATGATCTATATGAACTATTTGAAACACTCGTATAAAATGAAGAAATCAACGCTGGAAGCTTTTAAAACAAACAGATTCCCACCTGCATGCTAAATCTGAAGATAAACTGAATTGATAAAAGCATGCTCTAAGGTAAGGTGTGCACTGTCAGTTCACCAATGCTGTGGTATCTGGGTGGATATCTCTTAGAAGGAATTACAGTTATTAAGTAGGTCTGAATGAGCTGGAACAAGCAGGAACAGTCAAAAAGCAACACAACGCTCTGTTGCCACTGGTCACACTCAGGAGCAATAACAACTTCCTATGCTTTCTCATTCCAGCAGCACAATTCCCAATGATGCTTCTACAGAGCTAATGCTGAGAAAGCAGCAGCTCTTTTAAATCACCCATACGGGAAGTCCAGCATTGAGGTGCCTGCATTTGCTCTTGGTTTGTTTGGGTTTTTTTTCTTTTGCTTTTGATGGAGGCATGCAACTCACTGCTGTGGGAGAAAGGAAAAAAGAAAGAAAAAAACCCCCAAACAGAACAAAAACACCCAATGCTCCAAAACTGATCAAAAAACTCCACAGAAAAGCCCCAAATTAAACTGTAATGAAACCAATGCATGTTCTCCCACTTTAAACACTCTCCTATCTCCATAGGGCAATTGAAGTACAATTGAGATGCCCTGGAAGGAAGCAGCAAACCTGTCAGCTCTAATGCATTATGCAGGAGACCAGACTTCATCTAATGTAATAAACAGCATCCTGACCAGTACCAAAATCTCCCCGTCTGCATCTCTCCACTATCTCACTCTACAGCTTTCCTACTTGAAACAAGCCTACTTATTTTTTTAATGTTTGACATGACTGTGCAATCCAGGTATTAAAAGAAACACATGATAGTTTCATATTTATACAAATGACAAATTAACACAGAGCTTGGGCATCTCTGGGAACCCCACTGCAGTGTACTGGAGTACAAAACTTGGAGCTTTTTAAGTTCCTAAATAAAGGTCAGCCTCAGGAGTCTGGATTACTTTAAACATGAACTTTTCCCACTCCTTACAGCTTCCTCGAACAAAGTCAAAGAAAGAAAAGCAGCAGTGCTAAACAAATGTTTTGTCCTTTAGAGAGGAAAAAAAGTTCTTTTTACTCAAAAAAAATAACAACTGCAGTTTGTTTGTGTGATTTGAACATGCATGAGCAAGAAGAAATCACAGCATGCATTAACAGGAAGTTGATTTCCAGCTATAGCTCATTCCTTGACACTACAGGCTTATAAAATAGAGTTGCAAGTTGTACTTTTATCCATTAATTTCTGTGATGAGATATTACAAGACAAAATTATCCCACCTGCCAACATTTTAAAATGGAGAAAATGTTTGGAGCCAGAAAAATAAGTTGGCTTCAGAGAGGATTTTGGAAAAGGGCAAGGGGACAACTACACATATCCTGCCAAAATGTGGAAGGGATACTTCCCAAACAAAGATTTGGAAGGTGTGAAGCATTTACATATCTCGTAGCAAAATACAGAATGTTTTTCTTAAATATTTTAGAAAGAAATAAAATGCATATTTCAAAGACACTTTCATGAATGTGTTATAGTCCAGATTACACAACACTGCTTCTATTAAAAACAATGCCTAATCTAGAAAGCAAAAAAAAAAAAACAAACCCACCCAACCATATTCATGGTGTTTGGAAATGAGAAATAGATGACTAGTAGCATTTTATTCATTAAGTAACAAATTGCTTCTCAGAGATGGATATTTAAAGATAAGAGCACAAGTGGCCAATTGTCAGCTGGTGTAAATTATCAGGGTTGCAGGGAGCTCTATTTTTACCAGCTGAAGATTTGCCCCTAAGCATCTGCCAGTGAAGCCAGCCAGGGAACCACAGACATATATATGGAAATGCATTGATTCCAAATAATGACAAGATAATTACAAAAAGTTGGGCAGTCGCAGGAGCAAGGGGATAGGCAAAGGATGAGGAAAGTCACAGTAAGTAAAGAAATGAGCAGGAGAGCAGACAGCAATCCTGACAACTCTCTAAGCACGGCATTCCTGCACCAAAATCTGTGTTCCAACCCTCCCTTCCAAACCCTGTGCTGCAGATCCTGTATAGAAACTGTGCTTCAGCATCTAGGCTGAGTCAGCACCGCTGGTTCCTGCCTACAGCAGCCAGGGACAGCTGGTGAGTGCTGAAAGCAAAGGAGTGGATATTCGGAAGAGTGGGATAAAGCACTTAGAGATTTAAGGTAGCAATTTTCAGGTGCATCTTGGCTGAACACGTCTAGAGAGCTCATCTGAAACCTCCTCCCTGATGCCTGGATCACGTCCCCGCTCCCCGTGTGCCGTGCGTGGCACCAGGCCTTGGGTAACCTGGCTGAGGGCTGGAAACCAGCCCGTCCCTGCTAACAACTGGGGGGCTCTCCCGAACACCTGGACTTGCCGGGAGGAGGCCATTTTTATTCACTGTTTGGTTTTCTGCTTGTTCTCCCCACACCCTTTGTCGGTGTAACCCAAAACAGCCTCCACTTGATACGGTGCCAACAGACTGCAACAGAGCACCTTCCATGGCCCAACGAGCACAGGAAAGCCTCAAATGTAAACAGAACACCTTCCCCAGCGTTCCATGTAATGTTTCAGTAAGTTCAGAAGACAAGAGGAGAGGAAAAAATGTTTCCTAGAGTCTCCCACATAAGTAGTATCCTTCTGGAGGCTGAAGGGTACCTTTCTCTAGGCTGACAGCAGATGTGCTGCTGGCAGTCACCTTCCTGTTGCTTCATCTGCAGGAAAACAAGAGACTGGATCTGTCTCATGATATTTACAGATGTGAACCACATTAACCCAGCTCAGCAACGTTGCCTTTTAAAACTATAAATTTTCATTGCTTGGAATATGTCACTTGTTAGATACAAAAGCCATTAGACTGAGTAGCCCAACTACCAGTAAAGAGTAACTTCTAATTACATGACAATCATTAATTAGCATTTATCCAGATGAAGCTTGGATTCAAAGGTGATAAATGATGTGATAGTGAATGTACAGGAACACTGAGTCACATCCCTGGAACACAAAGGGTATGTCACAACTAAGCACCTTTACATGAAGTCTGGGTACCATTCTAAATGGCCACTTATGCTCAAAAAACAGTGACAGATGCAAAATCCATGGATCTGGACTTAAATTCTGAGCAGATAATTCTGTCAAGGAAACAGTATGAAAAAGATGAAAACTAGAAGAAGCAGATTATTAAATTTATGCTGTGCTGGATTCACTGCTGCCACTTTTAACAACAAGCTTTATCCTTCATGTAACCAAATTTATGTTAATCTCTTCAAGAGTTCCAGAAACCAAAACCAGAGAAACTCATCATTTCAGAACTCACTCCACAATACTCTGCTTTTCATTTTTATTTTAACCTCCCCATGAAAGCCTATTTTAGCCTTTCCTAGTAAATACTGTAGGGTGTTTACTCTGGATGACAAAGCCCTGGCAGTACTTCCATTTCATTGTAAAAGGCCAAGATAACAAATACAGATTTATTATTAAATGTCCCACCTTTCACACTATGCAAATTCGCCCCAGCCTGCAGCCTACTTTTGGCAGTCCTCTTTCCCAAGGGCCCTTTAGGAAGAGGCTATCAGCCAGATTAATTATTTTAACAATAGCAGCCTTTTCCTACTGCCATTTTTTCTGTCACCATTATATGACATAAAGCAGGGGGGAGGCAGAAGACATTTATCCAGCCTGTAATATATCTCAGTCCCAAGCTTCCCAGAAGCACTGGATTCAGTATGCAAGCACAAAGCCGCCAGCCTTGCGTGACAAGTTACACGGGACAAAGGAGAGCATCGTGTGTCCCTGCCTCTGGAAGGGGCTGCATGCTCCATCTGCCTGGAAAGGCTGACCAGAAGGGAGGTAGGGACAGCTGTTAAGAACCCAGAACGAAGATCACCTCCTCCTGCCTGTCGTCATTCCTTCGGACACGCCAGCTTTCCAGTGGAAAGCGCTGCACCTCAGAAATCCCTTGATGCTCCATCATTTACGTGTGGTTCGTTTGCCGGTCCCGCTCTCCTGACAGGATCACAATTCCAGCAGCACGTGACCTCTGTGCAGCTCATGGCACAGGGACACACAGTGACCTTCCCGCACGGCTCCCTGGCACTCCAGAAGTGAACCACGTGCACTGTGCTGTCCAGCACTGCTGCTCCAGGTCCACCCGGGGCCACGGAGTCCATCCAGAAACCGGTTCAGCCTCACTGCTGCTCAGGATCAGGGTATGAACAGGAATGCTTAGGGATCCCTACCACCTGCTACAGACACAGATGTAAACTGTATGTGTTTATGGGGAAGAAAAACTTACATGGGTATAGTATTTGTAAAAATGTAAAAATTAGAGGTTTTCTCACTCTGAGACAACAGCTGAAGTGAGCAGCCCATAACGAGTAGGATAACACAAACCCAAAGATTCCCTAACGCCTCATTATTTTTTTTTTTAACAAGTCAGAGCCACAGATCTGCATAGAAGAAGAAGGAACCATTCCTCTGCCAACCTGAGTCGGGTCAGGACCTGCCCTTCCTCTGGGGTGAGCACAGCCTCGTGGTTTTGTATTCCAAATGCACTCTTTTTGCAGATTTCGGTCCCCAAGATGCCAAACAACTCGGGCACAGGGGATTAGGTCATGTGAACGGGCTGTGCTGTATGTTTAATTTAACAGAAAACATAAAGCAGTTGGCACTCTGCAGCCTGCTCTGTAATGTTTACAAAATGATAATAACCGCCAAGAAACGCCAACAGGAACTTAGCACGAGTTAAACAAATCACCCTCAAAGTGGCACTCTGACACAATGGTGTCAAAACACATTTCCTTTCCCACTGGAACAATCCTATTATTTCGTACTGGCAAACAGAGGGGAGAAAAGCGGTTTTAAGCCCATGGGAAAATAGCACATTTACAGGGACATGGGAGCGACTGTGAGCTCACAGAACTATTTGGGGGGAAGCTGGGCTTCTTCAGGGAAAAACTTCTGAAGGCAGAAGTTTGACAGAGAAAAAGCCTAGAGGATTATCCCATGTCAGCAGAAATCCGTGAAAAGACAATGCCATCTTCATTACTCCAACAGGCACCAAATCATAATCCCTCCCTCAAAACAAAAAAAGAAAAAACCTATGATCTTCCCCTCCTTCATACCAGCAGAGAAGCAAGTGAAACACAGGAAAAGAAATCATTTCCCACCACTCCAAGACTGGCCAGTGCATCAAAGCATTTTTGTACAAACTGACACAGATCCTCCCAGGCCAATGGGAACATCTGATTAGGAGTGGTCCAGGATAGGCTCTGGCAGTCAGGAGGGCTCACCCATCCAAAGGCACAACCTGTGTTTCCAATTCAATTTTCCAACTCAGTATTTCACTGTCATGTTTCTGCAAAAGACTCAGTGCTTGTGGAGCAAAAGACAAACATTTCAAGGAAAAAGGTGTCAAAAATCAATGGTCACTTCCCCTGGCATTTCACTTCTATGGGAAGCACCTCCATCTCTCCCCCTATGGTTCTGAATGGTTCAGATGTGAGCTGGACAAAACAACACATCCATAAACTTCGAGTTGGGAGGAAGAAGTGGGCAGCTCAACCTGTAATACTTTCATAAAGTAACTTTGGAATCAAAGGAATTTTTAAAGTCTTTGAATAGGGTTTTAGGACAAAGCTTATGAAAGCAGGAGATTCAGGACCTAAAGACCTGTTAAATCTCCCCCGACCCGACATCCCCATGAAGCACAGGTCAAGCACAATAAATCCTGAAGTAGCTTTAAATGAAAAGTCCAGTGACTACAAGTTGAATATGTCTAATACTGCCAGCAAAAAGATACAGGCTCTGCCAGTAAGATTAGAATCACTTATTACAGAGGTTCAGCACAGGATGCCGTAACTTAAATCAGGAGGGAAAAAGCTTAAGATATCCCTGGCTTCCTGTGCATTAGCAGCAGTGAGGATGCCAGGAGCAGATCTGTAGTGCAGAGACCCTGCTGGTGCTGAAAACCTCTGATTTATCAAGGGTGAGGAGGGGATCTGCTCCAGCACTGTCCATGAACACCCATGAATGGGAGCACAACTGGAGCACAACATCAAATAGAGTTTCATCCCATTTGTGCATGCCGAAACTGCTCTGCCACATGAGACAGGGGAGGTTTGCTCCGAAGCACACTCCTGAAGCACCAGAGTGCACAAATCCTCTGCTGGCAGGACAGGAGCTGGCAAAGCATCCTGCACGTCACGGGCTGCTGGCTGCAGAAAGAACGGAGTGGGACACAATGGGAGCCCTCTGGAGAGCAAGGCAATGAGCAGTGAACCGAGGTGCTGATTAAAAAAGGAGCACTATTCAACACTGAGGTGTCCTCCTAGCCAAGAACAGTGACACCTGACACCTGGAGTTACAACAAGCTCCCCTCCCCAGACACAAAGGGAATGTGTGCCAGTAGGAAGTGTGGATGTTTAAGGATGGCTGGGGCAGCAGGAACTGAGGTGTGCAAACAGAGCCACGCTGGGTTGTATGCATGAGCAAACGCATGAAGGCACAGGCCAAGTGTAAGAGCATGTTATTTTATGGAGCACGTCAAAAACATGACAAAATTACGTATTTCTGTTTTCTTTACTTTCCAAGACAACTTCCTTCCCCGTGCCTCAAATCATAATGATGTTTTGCCTTGGGCTACAGGATCAGAAGGGAGAAGAGTCTCCCTTGAGCTCTGTCCCTTCCTGGCTTCTTGGTGATGGGCAGCTTCAACGCAAAGCTCAGCTGTAAAGCATAACCTAGCTCCTAAGAGCCTAAAGAGGTTTTGACACCTGTTTATAATATTAACAGGAAAAAAAACCCCCAAACATTAACAGGAAAAAAAACCCCCAAACATTAAAAAACAAAACCTCCAAACCATTAGCAAGCCACAATTCTGGTTATTTAGGAGACTTGTGTTTTTATTAACTTGTATTAAAGATGGGTGAAATGGCACTACAGTGTTCTCAAAATGACATAACACAAACAACTATCTGAAGTGTTGCTTATGTTGAAGAATTCCTCTCAAACCTCCACAGCCAGAGATGGAGTAGTCACACTGCTAGGGAGGTTAGTCAAAACTATGTGAATGTACAAATATCCCCAAAATTAAGGAGGAAGAAAACCCAGGTACTTGATTTACATGTCTGAAACAGAGCGACACCAAGTCTCCTGCATTACAATTATTGCAAAACTTCAGGCCAACTGCTAAGACAAAACTCTAATAATAAATTTGTGCTGTGTGACCACTGAAGGTCAAGGTGTGCCTGAACTCTTTCATGGCTCCCTCTTTGAGCTCACCAGAGGAGACTTGAAGCAATTACATATAGGGATGGCGAAGGGATGGGAGGGGAGGGTGAGGTCAATTGCACCATCAGTTCTTCACACTTCTAAAGGGCAGTCTGGGAGCTGAAAACTCCAATGTGGACACTTCTGGCATCCCAGCCAAATCCTGGCTGACATGAGAACACTGCACTGCAGGACCTGACATGTCTATCCACTGCTAATAACGATAGTGTCCTTAATACACAATATTCATATTCCTCTTCTGACTGCTAAAACTCCAGAATATCTCTGTTTTTACTGGATTTCCCAAGTGCTCCTGGGCCTGAACGGACTGATTCCCTAAGAAAGCTGTGTGGCACCTTAGTATCTCTAGAGGCACCTCAGCTCAGTAACTAGGCTGCCACCTTTCACTTCTTTCTGGTTCCAAACAATGGTTCTGCAGTCTTGCTCTGAAGCAAACTAGCCATTTAACCACACACAAAGGGATTGCTGCCTTCCCAAAGAAAAAGAATTTGTGAATTTCCTTGGGGAAAAAAAAAATAAAAAAGGGATAATTACCAACCATTAGTAGCACATCCTCCTCCCATAAGAAGGTGGAACACTAACGTTCCTCAAAGGGTTTCCCGAGTCTTTTTAGCTCGGTAAAAATATCCGAAAAGGGCGGAAAAAAAACCCCCTCCACAACAAAAGCAGCACGGAGTCTTTTTGCCGGATAACGCATTTCTTATTTTGGTACTAATGAAAGGCACGTTGGGCGCTTTCTAAGGCAGTTTGTTCCAGATTGCTGGCTTCCACTGTACAAAAAGTAATGACCCCTTCCCCACCCCATCCAAACAGGAGCAGCCCATCCCGGCGGCACAATATCCCATTGTGGGGCTCTGAATGCCGTCCTGGCAGAGGAGCTGGGGGGAAGGAGGGAGCACAATCGCCCCTCTGCCCTCCCCGCAATGCCAGTGCCAGCTCGGGGTAAGAGGACTCGCGGCCGCTGCCAATATGCACATCTGAGGAAACGGAGAGAGAGGCCACGCTAAGAAAAAAGCATGGAAAGATGCCACGCTCTGGCCCTGCCTCCCTGAGCTGCTGGAGGAACTGAGGAGAGGAAGCCTGGGAAGGACTGCGCGGGCACTTCAGCAGCGCTGCGTTCTCTGCTTGCAGGCACGGCTGCCTAAGAGTGACCAAACTCCTTTTTCTCACCACGCTGGAGTCTAAAACAGGACCTGTATTTCAGCTCCCCCTGCTTTTTTGCTTTCTATCACACCTCCCTGTCCTCTGCCCTCCTGCATTTATCAGATGAGTACGGGGGTGGGTGTAAAGGTCTCCCACAACCCACCCTGAGCCCTTTGATGCCACCCTGAAAGATCATAAATACACTGAAGTCACCTTGCAACAGAGCACTCAGTATGCAGGAACGGAGGGACACAGCAACCCAAAGCAAAACTACATCCATCCAATTCCTCTGCTCCATGAAAAATCTGTCACCAAGGATGCAATTGAACAGCAACCTCCGTGCTCAGGTAAAGCAGATGAACTGACAAACAGCATTTGGGTTCTAAATGCCTCAGCCACTTCCCAGGTTTCCAACCTAGGACAATGTGCTCACCAAAGCCTTGTGATGGGGAAGGCAGGATCCCAGCACCAGGAGTGTCTCATGGCATAACTTGTGAGGAAAGAGAAAAACTGCAGGCTGAGGGTGCCCAGGGAGCTGCGGGCCCTGCAGGTGGCCCAACACGATCCTGCATGGACGGCAGCCCCAGGACTGTGGCAGCTGCTGTTCCTCCATCTCCTCCTTGCTGACCTTGCACACAGAGCCCAAGATGATATTTCACCACCCTGCTTTTGTTCCCCATGACTCTCCCGCCAGCCCTTTTTCCACAAGCCGCCGATGGCGAGGCTCTCAGCCCGTGGCTTCCTGCAGGACTTGGTTGACAGTTCTGTTTTGTTTACGGCTCCTTTCAGTTTAGCCACATAATTGTGCCCATTTGCAGTGAAGAGATGAATTCCAAGAATAAAGTGACTCACGTTCATTAAGGCTGTCCAGAATTTGACAACACTGTGCTCCATCCAGAAGGGACTCTGTGTCCATGTTTGTGGCAAGGCTGGATGAACTCATGACAATGACAAGTTTGTGAACTCAGTGCACCCATCTCCACCTCATGACTAGAGGCACACAGAAGAGAAAACATTAAACAGGTTGGGGTTTTTTACCTGACAAAAAAAGCACATTCCCATTTCGTGGTAAATTTTTTTAGAAATTATTGGGAGGTTTTTACTCCAAAAGAGCTATGACTGCAATAAATCCCAAAGATTTATTCCTATACTCTTGTATTAAACAGCACAATTTAATTATTTAAGTTGAAGCCAGGATAACACAGTACATAGTTTATAAGCTTCAAAGCTTTAAAATACGTACACCACAACCACACTTCTGGACAGGCAAAAGAGAGTTACTCACAAACCAAGCAAGGAGATGCCACAAAGAAGGGAGCTAAATTCTCCATGAACTCCAGCTGCAGTCACAGAATCCAGCAGCACATTCCCCTGAACCACAGGCTCTTGCCAGTACACCAATTAAAGAGAAATTTTAGGTACTTAGAAGTCCCAACATAGGCACAGTGTGATTTTTTTTTTTAAATAGAGTATTAAGCTTATAACATACCAGCTTTCTGAAATATTTGCCCATTAAAAGCTACACAGCTGACCCTGAGGTACCATTGTGGAAAATGTAATATTGTTCTTCAATAATTAGGTCGGAATCTGATATTTTCACCTCTGTGTACTACTGCTGAGAAATATGAGCAAAAGTCAGTGTAACCTGAGGCTTCCGTGACAGGATCAGAACCTCTTTACTGTAAAATATTCCAACTGACCCCGAGGGGATTCAAGTTATTACTGGATATTCCTTCTCTCACACAAACTGTCTTCCCTCCCACTGACAGCAGTGTATAATATTTCCATCAGCAAAAATAAAACATTCCCCAATTTAAAAATATGTCCTTCTCACTCACAATCAGCAAGTGTCATCTCCGAGATGTATCTTGTCCTCCAGCAAACACAGCAACTATTTCTGTGCTGAAGTGGCAAATAAAATCTGTATTTGGTGCTGAGTTTAGTTAGAAAAGCATTTTGTTTAAAAAAAAAAAAAATCTCATTTTCAAAATCACCCAAGTAACACTAGAGCTGTGTCCTGTTGACTGTCAATAACAACAAAATCTTTAGGAGGTGACATAACAATAAAATTGTTGGAAGCAGAGAGATTTCACAGACTGAATGTGGCTATTTGCAATTTTTAAAAACATGTGTATAAAAAGCAACAGTGAGTGCACAGTACTGTGCATAGAACATTTTCCAAAAAATCAAAAACTCTAAAGGGAATGTGCACATGGCTTTTGCTCCATGAAATGACATGAAAAACAGTTGTGCTGACTCAAGCTCTGGAGCTGGTTACGTCTCTACTAATAGGTGCTGCTAGTCTGAAAGAGGACAGCCTTCTTTTCCCAAAACTTTTGGGGCCACCAAAGTTCATGTACTCAGGGTTGTGTTTTACAAGGCTACATGGAAAAATGTGCTTCTCTGCTCATTTTTCCCTGTGCCAGAGCAAGGGGTAGATAGCAAATTGGATTGTAAAGCTGCACCACTGATAACCACCTCACTTTATTCATTCCTCCTCAATAGACTGATATTGTTTGGTTTTCCAAAAGCTTGATTTATTACTTCCAGCAACCCGGATGGGAATTAATTGGAAGAAAATGCGAGAGCTGTCCAAACAGAAGCTTGCACAAGAGCTACTGCCTGTAAAGCAAAGCTAAACCAAGAGATGGAAAAGGTCACATCCTTTTATTCTGCAGGCAATTAACCATCAGAGTGACTTATTCTGGGATTCGATCCATTCTTCAAATAGAAATACCAAATAACTTCCTCTATTTAATATTGATAAACAATTTTGCTATAGAGTTATTGCACCTTAAAGTCATTTTCAAATACCTTATCCACCCCGACTGTGAATTTGGCTTGGGAATGTGGTATGAATTTCCACGGCTCCTCCTGGGATGAACAGCAGAGCTCCCAGGCTCCTCACGTGGGTGTACCCAACACCGAGGGGCTGGCAGAGGGTGTACAAACACATTGCCGTGTCCCACGGCTGGGGATGACGTGGAGAACCAGGACTGATGTCTTCCAGAACACTCTGGAGCAAGGCAGCTCTGCTGGGGCAGTAGAGCAGACATTACAACCACCTGGACGGACCTCTTGGGTATAAAGCCCAATAAGGAATTTTAGAGGGTAGAAATTGTCAATAGCTTTTCCTCTTACTCTACACTTCTGTTTACAAACTACAGGGAAACTGATTTTTTTTTTAATGCCATCTTTTCACAAAACCAATACTGAAATTCTTCTCTGTGGGTGTGGTGAGGCTCTGGCACAGGTTGCTCAGAGAAGCTATGGTTGCCCCATCCCTGGAAGTGTCCAAGGCCAGGTCGGATGGGGCTTGGGGTAGTGGAAGGTGTCCTGTCCATTGCAGGGGGTCAGACTAGGTGGTCTTTAAAGTCCCTTCCAAACCCAAACCCAAACCATTCTGTGATTCAATGTATGATGAAGTGACACATTAGTCACAAAGTGCCAGTATTTCTCAAATGCCCCTGCCAGCAACATCCAACATAAAAATATATAAAATCCCAGAATTTTCAACACTGCTGCCAGCTGCTGCAGGTCTGCTCATCAATCTGAATTTAAGTACAGTAAATTCACTGTTGGTCCTCATAGTTTGGAGACAGCCACCAGAGAGGGCAAAGGGAATAGAGGAGAAAAGGAGCAAAGAGCTGCATAAGGCACATGCTTAGGGCTTATGACACTGATGTCACCAGCTCCAGCCACCTCATGTAGCCAAAAAACCTACTGCTATTGCATGAAGACAACTTACTACTTGAAAGTATGACAAATAAAAAATTACACCATGAATAAAGGCAATATAATATGCATTTATTGAAAAAAAAAGAAAGCCTAAAGTGCACCATTTTCAGAAATCATCCTATTTGAAATGGTACCACAAGCTTCACAGAAATGAAGTGAGGACACAACAAATAAAGCTCTTGTTTCTCTCACCATCAGTGAAACAGAGGAAAAATCATTTAGCAAGTGCTCAGCTCCAGTAGAAAGCACCATTACTTTTAAGTTTTGAATGAAAGCCAACTAGTTTACTTAGTATTTTCTAGTAATAAGCATTTACCCAAGACAGCCATGCCAGCCTTTTGTTTAGAGCAGAATTATTGCCTGTATGTCTTCAAAATTGAGCCTGTCACGCAGATTTTTTTTTTAAAAACATTAACCCACACCCATTTAATAAATGAAAGCATCTCAGACACAATCATAACCCTGCATGGAGCAATCAGACACAGGAACGTGGCCATTTTACAAAGCACTGAATCAAATCCACAGGCGTCCAGCTTCTCCCCATTTCCCCCCCACCAGCAGCACCTTGATATTGCCGGAATATGGGCAGAACAAAACAGAGTCAGCTCAGGAATGGGCACCAATATTTAAATGTGGGCTCAGAACATTTCACACCGATGCCAACAACTTCCCACAGCACAGCAGTTTCATATTCCTTACCTCTGTAGGGAATACACCCAGCACAGCCTCAGCTGGCTCCAAAGCTGGGGGGCAGTTTTACACCTGATCCTAAACCAGGAAAGAAGATTTGATCACCAAGGCACACAGCCTGGATGACATTAAGATATTAAGCATGTGACAGTACCTATAAACACACCAGTGTATTTGCATCCTCTTCTTTTTTCACCTGAAGATAAAAATAACCTGTTGTAAGAGGAGTATACAAAGATGAGACTACAACTGTGCTCACCTGTTCATATTTTGGAGGTGACTACCACACTACAAGCTCAAAGAGGGTGATAAAGATCAGTGGAGAGCACTGACAGCACCTCTCCACTTATGCTGCCACTACCAGGCACGTTTTACATGTATTCACTTCACCTTTGTTGGAACTTTACAACAGCACTTTTTAGGGAATGGTGAAAATAATTTTCACCATCAAAATGACAAATGGAACAACCAAGCAACAACGACAAAAGAGAAACCCAGCACCAGGTAGTGAGTTGTTCTCTATGCTGGATATACCCCGAGTTTTCTGTTTGTTTCTTCATGCAGATACATTATTCCCTAGATTTGATCACCAGAGGTAAGAAAACATTCTTTTGCTGCTATTTTATATTCAATCATCTATTTTCAAGCACTCCTTCAAGTTCTCAGGTAACAACCTAAGAGAACTTGGGCCCAGTAACATCTTAACTACATGATGCTAAGTGGTTTTGACAAGCTCTATTTTAATTACTTTTAAATGTTTTGTTCTAATGCTTGTGTTTGCTGAAGTCTTTGATGGGAGATTAAATTACCTTCACCCTAAATTCCTATAATAAATTAAAGAAAACAGAAATGTAGTGTCAATTTATGTCCAAATCTGCTTACAAAAGAGAACTAGCTGAGATCTTTGCCCAGCCAAGCACTTAATCATGTGCCTAATTTTTATTACGTCAGTATTCCCACTGATGTCAATGACCAACTGAAGCTCTGATCATCAAGTTCTAGACACGCCTGAGTGCTTTCCTGGATCCAGGCCTAAGAGAATTCACAGCACATGGCAGTGACTCAGGCCAGCCAGTCCAGGGAAAGTCTCTTGGGACCGATGTCAAGAGAAAGCTCAGCCTGACACAGCCTGACGCTCCCTTGCAGATAGAACAAGTCCTGCACAATAAAACTTCAATTACAATTGTAATATGAAAAAACCAGCATTAGGCTGCCCTAAGTCAATGAAGTACCATGCAAAATTCAGGCAGTTAATTGGTGATTAGAGTAGTGCCAGTTAATTAAATAAAACCATGACTGATACAAACAGTTGTGGGGTTTATTGCATTGCTTTGTAACCAAATGTCACCTTAGCACGTTTTATATAGTCCAGGGGAACACACTAGTATCTCTAATTCCCAAAGGAACTGCTTAGGGAAGAGCTCGCGTGGATGAGCAGCAAATGCAGGTGTCTAGGGCGCCTCAAGGTACCAGGCTAATTTGGGTAAAGGACTTTCAGGTCATGGGGCACCTGCCTGCAGACAACAAGTGACTCCAGCTGACTGGACTGAAGTCTCTGTGCGCTAGTCAGGAAAAGCACCAGTGAGACGCGTCCTCGGTCAGGAGGAAACCAGAACAACTTGGGAGACTCATCTTGGAAAACTTTCACACCAACAGAGTTTTGGGTTTGTACAGCAGAGCCCAGTCTGAGCTTCTGCAAAGGCAAGACATCTTATCTGTGTCGTGGAGTTGAAAGCAGGCGCAGGCAGCCAGAGAAAAGGATTTAATTATCGCTTCCTCACCCACATCCTGTCCACAGCCAGCGCTGCCTCCTTTGATGGCTGCTACCACTTGTTCTCCCCAGCAAACAGGAGGGAAGATAAGGTGTGCTTGGGTTCTTTTTGCTGCAGAGGATATTGTTTTTCCTCTCCTTGTTTTATAAACTCCAGCTCTGTCACAGCTCTTGACCATTATTTGAGTGAAAACCAAATATTTCCTTTCTGCGTAAACAGTGATTGCAATGTCATAGTAATTTGCATTTTACTTCACCGAATTCCCTTTAATTTGCAATGTTATGGCATGGATGTGTCCATTAACACTACAGATATACATTATATATATTACTTCCATACACATATACATAATTCCTAATATTGGACCTGGAGCCTCTAGATTTTTCTCAGAATTAGTGCTCTCTGACACACTCTTTAAACAACAAATGTCAATATTTAGTCATTATTACTAGTACCAAAAAACCCTTACAATTTTAATTTCAGAGACATGCTTAAACTCATCCTAGTACAAGTCATTTTTCATGCTGACCAGCACCTAAGCTCATACCTACATGACAATTTGGTGGGTTTTCTCCAGTTTTAAGTATCTTGTATGTTTAGTTTCTGCACGACAAACCTACAAAACTTTAGTGTAACTCATGGCAAATGTTCATCCTTGCTTTGAATATAAAGCATAAAAATTCTGCCTGGTCCCACCTTCATCTGACTTGTACCATTATTCCCACCCTGGTGATAGCAGCAGCTTCCAGGTCCTGGGAGACCAGGAGAATGATAACAAACCCTTCCCAAGCTTCATGTTAAATAAAATAAATCCAAAGCATCACAATACACAGCACAGCCCTCACAGAACAAATGCTTCAGTCTTTTTGTGCCAGTGGCTTCTTATTTATACACATCAAAACTGTATTTTTTAAAAAAATTATATATATAT
>WBMZ01004496.1:161276-178088 GCA_013400975.1 Atrichornis clamosus | reverse complement strand
AAAAAAAAAAAGAGAGTTATCTGAGAATACTTTATGTTTCAATTGTTTTTAACAAACTCTTTAAGAAATGTTGGTAAAGATTTCTAGTAATGGCTGTTGCTTTAAAGTGCCTGTGCTCAAAATATTGGACCATGTTTAATTTTTTAGTTCTATAAAGTAACAGGGTCATATCAATATTTTTCACTCCCTGAGAATTGATCTTCCATTTAACATAGCACAGTATTGTTTAAGCTTGGAATACCACATAAGTATCTCATTGGAGTCTGGATAGAATTTGTACTTGCACTATATCAATGGGGCTATTCATGTCAGCAAAACAAGGAATGTTTGGCCCCTGGTGATGAAATGAACATCAATTATATATGTGAAACTTGGCTCAGTAGAATTATCTTACTGCTTTATTTCTTTTATTATTCCTCATCATATTTAGTAGCTTGAAGCATTTGAAAAATAAACAGTAATATACTGGCCATAAAGGGTAAATGGGTAATGCTTTAATTATCTGGTGTCATAAAGCCAAGTCTTCAATTACCACATATGAACATCTTTGGTTCATTTCTAACAACTGCAAACATTTTCCAATAATCATATATTCTGATTACTTGTCAAGTTTATCAGCATATTCTATGACCTGATGGGCCTTGTGGCTAATCTAAGAGCAATGTTATCATAAATTAATATATTCTCATGCTGTAGAGTCCTTTCTGATTATCTAGCATGATCTCTAACATTTCACAGGCCATGAATTGTCAACCACTCACATCTGTTTCAAGCCCACCTTTTGTGGCTGCCACAAAGCCTCCACTTGCTCGGTGTTCTGCTGAGGAACACAGGATGAGTTACCTAAACCTCATGACTGTGACATAGCTCCATTGCAGTCACTTTCAGTTCACACTTGGCTCTGATTTAATCAAGAATTTGATCACACTGGTAAGTAAGATTTCTTTTCATATTCTTCTCCAGCTCATAAGGATTTCAATCTGCTCATGAACTGGTGCAAAGCAACTGCTGTCAGTGTTTCACAGAAGTGAATGGCTTCACTTGCAGATAGAAAAAAAAGGTAGAATTTAGTCAAGAAAGAAAGATTTTACTGCTGATAGCTTCCTTTTTTTTTTCTTCCCTGCCCCAATTGTGTATAACACATAAAATTCAATTCAGAACAAGTGCTAAGTGGAACCTGAGGAAAGGATGTTTAGCTATCATCCTTGAATGTTTATTTGTATTGCTTCTGAAAGAACATCCCAGACAAGAAAAGCATTTATTTAGAAATGTGAGGGCTCTGACTGAGCATCTGCTCAAACTTCTGCTGTGTCTGTTCACAGGTGAGTGGGTATTTGGCAAAATGGCCCGGAAACCAAGATACACTGAGACGACCCAGTCAACCCAGTCTGCTTGTTTAAAGTTTAAAGCAAACAGCAGTTTCAGTGGCTATAGGGGTTTTTTTTGAGGGGTGGGGGTGGTTAGGAAGAGGAACTGCAATAGGGAAAGGTAAGGAACAGCCATTTTCTCTTTGGTTCAGTGATTTATTTTACAGTTTCTCATCTGACACTGGAGATTCTGATTAGACAGAATCTCTTGCCCTGTTTTAAAGGAATCCCCAGGAAGTCTATGGGAAGGGTTTGAAATGGCCACAATAGGGGTGAGAACAAACTTGTTTTACCCTCTACTCTTCGTATCTCTTGCTCACAGATGTGGACTGGCACTACCTGTGTGATCACAGCCACTCTGCCTGAGCGAAGGTGTCTGGGTCATCTCCCCTCCCTTGGAGACCCAGCACCATGTAAGCTTTATTTATTTTCAGAGAGTAATTTTGTCCAGGAAGGTGGATCTAACCAGGCTCCAAGACTCTGAAAGCTGTGAAAGTTAAGTAAAAGCAGTGCTTAGCTGAATAGTCATAGACTGGCTGGTAGTAAGTTGCCAGAGGAATTACTTTTTACACATGGTATGGCTGTATGCATTTGTGTAGCTCAGGCAAACGTCAGCAGAAGGAGGCACAAGGTGTGAAATGGAATCACTCAGATGCCAGAGAAAAGCCACCATTTAGCATTCAGGATGAAATTGCAGCGTAAGGTTGTCACCAGCAGAAGAATATGGGGTAACACACAGTATGCTGTCTTTGTCACTCAAGTGACAGTGCATGCTGGAGAAACTATGCCGATGAGCAGCTTTTACGTGGTGGAGTTTGCTCCAAAGGAATCTGATCTGGTGCTCAGGATGAGCTGTCATGAAAACTCCCCACACTTTTCTTGCCCGACCCTCACTCCGAAGGCAGTTTTGGCTTTGGTGCAGAGGAGGTGTTAGCTGGGGCAGCCACATCTGCCATGTGCTTTTTGCTTATCAGGCAGCTGAGCAGTGATAGAGGCAGGTGCCTCACTTCTTGCAAGGTGTTTAACATTCCTTACTCCTGGTGTTCATCTCTTTTTCTAGGCGGATGTCAGGGCTTGCAGGGTGTCTCTGTCTCTGCACCTGGGCCAGGCTGTTAATTTTTTTCCCCAAGACTTCTAAGGACTTGTTAATCTCTGCATCCCCCATTCACATCCCTCCCTGGGGAAAAATGTATTTCGTCTTCAATTCTTTGATTCAATTCATTTCCTCTTCTCACAACAAGGACGTCAGGTATATTTGCTAAAGTTACGAAGAAAAAAACAACTGAAATTTCTCCCTTGAAATGCAGCAAATTGCAGCAAGTGTCAAGAAGTTTGCAAACTTTTTCCAAGAACAGAGATACCCATTCTCCAAACTCAGTGAATTTCCATGTAACCTTCACCAGACAATGCAGAAGATGCGTGTCTGTCCTGTATTACCTGAACAACTGATTCTGCACGGCAGTGCACATACCCAGACTTGTTTCCTTCCCTTCCTTCCCTATCAAGAACAGTGATAATTTCTCTCAGTCAGTAAACCCATTATTTAGATTTTTGGCTAAGTACAGCTCTGCTTGGGTCTTTTTCCAGAAAACACTTTTTAATTGTTGCTATTTGTCTCCCACCATTATGGGAAAATGGAGAATTGATTTAAGATTTTGTTTGATTCACTAATCTGATCAGTTCAGGTATTTACTTGGGAGTGCTAAGTCCTACTAACCATGTATTTATTTCCTCTTGGACGGACCACGACCAGCCAGTAAGTGTGGGCAGACTGTTTTCTGGGGGGGCCCATTATTACAATAAGAACAGTATGCTTTTGAGGCTGGGACTATGTTGTCTTCATATTTCTGGCCTTCATGTTGCTTGCAGAATGACACTCCCAGGGCTACTATTTTCCCTAGAAGAAGCTGTAATGGCATTTTCTCTGATTTAGTTCACAAAATACTGCGTGCTGCTTCTAGAAGAAAAAAGACAAGGCAGGCACCACTTACTCTTTTGGGAATATTCACCCCCTCTAGTTTCCATATTTCCAGTTTGTGAGGGATGGTTTTGTGCTGGTAGATGCTAAGTGCAGCTTTGCCTCCTCTTTCATCTTTGTCGTTGCTCATCTACAGGTGCACTGATGGAGCCAGTGTGTCTTTCATGTGGCAGAGGAAGGAGAGGTCTGCAGAGCTTTCACAGTTAAATAGCACACTGTGAAACACTCTGCTGTCCTGCGATTTGTTCTAGAGCCTGGAAGAATTTTTTGGACTGTTAGTAACATACTTGGTTTTAGATTTAGTTTTAGCAGCTGAACTTGCAATGTGAGATATTTGCTTTATTATCTGAGTTTTCACAAAAGATTCTCAACACAGTCAGATGTTACTGTTGTACAATAGACTACTGAGCAATGTAAATGAAACAGAAGAGTATTGCATGGCCAGTTGGAGCTCTGTCTAATGTAATTGTTAGTATTCGAACACGTTCTTTAAAGTTACCTCTGTCTTGCTTCATTTGTTTACAACTGAACTTCACAGTAAACAGGTTTTTTGAACAACAGTTTATATTAAAAAAACAACACATTTTCAGGCCAAGTATGGTTATAACACAGCAAGAAGTGTTGCAAGTAAGTTTTGATTTCTTCTGAAGCAATTGGTACTCCTGTTTCAGAGGAGGTGTTTTATCAAGCTTATGAGACAAGCAGGCAGAGAGAGTTCACATGCAGTCTCATTTTCTGCAGCAGCAGAGATCTCAGAACTGCTTGGATAACTTTGCACAGTTTGAGGAATTTATGGACATATTGTAAAACACTGGCTGAGAGCTTCGTAATTTCCGCTCCACTTCTGAGAGGAGATTCACCTCTTGAGATTGCAGACCAGGAAAATGGGGTTTGCTATTCTTCTACCCATCTGTTTCCATGCCTTTCACATTTGTTTTTAGAGGACTGGAACACTTCCAGTCCTTCATGGATATATTCTTTCAAGCTTTCCCTCTATAGAAGGTAAGTACAATTGCATAATCCTCACATGGAGGTCCCTGGGGACAGGAGAAGCTGAGGTGTTGCATTGAAGAGGCAGAGGAAGAGATCATGGCTGAACCTGGAGCTCCATTCTCCTCTCTGTGTCCACACAGTGTGATTGATCTAAGAGGTGCAGTTAACTGCAGCTCTGGGGAGGAGAATGGAGACCAAGGTTGGTCTTGGGGGTTGGATGGAATCACACCTAGTTTTTTGAACCTCCACATTGACATAGTCACTACTGGTCTGGGATGGTTGGGGTTTTTTTGTTTGAATGATTTATTCTTTTGTTGGTTTTTTTTTTCTCCAGAACCCCACTTAGGTAACATTTTAGTTATCTTGTTATTTCCTACAACTAAATTCATCCAACAGCATGTCCTTCCCAGCATAGACTGTGCTCCTGTGGGTCTGGAGCCTCTAGCCTATCTGTAAGATCCTCTGTTACATGACTGTATTGCACTACATTTTTTTCTTTTATCCTGTCTGAAAGCATACTTTAGTAGTTTGTACTAAATCTCTGCATGCAGAACGTGATTTACTTGAGCGCACTGGTGCTTTAATCCTGATAATCAATTCTATTCCTTCAAATACAATGCCATGCGAAGACAATTTGTGATTTCTAATGACTCTAGCATCCTGTAAGTTAATGTCACCTTTTATGCTTTGAAGGAGACTCAGAAGAAAAAGGTGGGATAAACAAAAAGGTTTGTTTTCACTCTCTTGCTTTCATCTGTTCTTCTTGTAACTGGAGGGAGATCAGATGTCAGGAATGTTGGGAAGGTAGAAAATTTTGCTGCTACAGAGTGATTTGGCTGTATGACTTTTCCTTGTATCCTAAGTCTAATGTTTTACAAAACTCAAGAAACAACTAGTGAAAGTGAATGCACTGATCTTCAGGATAGAAAAGCTCTGCCGTGGATCATTTTGCATGTTGGTTAAGATTTTTATGTCAGTTTTTTAATCTTTCCATTGCAAACCATTGCTAATGAGGATTACTAACAGAAATACTTCCTAGATTTCTACCTTCAGAAGGAAGGATTGTTCCAAAGTAATACTGGTTTTTAAATCAGGATTTGTGAGGCATCGCTGGTAATATCCTACATGCATGTGCATGATAGGACAGGTGCAAGTAAACTGACATAGTTAGCTAAGAAACAGGATTGTTTCAGGTTAACTATAGTAGTGAGGAGATGTACACTAGAAGAGGAGACAGTGGGAAGATGGTTCTGTGTAACATTGGAAATGTGCTTGGCTAATTGTTCAGCCACCTGTGGTTGTGCAGATGGCAGTATCTGTGCCACAGCTGCAATGTTCACCAAAGCCCTGCTATCCCTGGCAGAAGCAGCTGTAGCCTTTGGAGAGCGGAGAAAGGGAACAGCTCACCCTGGTCTCACTTCTGGATTCCAAATTACCAGTTGCTGTCCCTATAAATTACCTTTAATGTTTCACACTGTGCTTCCAGGCTCGCAGTGTTTTTTGTAAGTGTAACAGCCAAGAGCAAAGGAACAGCTGAAATATTCACACCAGAAGTTGCTGAACTCTGATGAAGAGAATCGAGGCAGGATGGTGTACTGTAGTCAGTGCATGCTGTGACATGGGATGTTTTGAGTTCTTTGTTTCTTCTCCTATTTTAAATATTTAAGTGAATGTGGAGGTTTCTCAGATTTAATTTCAGAGGTAAGAAAATTTAGTTTTTAGTGTGAAGGTTCCCTGTTTCATACTTTTAAACCTTTGTAGTTTGTGGATTCTGCCAAAAGGCAGTGACATCTCTAGCCATGTAATCACTGGAGTTTGGCTGCTTCTGAGCAGGTAGGTGTTTTGGATTACTTGATTTGATCTAGAAATGTGATTTTTGAATTCAGTGCTGGAGTTTTTATTTTCAAGGATGATTTCAAAATTGTGTGATTAGGTTCTTAACTGAAGAATGCTTAAAATGTGAATCTCCTTCAAGTCCCATATATTTATCTCCTCAGCATTGTTCTCTGCTCAAAGACTTCAGCTGGAATTTCATGCTTTCTGTTTATTTTGCAGGAAAACACAAGTGATCAGGGCTGTGCCACACAATTGTTTGCCTTTCTTGTAACACAGGGTAATCTTGAAATGCTGGATTTTGAGGAAAGGCTCTTGGATACTGGGAATAGGACTTACAGGACAATCCTTGAAAGGAAGGGACATGCAGCAGGTCCTTCACTCTTTTGTGCATGAGAAATATTTGTGTGGTGTAAAAGAGCAGTTAGAGTTTTTTCTCTTGGCCACCTGCATAAGAGGTACTCCTAGGGAGTTGCCGTCATGTGCAAGTTTTTCTTGAGACTTTATAATAATAAAAGTGCAGAAGAAGGGACATCAGGGTTGTTGGGAGTTGGAGCACATGCCATATGTGGACAAGCTGAGGGAGCTGGTCTTGTTCACCCTGAGGAAGTGAAGGCTTTGAGGGGACCTGAAAGAAGACCCCTGGTACCTTGGGGAGTTTATTGAGAAGATGGAGCCAGGCTCTTCATGGCAGTCCACGGTGTGAAGATGAGAGCCAACAGGTGTAAACTGGAATAGAAGAGGTCCATGCTGTTTACAAGGGAGAAGCTTTTTCTCCATGAGGACAGCCAAGCAGTGAAGCAAGTTATCCAAAGATATTGTGCAGCCTCTCTGCTTGTAGGTTTTCAAGACCCAACTGGATAAAAGCCTGACAATGTTGTCTGATCTCAAAGTTAAACCTGGTATGAGCTAAAGTTGGACCCCCTAAGCTCCCTTCCAGCCTTAACTGTCTTATGATAATGTGATTCTATGTATTTTTTCCTGTCACAATTTTTGCATGAAGTGTGAACTTTGAGGCAGAACCATTTTTGGGTTTTATCATCAGCCTGAGGGAAATGGGAAGTCACAGAAGAGCTCCTGTGACTTCCTATTTTTCATCAGCAGTTTACACAGCCTGGAGAGCATAGGCTTTTGATGGGTCCCCAGCCACAGTACAATTGCTAACTGAGGATTCATGAGAACACAGGACAGGAAGGGAGAGCAGGAGTTTCTGACCCTTGACCTCTGTTATTGCACACAGCCATGGCATATCTTCCCTTTTTAGAAAAATATCCTCTTATTTTAAAATCAGTTAATGTTTTACTGCTGTTGCTCCCATGGCAAGACTCTTCCAGGATCTCTACTTTCTATTTGTTAGAAAACTCCTAATTTGTAGCTTAAATTTATTCATAACTTATCTATACTCTTTTGTTCTGTTGCCATTTTTTTCTGCTATGGTTTAAATAGCTCTTCTGGTACTTATTTCCTAGATATGTCTGTAGAAAGCAAACCTATCCATCTCAGCTTTTTGTCTGGGAAGCCAAAGTCTCCCAGGCCTCTCTTGTAAGACAAACTTCTCATTCCCCTCATCATCCTGCACTGCTTCAGTCTGAATTAACTGACCTGAGACTGGATTACCAATACAGTACATATTATTCCAAACAAGATCTTTCTAAAATCCCATACAGTGCTGTTAATATTTGCCCATATCCATTGGAAAAATTTCAGTTAATGCAACCTATGACTGCTTTTCCTTTCTTTTGTGACCACCATGACTTCTTTGGCAGAATCTGCTTTTACAGCAGCTTATAACTCATTGCTAATGCATCTTACTGTACATTGTTTCTCTACCTTTTAACATCATTTAATCTTTTAACTAGTTCCCAAGGTTTTCCAGTTGTCTTGCTGACAGTCTCCTCCACCTTTGTGTTGTCAACCACTCCTCTTTTGATCCTTTATAACTGGTGGCATGGATTCATTCCTGAAGAACTCTGCTTTTGTGGGATGCCTTCCTCCATCCTCATAGTTCGCCTTTTCATTACCACTCTTTCTACTTTTGCTAGGTCCTTACCTTCAAGGGTAGTCTCCTGTGATGATCTTTATCTTCACAAATTTAATTTGTAATTCTTTACAGAAGTTGAGGTGAGTGAAAGCTGACTGCACTTTCCCTAAGAAATGCAACCTGATGGTGGTGGCATCCCTGCCTATGGTAGGGGGCTTAGAACTAGATTATCTTGAAAGTCTCTTCCAACACAACCCATTCTGTGAATCAGCTATTGGAAATCTTTCACTGACAACACATGCCCTTCCTTATTCTTCTCTGAAACCCTGATGTTGCTAGAGTCAAGCCCAGCTGCTGCTGAATTGTGCACAGCACAAGAACAAAGAGCAGAAAGGTAAGAACAAAAAGTCCTGTGACCCATTAAAATCACGGGAGAGAATTCACCAGGCATCTTGTACTTACCTAACGTGGGCTATGTCCAAGGTGCACTGTTAGCAGTCTCTGTCTTCCCCTTGTCATTAACAACCAGTAAAGGCCTCTCAATTTTACATTCACTCATTTCACAGTCAACATGAAGGTGCCAGCCAGTGCATTGACTGATGGACATTGATTTGACATTGACTGATGGATAACTTCTAGCTCTTTCTGATAGTCAAGCTTGGTAAATGGCATTCCTGCTTAATAACAAGGATAACAGCTCACAGGCAAGGGATGCATGTGCAGAAGAAATTTTGGTTGCTAAGCTTTCCTCCTGAGGCTTCTTTTCAGAGGGCACCAGGTATGTAATTTATGTGTTGCTAATATTATTTTAGATTGCAAGTAATCCCCACGTAGCACTTCCAGTGTAGGGACAGAACTAGGCACCATTAAAGCACTATGGGTTGCAAGAAAATAATGATTCAGGGCTGGAGTTACTAGAACATTGTGTTCTGTCAATTTTTCTAAAGGATAACAAAAGAAATCAGGCTTCCAACAAAATAAATTACTTCTCCCAAAGGCAGTGGTGCCTATTCTGTGTGGTACTTGCTCCTGTTGTATCTTCACATTAGTCTCTGCCAAGTAATCCTGAAGTTTGCTTTTGTGGTCAGAGCTGCTAGAAAAGTTGGTCATTTGTACAAAGCAACAGTTCCAGGGGCTGAATGAGAAAAGCTTTCATAGAACTTGAGACCTCACTTAATCCTTAGCTAGTGTACAAATTGACTTGATAACATTGAGCTTATCTGGCTCCTGTGGTTAAGATCCTGTTAGGCCCAAGATCAGTGACTATTGAGAAGTGTTAGTGAAGTGAAGCATTAGGGACTTCTTTAGTTCTACTGGCTCCCTTGATGTTTCATTTGCTTTTTGATTGAATATTTCCCTCATCTGCTGCAAATGCCTGCAGGTGGGCTGGATTCTCCTTTTAATAGAAAAAAAATAATCCCGCTGGAGTTAGCTATAAACTGTGCCAGTTTGAGTCTATGTACATACTCTTAATGCTGCTTTCAAAATTGCTGCAGTTTTTTCCACCAAAATCAGCACCACTGAGACAAAATTACAAAGTACACCTTCCCCTGCTTTTGTTGTTGTTGACAACAGAGAACTTTAGGCATTTTGGCTTTCAGCAAAAAAGAGTAGGTTTTGATATAATCCTGGACACATAAATGAAAAAAAAAAGGGTACATTTTAATTTAAAAACTAGCAAAATTTCAACAAAAATGCAGTAGCAACTCTGCATTCACTTTGTTATCTAAACCAACTATCAGTTATGAGTTTATGGAGAGCATGCAGAAGATAGAAGAAGGTTGGGTAAAGTCTTGTGGCATCAGCTCTCTCCATGTACTGTGCATGTGCAGGCTGTGTGGTGGAGCTGTGCCTGTACTTCACAGAGACCAATCCTACTGTGCCTGGAACATTTGATGGCTCCTAACACAAGGTGGAGGAGGCAGGGATGCTGCACTGCCTGTCTCCGGGTGTGTGTTCAGGTGACTAGGCTGCTCTGGGTAGTGGGGAGGGCGGTGTTGATGGGGCTGCAACCCCCTGCAAGACCCCAAGATCTGGCCAAGGAAGATGTGCTTGATTCAGGATTTGAGACTGCTGATTTCAGGGGAGTTAAGTGACATGGCAACCAAGACAGAACAGCTGTGTGTACTGTACCTAACAGGAATAGAACTGAAAACTGTGATTCCTTAAAATTTTGCTGTATTTTTTTCCCCAGGAGCCACCTTTAACTAGAGCGTAGTGAGCTCCCAGCAGTAGGCACAAGTAGGAGTAAAAGACTCACACAGCCCACTATGCCAATTAGCCTGAACCAGGTGACAATGAGGGCACTTTTTATCAAGATATTCATAAAAACATTTCAGATAACTTTCCTTCCAGATTCTCAGATAACATAATAAAATTGTGCAATGGAAACAGTTCTGAGATTGTAAAATCAATGCAGGGTTTGGCTTCCCTTAGTTTTGTAGCCAGATAATGGGTTTTAGACTTGTTAATATCAAAATACTGGTCTTGGTGGATTGTTAACAAAATGATTCTTTGCTTGAAGTGGCAGAAATAAAATCCTCATTAGGAAGGTGTTTCTGTTTCATGTCGTTAAATTGTGCTTGTATCGGAACAGCAATGCTGCCATTATTGTTTTAATCTTAACCTGGTGTTAACAAAAGACAAAGCAATAGAGTTTTATTTGCTCATTTATGAAGGAGAAAAAACCAAATTGTATTATTAGAAGAACATTTTCATAAATGAAATATTAAATATGAAAATGGTGTATATGGTGTAGGGAGTTATTTAAAAATGGAAGTAGATGATCTAGCCAACAACAGTAACGACTCTTTAAATGTCACCCTATATAAATATTTGATTCTGTTTATGTGAACAAGCATGTGTTTGTGGGTGTGTGACAACAGAGAGCACTTCCAAAATCAAAGCTTTTGAAATGTGAGGAATGTCTATAATTTAAGTCTTCTTATACATAACAGCAAGTGTAAAACTCAGTTCTAGGGAGAGCCAGAACACTCTCTAGGTGCACAAGTTACATCCCATTTATACACAGTCCGATGGTATATACATGGTAGATGTTCTTTTACAGGCCTTATTTGCAGAGATATCTCATCTTAGCTCCCTGTCTTGCAGTCACGGGAGTTACATTTTCAAACAGTATGGTGTGATAGGAACAGATGTGTAGAATGAAATACTGAATGCCAAAGACCTGCTATTCCCCCTATATATTCTTCAGGGTGCAAAGGCTATTTTGGACTAGATCCAGCCTCTTTCCATGGACTGAATGTCCATAGGAGGTTGGAGTGCATTAGGTGGATGCACTCTTAAAGCTCAACTCCGACTTCAGTTTCATCTGTAACCCAGTCAATATGGTCTGTAACAACTCTACATTGAAGGGAAAGCAAAGAAATGAGACTGATCTGGAGAATCAATGCATGAACTACCTTCTGATTCAAATTAAAATGTTCATAAAACTCACACTTTGATATGTCTATTCAGGGTCACGCAAGCCCCATGGAAGGTCGTGCCTAAGTCCTTGCAGGACTGAGTGTCCACAAAAACAGGAGCAGTCCTTTATAATGCCAGGTTTCTACTGACAGTTGCTTAATTGTTTCTCACTCAGTAAATATGATTCCATATTGCTTTAGTAAAAGTGACAGTAATAAAATATTTTATGATTAGTTAAAAGCAAAGGGCCCATTTCACTCAGGTAAAACGTTAATGTGAATGTCTTATCTAATTAAGCTTATGATCTTGTTTACAATAAGACTGAAAAAAATCCATAAACAAGTAATTTGTGAGCAGTAGATTAACAGAGCCAGATTTTGGAATAGATTTGATGATGAGTGACTTTGTAACTGACTCACACTAAAATTTGCTTGTAATCTTTGCATCTGTCTTTACTTTTTAATCTCTTCCCCTACGACCATGGTTTCTAGGACTGGGTTTTTTTTGTGAATGAATAGCTGATTGCATTTGATCATAGAAATAGGCTGAGGTGCTTAAGAGATACTGGGGTGAATCTGTGAAGATTCCACCTATTTTTATTGAGGTGTCTTGCTTAAACTTTGTAGGAAAGTAATTGCCATGAGGAGTCCATTACTTACCCAAGCATGGTTCAATTTGAACACCAGGTTTCTTAATCCTTCATGCTGTAGGAGAGCTGGCTAAACACAGTGTGCCTGCTTCTCCTCCTCCTGGCTTTGATTTATGATTAAACCATGGTGTTCATTTTCATTCATCTACTTTTTACTTGTTCTGGTGTGACTTTGACATCAAGGTTGTTCTACTTGGCTTAAATGGAAGGTCATGTCTGATAGGAATGGTAATCTTACCACTGATTTTAATGTCATCAGGAAGAGAATATGAGTGTTTGCTAAATGAAAGCTGAACAGGTCCGAAGGATTTCTCTTTAAGATTACAGTGAAACCATCTGGTTAAGTACTATTTGTTATTCATTCAAGAGACATAACTCTCTCCAAATAATATTTTGTATTCAAACAATGAAAGTAGTTTACAGCTTTCAAAACTGATTACGAGTCACACAACTACAGAGCAGTTGAGTTTGGAAGGGACCTCTGGAGGTCATCTGGCCTAACCCTTGCTGCTCAAGCAGGACCTCACAGAGGTGGTTGCCCATGCCTATGTCCAGGTGGATTTTTAATATCTCCAAGCAGGGACACTCTACTGCCTCTGTGGACAACTTGTTAGAGTGCTTGGTCACCCTCAGAGTATGAAAGTGTTTGCTGATGTGCAGAGGGGAACTCCCCTTTTCCCCAAAGGCTCTGGGGTTTTTCCCATAATCATGTCTTGCAAGCTCTTCCTTGCTTACGTGCAAATGTTTGAGGTGCTTCTGCTTAAGTCCTACTTGTTGATTTTTGTTCTCTCTTTTGTTCATATCACCCCAGGTCCCTTACTTGTCAATGGTATCCATCACTCCCTCACAGGGCTGCTGGAAATACCCTCTATCCTCAGTCACTCCTGCACTTCCTGCAGCCAGGGACTTCCTGAGGCTCTGTCTGTGTTGGCACCTCCACCATGGCCAGGACAGCTGCTCCCACACCTGTTGGAGAATGTGCCCTGTGGCATTTCACCACCATACCCAAGAACATTTATGTTGGTCTGAACTATGTAGAGGAGCTTTTATTTGTGCCCTATTCCAAAACACAAAACATGATTTCAATAAACCAGACTGCAACAGATTTTTACTATAAAACAATAACAAAATTATGGGCTTTAATATATTCTGGACATGTTTTTGACAAAACATGATTTGTATTCACTTGCTTTTATCTGGTATAATCTTCATGCGTGTGTGGGCAGAATATATATTGTTTTAAAAATTAATTTTCTCAGTTGTGTGCAGACATGGATTCCAAAAGAATATCTAAGTTAAACAAAATAAAAGATAGGCAAAATGTGCTATAATGTAGCTCTTTAACTCCATCTAGCTTATAAGCTGAAAACTCAAGCAAAGGCGGAGAGTGAAGACTGAACCCAATCTGTTTTTATTAGCAGTTGTTTCCTTATTACTCAATAGAGATAATAAAATTATTTTCCCTGTTGTGTTATCACACATACAGGTGGCTTCAGAGGATTAGTTCAGGACCTGTGCACCATAAAGTAGTATTCACAGGCAGAAAGGGATAGGACAAGGAGGAATGTTTTTAAACTAGGAGAGATTTACATTGGATGTGAAGAATTATTTACTCATAAGGTAGTGAGACACTGAAACAGGTTATCCAGAGAAGTTGTGGATATCCCATCCAGGACTGGGCTTGATCGGGTTTTGAGCAACCTGGTCCACTGGAAGGTCTTTGTGCCCATGGCAAGGGGGTGGAACATGATGGTCTTTCAGGTTCCTTCAACCCAAGTCATTGTACGATTCAAGTGCACAAGTGAGATTTGCTCAGCTGTTTCTGACTTGCTGTGGGAATCCAGTGTCTTGAGTACTTGGAAACCCTTTAATACAGAAATGCTGCTTGGTCTTTGCTTGAACAGTACCAGTAAGACTCAAGGAAAATGTAGACCTTAGTTGTCCTTTGAACTTACACTTTGCACTAAGATAAGAAGTGGCGTGAACCATCTGTTTTTCAGCATGATTGTGGTGTCATGCTTACAGCATAAAAAGGCAATTTCACAACCCATGCTGACTAAAGCCTTTGGGCAAAGTCCATCTTCTCTTGACCTCACTCTTCCAGAAAAGAAAGAAAAATCCAGTCTGTGGAACTGACAACCTCACTGACTTAAACTGAAGCCCCTGTTGAATTTTCAGATTCCTCTTTATGGGTGCGGGTGAGGACAGTTATTAACTGCTGTTATACCCTCCATTCCTCTCTTACTATATCAACTGTAGCCTGAGAACTAGAAATTGTCGAGCTGGGGTTGAAATTTCTCTCTTGCTTTTATTAGAGCAGATAAGAGACCTAAAATTTGAAGTCTAGCTGAGATGGTTTTTAGAGTGCCCTTACAATCCTGGGACTGATATAAATGAATCTTAGGAGAAGGAAAAGTTCTTCAGTAAGCAACTCTGGCAGGTTCATAGAAACATAGAATCATAGAATTATTTGGGTTGGGAGGAACTTTAAAGATCATCTAGTCCCAACCCCCCTGCCATGGGGTTTCTGTATGTAGGAAATTAAGAATTATCCATTAATACTGCATTTAGGAAAATGGTGCTTGATCCTCATTGGAAACTGTCAATGCTCACCAGGACATGAACAATGACTCTTCCCTACAGTTATATACCTGTTATCATAGAAACAGAATGGTTTGAGTTGGAAGTGACCTTAAAGATCATTTGGTTCCAACATCTCTGCCATGGGCAGGGACACTGGCAACAGACTGCAGCTCTTCATTTCATTGACAGCTATACCTACAGCTTCAGTTCAGGATGACTCTTCAGTGAATATCCTGTTCTTTCCCTGCCTGGGGAAGTTCCATGATCCAGGACATCTTTGGCAGACCTGTTAATTTTCTCCAGTTACCAATAATTACAGTGAAAGTACAATAACTGAAATGAAATAAAGAATAATGATGATAACAAAATCAATGAACAACACTGTAGTCTTCTTTCACTTTTCTTGTACTTCACCACACCTCAGGAATAATGACCACAGTTATAGTTAAATTAGAAAAGGAGTATGGTAAAGAATTATCTTCTGACTGCTTTTCCTTCTTCTCTCAGGAATTCCAGTCAAGAAGATTTTTTTACTACAAGTGCCTAAACATTGGCAGAAGGCAATGACTTGACAATCAGAAAATAGATTACCAGTTCTACGATGGTAATTTTAATTTGTATTTTAAATATAAAGATGATCTAGTTTAGCTTTTCTTCTTAGTTTGGTCGATTTCCATTTTGCCTTTCACAGTTGTAATTTATGTAATGGCTGATTCCCTAACTTCACAACTCACTAAGTTGGATTAATTGATGAGGTAGAATGAATGCCGAGCCATGTTAAAAAGTTTGCATTGGGGTTGAAACTCTAGGAATCAATTATTGGGGAAAATGCTGCATCTTGAAGAGATGAGGAGGAGAGTGATTTTAACTAGAGAATGACAGTGAGTTCTCCTCTCAGGATCCCTTTGGCTTAAGCTATTGGTACTCTAAGCAACTGCATTCCTGGAGTTAAACACTTCCTCACCATTTTGTGGCACCTTCTAGTTGTATACTTTTGAACATAATTTATAGATTCTGCACAGCTTCAAAGCTATGAAGATCTAGGGGAAAATAATAATCACCTGCCTTGGGCGCATTTTCTGTAGAAAACTAGGGTCAGTGGAATGGCTGTGCTTTTTTTTATAGCCTTATCTTCAATAATGTCAGCCAGCTCTGGCCAGTGACAAATGAAGGGGAAAAAGAACCTGGGGATGCTGGTTGACAGCAGCTGAACATGAGCCAGGGTGTGCCCAGATGGCCATGAAGGCCAGTGGTGTCCTGACCTGTATCAGAAATAGTGTGGCCAGCAGGACCAGGAAAATTATTGTGCCCCTGCACTTGGCACTGGTGAGGCCACACCAAAATTGCTGTGTTCAGTTTTGGGCCCCTCAATTCATAAAGGACATTGGGGGGCTGGAGTGTGTCCAGAGAAGGACTGGGGAAGGGTCTGGAGCACAAGTCTGATAAGGAGCAACAGACAGAGCTGGGAATTTTTAGCCTGAAGAAAAGAAGATCCAGCTGGGGTTGACCTAATTGTTCTCTACCACTACCCAAAAGGAGGTTGTATCCAGGTGAGGGTCAGTCTCTTGTTCCAGGAAACCAGTGCCAGGAGAAGAGGACATAGTCTAAAACTGCACCAGGGGAGGTTAAGGTTGGACATTAGGAAGAATTTCTTCGCAGTGATTAGATATAGAAATGGGCTGCCCAGGAAGGTGGTGGAGTCACGGTCCCTGGAGGTGTTTAAGGAAAGGCTGGATGTGGCACTTAGTTCCATGGTCTAATCGACAAGGTGGTGTTAAGTCGCAGGTTGGACTTGATGATTTCAGAGGTCTTTTCCAACCTACTTGCTTCTGTGTGATTCTGTATGTAATCTGCTTTAGAAAATGTATTTGAACAGCGAGAAGAGAAAATTTGTTGGGTGAAAAATGGAACAACAGACAAGGGAACAGCTGAGACTTCAGACACTTCTGGTAACATTTGGATTGTGGGTTTGATGCCGAGGGGCTTTTTGCTCTTTTGCCTT
>WBMZ01004496.1:0-161134 GCA_013400975.1 Atrichornis clamosus | reverse complement strand
CAGAGTGACGACTGAGAGACGAATGTTTAATTCTGTGCCTTAATTGGAGAATCTTTGTAAACTATGTTTTTTGTTAGAACAGCATATATCGAGAGCTATGGGATAGAGAGAAGCCATCTTTTTGATCTTTTTTTAATTCTCTTCATCTTTGGATCTTCTTCTTACCCACACCCTACCCTTACCCAAACCTTTTGTATACTGGGCACTTGTTCCAGGCTGGGGGAGGGACTGCCCTTCCCCTGTTTGTATTTCGGAAAAGCTTCTGAAATAAAGTTTTTGCTTTTTCCCTACCTTTATAAAAATTTGCCTCCAGCTTCTGTTTTGTTGCTCAAAAGGGGGGGAGGGGGAGGAAAAAGGCAACAGGTTAACTTATTAAAAAAAGAGGATAACTGATGAATCTTTGACCTAAGTATGAACATTGATCAGAAGCTTAGTGAAGGAGAATGGGAGGGTTTGGGACTAGGTGGCAGTTGTGTAATTTGTAGACAGAATAAGTCTCCACTTCCTGCCCATGGCTGCAGATTCCTGCAGTCTTCCCAGGCCAGGCTCATTGCTGCTAGCATTCCTACACCGAAAGAAAGAGGAGAGAGATGAGAGGTTTTGAAAGCATGTGTTTAACCCAGACCACTCTGGACAAAAGACAGGACTTTTTTTTTGAAGTGTCGCATATTGAGACCAAAAGATTTTCAGGGAGGCAGTAATAGATATGACGAACATAATTGTTCATTTCTAGTCTCACTGTTCCTTGGATTGGAACTGGCCCAATGTTTTCTGCTTTTGATATGGTAGTTGTCTTTCATCTGGTTTCCTTAGCAAACAACTGTGGGTCGGTCCCTTGTTTGCCTCCTGGAAAGCTGACTGGTTCTCCTTGCTCTATTCTCCTAAGATTTGCAGCCTCCTGGAGGTAGGAAGTGGGGTGTTGGATACAAAGAGCTTGTCACAGAATCATAGAATCACTGAGGTTGGAAAAGACCTCAAAGATCATTGAGTCCAACCATTAACCCAGCACTGTCTTGTCCACCACTGAACCAGGACCCCAAGTGCCACATCTACTCATCATTTAAATAACTACAGGGATGGTGACTCCACCATTTCCCTGGGCAGCCTGTTTCAATTCTTCACAATGCTTTCCATGGAGAAATTTTTCCTAATATTCAATCTAAACTTCTCCTGGCACAACTTGAGGCCGTTTCCAGTTGTCCTATTGCTTGTTACTTGGCAGAAGAGACCAACCCTCACCCGGTTACAACCTCCTTTCAGGGAGTTGTAGAGAGTGATAAAGTCACCCTTGAGCCTTCTTTTCTCCAGACTAAACACTCCCAGCTCCCTCAGCCTTTGAATACATCTACAAAATGCAAAACACAATTTCATTTGACTGCCCGGGCAGCTTTCTTATTTTCCTCTTACCCATTAATTTAGGCCTGGGAATATTCTAAAATTCCAGTAAGTAAGTACACAATAGTTACACCACAGATAATTCATGATTTTTCTAATATTATTATGTGGCACTGTTAATGAACTTTAGGTTCTATTCCACTGCTTCACATGTACTTGCTATTCCATGAAGAGTTGTGAGTAAATGAAAAGACGAAAGTTGTCTTGTATCTGGTTATTGCTATAGATTTTGTCATTGAGGCTGTCCATCCACTACTTGACCTTAGAAAGGAAAAAACACAGCATATTGGCTGGAGGATACTAGCTTCTTGACAAATAATGTCTGGAGATACTTAGTACACAGTTATAATCAATCATCTTCCCCACGCATTAGGTAATTTCCATACAAGACAGAATCAGAAGCCCTGAATAAATGCATTTTTTTAAGTAACACACAAAGCGTGCAGCAGGGTGAAACACTGAAAGAGGTTGCCCAGAGATGGGTGCGTGGGTGTGTGCCCCATCCCTGGAAACATTCAAGGTCAGGTTGGCCTATAGCAACAGATTAATCTAGTTGAAAATGTCCTTGTTCATTGTAGGGAAGTTGGACTAGATGACCTTTAAAAGTTCTGCTCAACTCAAAATATTCTAAAATTCTCTGGTAATTATTCACATGAACATACATGCGCATACACACATGCTGCACAAGCAGCTCATTGCGTTAAGAAATGGATTGCTATTTCTAATTGCTTCTTGTAGGTAATTACTTCTAATTATTACACTGAGTAATAAATTGCTACTTCTAATTATCCTGTGGGTACAGTCAAAGTAGTTAGAAATGCAATTTGCATGGCTGTTTACATCATAAGCGTGTTTAAGTAATTGTGCTCCCTTAATTATATGGAGCAGTCAATGTTAAATAACATAACATGTTTTGCAGCTTCATGTGCAGTGTCATTTGTTACCATTTATGGGGGTTCTTTTGCAGAGAGTTGAGGAGTAGATGCTGTGTGTCACTGGGGAATAGTTATTTTTATTTGAAACCTACAAGCCCTGATGAGTGTCTGTGGCTTGACAGGCATTACTAGGAACGTGCATTGTGTTGTTGAATTTAAATTACAGCTCTACCTTCTTAGTCTGAGCAAATCTGAACCACTTGGAGACACTGACCAAGTCCTTTGTCCTTAATCAAAGTCTCATTTCCCACTCCCCATGGTCTCTGACATCAGATTGTCAGCATGAAGGCATTCACTTTCCTGGGTGCTGGGAGTGTGTGCTCTCACCTCAGATCTTTCCCTCAAGCTCACATGAGCATCTCTAATGACCTCTGTAATGTCTATCCAGAAAGGATACCATACCATACTCCTACCCATGCCAAGGAGCCTCTTGCAGGTAAGATCGCAGTCAGGAATTCCCAGCAAAAGCTGTATTAACTTTTCTGATAATCTCTGTGGGTTTGGTGTGTTCCTCTGCTCTCCAGGACCTACCAGACTTGGGTGTTAGACATTGCAGTTTGGGGAGCTCCTTAACTCCTCTGCTAAAGTGGTCATGGAGCAGAGGAGACTGACTTCCCTTTTGGAGAAAGCAAATGTACACTTTATCTGCAAGGCTTTGAATGCACAACCAGGACTTGAGTTCTTTCTCAGGCCTTCCTCTTATGTGGAAATTCATAGGAGTTTACTGGGATTTAGGTGTTGCAGAACATTGCCTTTTCCTATGTTGTGCATGCTTATTTTCTACCATTCCCCATTTTCTATCTCAATTTATAATAAAACTCAATGATATTAGAATTGGTTGTAGTAGAGAATAACTGTGTCCCAGTAGAAGTGGACAGCCTGCCATCAAGCAAGAGACAAAGAGGCAGGGAAAAATAAACTAGACAGACTCAAAAAATATTGCTTGTCACTCGTATGTCCTTGGAGAGGGAAAGAATTCAGGAAATTTTGGACACAAAGAATACATTGTTGTTAAACATAATTTTTCAAGTTTTATGAGAGACATCAGTGGGATGTAAAGTTAAGGAGCTGGAAAGTTCACTCACTGCCTATAAACAGGATAGATTTGGAAGAGTGGGTTTTGATATCTGAGGAATATCCTTGGCACTGGTAAAAGCAGTCCCCAGCTGATGCAAGGGGTTTGTTGTTCTGAGTAGATTCGCTTCATATATTGTAATATGAAACAATTTTTGGGGTAAAGCATTGTGTCTGCTTTGTTAGGGAGGGAGCTTTAAAGCACAAAACAGCACCAGAAGTGGGGTTTCCTAGAAAAAGAGCCCACTACTGTACAGGATATGAAAGCTGCCATATGGAGAGACCTGTGAGAGGACTGGCACTGTCAAAACCCATATTTACTAGTTTTGAGGAGTGAAATTTTAACCTTAATCTTAGAGGACATACATTGGCAGTGTGTGTCCACTAAGCAAAAAATATCAAAAGAAAGTTTAAAGATTTGCTGTGCTTTCTTGCCTCTGAGAGGAGCTGGTTTTGGCTCGCTTAGTGTTGGCAGGGATTCAGAACTTGGTTTTCACTCAAGTGGTTATTGTCTTAGAGCCAGACCCTGCAAATGCTGCCACAGATCCTGAAGGATTGGGCCCTGTGCGGGCCCTGTGCTTGGTACAGAGTGCTGTACCTGTAAAAAAGAAAAAGATCTGAAATGTGTTAACAATCTGCCTTGTTGAATTACTGTTTTATTCTGCTTTTTATGCCCCATTGGACTCAAATTCTAATCAAGGTGTTGGACTGTGTTTCTCAGGAAGCCAGAATGGAGAGTAAAGGAAGTGGTTATAAGATTGTGGCTATTGTACTCCCAAGTGGGGAATGGAGAGCTGTAATTCTGCTAATTATCATAACTAATTAGCTGCATTCAAAAGTGAAAAATCAGATGGGCTAGATCACCACCACCAACTGTTAAAAATGGGTTATTGAATTGCAGTACATGAGACCAGAGAGACTGCTATTACCACCAGTGATGAGCCTGGGATGTGTTCCCCACACCATAAATTAATTCAGCCCTGGCTTTTCAGAGTGTTTTCACAGGGTGAAAGTACATGCCAATCCTGGAGTGCAAAAAGATGAACTTCAATGCCATGAACTCAGGAATCATGCTGGGTCCCCCAAAAAGATTACAAGCACTCATGTATGGAGAGGGTTGATTGGGACCCCTTTGGACATGAACTCTGTTGGCTCCAGGGGATTCAGACAAGCTGTAAATCTGGCACCGTCTTCTCAAGCCTCCCTCCTCTTGGGAGTGAGGATGTATTTCTTCAGGACAGGGCTGGTCTGTGCTGTGAACTAGGACAAACTGGAAGTGACCTTGGTGTAAATCTGGGCCTGAGTTAATTAGCCCAGCTGGTTAGCTTGGTTGGATCACTACACTGCACTGCTGTTCACACATCTGGTGTATGAACTGTGTAGCATGGAACAAAGCCTTGCAGATATGCCCTTCAGGTCAAATTCTTAGAGTCGTTTTAAGTACCTCATGTTGTTGACCTGCATGAAATGTCTGGCTAAAAAGGGGAATTCAGGAGGTTCAAAAGCCAACAGGACACAGCCCCACCTATGTGCTCCCAGAAATCTGCAGCAGTAGAAAGGCATGCGGGCTGTGTTTTGATAGAATAACCAAACCACTTGGAATCAAGTGGCAATGTGAGCTGAAACAGTGCCATCTTGGCTTGAATAATTTCAGCATGCCTCCCCGTGAAATAAACTAGGATCTTATTATCCTAGCTGTGACCATTAATGTTGCCAATTCAGCAGAAATTCCAGTGCAAGGGGAAAAATCTTTTAATAAGGTTCACACAAGCACAGCTGGAGTTGATTGTGAAAGGGACTTAGGAACAGGAACTCCTGACTGGTACAGCCAATAGCTCTCTGGGTAATTGGCAGGACCTCTAGAATTATATTATGATTATAAATGGGTTTCAGAAAGGTACTGGAAAACTTTTAAAGTATCAAAGATTTCCCAGTTCAGATGTAGTTTAGCAAACTACATACTGCACTCTGTTTCACTGTACTGGGGCAAGAGCCTTCCACCATCACAGGACACACTTCAATGGGAGCACGCAGAGACTGCACCAGATTGCAGCACTCTGAAATGCAGTCACTGAGCTTGACCATAAGTCTGATCTCATGATAACCATTTGGTACCAAGTGGAGCAGAGTTTTATGGAAATGTTATTTTAAAAATCCAAATAACTGCTTTTTTTCCAATGTTTTTTAGTGTAATATTTGATTAATGTTGATCAGCTGACGATAAATCACTCAATCAAACAATATTGCTATGCAAATAAATCCTGGGCACAGGTTAGATCTCTGGAATGTCAACAAAAATGAGTAGTCATTGTAATTAAGTAAATGGAGATTTATAAAATATTATGTCGACCTGAGATAATAATGAGGCATTAATCCCTCACAGCTTTAAAAATTTCTCTGAATAGTATGACTGCACTCTCTGATGTTAAGATCTACCCTGATTTTCCTTTCTGTCATGCTGGTCCTTACTCTACCATTGCTTAGAATGGAATTATAGTGGTGTGTAATTCCCAGCCTCATGGAGCACTGTGATAAGGGCCCACAGGTGCAATTATACCTTTACATAAGAGTTAGAAGTGCCAGCCAGGCCTTTAATTTTATTTTCTTAATCTTGAGCAGCTGTTGCTGGAGACACAGGGCTCAAGAACCAAAGTGGTGAGCTTCAAACACAGTCCAGATCTCTGTGCCAGGAGAGCCCATGGTTGTCACTGCAGAGTGATGGGATCTCTGCTTCAGGAGCCAGTCAGGCTCTGCACTGGTAATTACTGGGCATCCCACAGCTGCCCAATGGAGCACAGCAAGTCCTCAAGTCAGGAAGATGTTCCAGGGTTGCACAGTACTGACATCTTATAGATTCAGTGTGAGGTTTGAATGTCTTCAGTTAAACAATGAATTTATTGATAGTGCAAGGCCTGGTCCACGACAGCAGGTTGCACTTGGAAAATGATGTGAAGGGAATTAGAGCAGGCAGAGCAAGGATTTTGAAGTCCATGCCTGGATCTGTGTGGCAGTAACTGCTGCTGCAGGCCTGCTGCCATGGCTGGGGCAGGGATCTCTCTCGCTGGGCTGAGCTGTGCTTCTTTATTGCAATACCATGTTTATGTGGCATCTTTCAGCAGTGACTTTCCCAAAATCCAGATGCACAGATAATGTTGCTCTTTTTTCGGACATAAACAAAAAGAAAACAGAGAAAAGGGCCAAATCCAGCAATGATCATAAGCATGATCAGTACCTGTATTCAGTGTCATATATTTGAAATTATTGCAATCTATTAATTTGTTGAAGGTTGCAAAAATACCACATGGAGCATCTTTGTCTGGAATCTCTTGCCCAAACAGAGACTCTATTTTTCTGCCCTGAAAGCCTTCCTCCTAACCATTTTACAATAAAAGGAGACAAATAAAAAAGTGAATGTAACACATCTACCCTGAACAACAAACATGTCCTACCCAAGGATAAATCCGTTTGGGAAACCTTCCTTCCTGCACACGTTTTGGTAGAGAACATTCCAGTCTGCCACACTGTATTGTGCTCATATAGATCTTTGATGTGCTAGGTGATGTGAGTCTGTGTAGAGGGTGAAGCTGTGATTGTAGAGAATTGAATTGAGTGTACAATCCCCTCTGAGTTCAGAAGACCAATGAAGTTCACTCTCTTGCCCCTTAGAGCTGCCAGGCTCTGGTCCCTACAGTTACGAAAGAAAGAAATTGCAGTGCATCAGCAAGGCACCTCTGTTAGGTTGTGTGAAGATGGCTCCTAGTTCCTTCCACTGCCTGCATAATCTGCTGTCCTTAATAACATCGTCATCTTTGGAGCCAAAACAGTCAGGACAGATACATTGGTGCTCTCAATAAGCGTAGTGGTGGCCAACAGAGCTCATTCATGGCGGTCTTTTACAATGGGTTTATTCCCACATGCAGTGTGAAACAAGCTGAGAGTAATAAAAGTTCCGCGCTCCTGCACTTCAGCCTTTGAAGGCTGAAGGAGAGTGGTGGTGGCTCACCCTTTCAAAAAGCACATTGCAGTCTCTCAAAATTGGTCTCAAAGCTGCTGAGACTGAGGAATTGCTGGGCTGAACATATGTAGGAAAACTCGTGAGAAGTTACTAAAAAGGTGAAATTCTCCTGATTTGGATCCAGAAGCAGCATGGAAGGGCTCTGGCACTACCTCTGGTGCCTGCAGGAACCTTCTGACAGACTCAAACCTATTTCACCTTGAACCAAAAATTGTACCTGTGCTAGACCCGTGCATGTGCTAGAAAGAAAGAAACCAGGGTGATGCCTCTGACAGGGAGGGGGAAAAGTAACAGTGAAGTGTCAAAGGTTTGAGGCTACCACTGCTAAAACACAAGAGAAGAAGCTGCTGCCTGCACAGAAAAGCAAAATCAGCTGGTGATTAGGAGGGAGTTGGCAAAGTTGTGCTTTGGCTGGTGGTGTTTGTACTAGTCCTAGGTAGCCATCTGCTGAGCTGTCAGGCCCGACTGGGCATCTTTTTTGTTTGTGTTTTATATTATTTGATTTTCTGTTCTTTTAAAATTAATTTTACTGAAGGAAATAAAATCATCTTGTCACTTCAAAAGGAAAACATCTGAAAGATGTTTTAGGCTGCATACCGTGAGCATCCTTCCAGGAGTCCTGGCTGCCTGGCACAAATGCAGCTGTAGCACAACCCCTTGCTCTTCCTTCCTCTCTGTGTCTGTCTGCCAGGCACAAATTGAGGATCCATTGAGCAACAAGCTGTGTCTATTTTACTATTTCCCCAGCTCCTGGCATGTTTTCATAGAATCATAGATTAGTTCAGGGTTGGGAGAAACCTTAAAGACCCTCTAGTTCCAACCCCTCTACCATGGACTGTGCTACCTTCCACTAGACCAGGTTGCTCAAAGCCCCACCCAACCTGGCCTTGAAAACTTCCAGTGATGACACACGCACAAATTCAGCTTTTGAATCTTCCCTATACAGACCAGCAAGCCTTTGTATTGCTCTTTGTTCATTCCTTCTGCATGGACTGTGATTGTTTCTTTCTAACAGCATTTCAACTTTGCTATTTGGTGTTGCACAAGAATTTACTCAACACCTTTCACTCATTGTGAACTACTGTTTGCTTTGGTTTATGTGAACTAACACCACCTCACAAGCATAGGAAGTCAGCAGTGACTTAATGAACCAGTTTTGAACCTAAAAAGCTGTATTTGATCAAATAAGGTAGAGGCAAAAAAAGTTGGCCTTGTAAAAAACCCAAATACAGGTCAAACAATACAGATTACCCAAGGCGATCCAGGACTCTCCTGGGCTGAGGAAACTGCCTGGTTCCCAGAGACTGAGAAACATCAAATACAGCCTCATTTCAGTCAAAGAGCACAATCTGCATCTGAGCAATTCTCTTCTGGATGCAGTTAACAAGGCTGAAGTGCTTTTGTTGTATTTATTAGCTCAATATGATTTTACCAAGTATCTCTGTGAGTCGCCACTCTCTGCCGTGGAGATTCAGCTGTATTTCAATTGCTGTGGTGCTTCACAGGCCAGCACCTGGGCGTTAATCACACGCCAGGAGCTAATATGGCAAAATAAAGTCACTTCTGTCCAATGTGAAAAGAAATAACACAAGATTAAATAACCTAATTTGAAAGCACAACCCACGCATTCCCTGTTTGAGCTGTTAATAACAGTTCAAATGACTGAAATGGAAGTAATTATTAAAATGCAATTAGTTTACACAGTTGGCACAGTGTGTTTGTTTTCAGCATGTCTCTTGACTTGAAGCATTTTCAACGCACCAGTCATACAGAGGCCTGATTTGACATTAAGACATGGAACTGATGTTCTGGGAACCTCAGTTATATTCCTGGGTGTACAATAAAATTCTTGTGTGACTTTGCTTGGTCTTATCATTTCTCTGTGCCTCAGTTCCTTGTCAGCAGAATAGATACAAGATAGAAAATCATCCTTTGCCTGACTGCTTGTTCTATTTAAACTAAAGCCCTTTAGATATGGGATTTTTTTTTAATGTGTTTATACAGTGTGAGATAATGAGGACTTGATCTTGTTTGAACAACAAAGTGTACACTAAGTAGACCACTGTGTTGCTGTATGAATCCATAGAGAATTTTTTTGTGCTGGTCCCTGCATGATAGAGGAAATATTTTAAAATATTTTTACGCTGATAACATGATGTGTAATATTCCCAATAAAACATGCAATAAAAGAGTAGGAGGAAGCTTTTGGATGCCTAACAGATAATTTCTTAATGGTCTTTGTGAGGAAATAGTGCCCTGGAATAAAATATCAGAAAAGCCCATTGTTTTCCCACTGCATTACACATGTATCAAGTCCCACATTAAGATCCAGAAACAGGGGAAGGCAGCTGACAACATCTTCCCTGAAGACAGTGATTGATACTTGTGACTGTTTTGACACAGATCTGCTTGCAGTTGTTCTGGCCCCATTTTGGGCTCTATGAACTGGCAGTGCAAATGCTGCTCACCTGTAGGAATCACCTGCAGCCATGGAAGTCTGGACTCAGGGAAAGGACTTACTGCACGTGCTTCAGTGCCAGGGATTTCAATGGGGCTTTGAGCACATGCCTACAGTTAACAATGTGATTAAGCTTCCTTCCTGAAGACAGGCAGTTTCCCATCCTGGACCTTGTATAATGTTTGGATTCCATTTTGATGGAAGGCACAGCAGTGTTCTTCTGGTCCAGTCTGATCCCTGCACCTGCACTGCCAGCTCCAATCCTGGCAGCACTCAATCTTAGTGAAGAAAACAAGGCTGGAGTGCTGCTTTGAGCACAGACTCTGCATAACCCAGTTTGCTTAAAAACTAACACCCTGCCAGCATGACCTGGACTTGTAACAGCTGGTGCTTCCAGACAGTACCTGTGCACAGTTTGGGGAATAGCCCATGCCAGCAGGAATCCCAAAAGACAGTCGGGGCAAGGTGGCAATAGGTTTGGCTCCCTCTCTGCTGTACAGTGTTCTAGTTTTATCCTACTGGGGCTTTGCACCCTCAACACTCTTCCAAATGCCCTAACGTGGTCACACTGGCCTGTCCTCAGCTGTGTGACATGAAAACAGTGCCCTGCTGGGCAGCAGCTCAGCCCTCATGGCATTTCACACATGGAGAAAAATGGGAAGAACACAAGGGTTATGATCTCTTAAGGGTTTTTGGTTTTGGAAACTGTGTCTACTCAAGCAACACAGAACAATCCTTCATGATGTTTTTTTTAGTAGTATATACACAGCATGCACACTGCATGACCACTTAATGTGCATCTCTCCAAAACAGTAGGTTTCCAACCCTCCAGTTCTGCCTCAGTTCTGGTGCTGAAGTTGCATGAAATCTGGTGCAAATTTATAGTCACCTGATACTTTTATTGTAGATGGAGTGAAAAAAAATATCTTTAAGAAAAATGGAGGTTCTTGCATGAGAAATTTTAATTTTTGTCTGTATTATTTTTGACAAAGGCCAAATGTAAACCCTTTTGTTTAATTACAATTTCACCCTCTTGGAAGGGAGCTAATTTTAAGAAATAGAATTCCATTTATTTCTGGAAAATTATGATCATGGTATATTTTGAAACAAAAATACTTTATTTGAAGTTTTCTACGAAATTTGAATAGGATTTTGGTTATCTCTTCTGCTAAGCATTCCTCAGATTGTTTTACTTTGTTATGAATATTTACTCAGCTCTGTGTATATAGAGCTACTTAAAGTTATCACCTGTTCTTTTTTAATAGCTGAAACAAAACTCAATAACTGTTACATCACTGAGAAACTTATGATTAAACAGTAGTGAAGAACTAATGATATAGTAGTAGTGGTAATTTGCAAATAATGCAGGTTTAACTTAGCCTTGAAAAAATATAGTTATGTAAAAAAAATAAGTGACAATTTGTTTCCTACAAGGAACACAAAAAATATCTTTGCTGCTCAAAATACACAGCTAGCATCAGCAATTGCAAAATGTCTTCAATTTGCAGAGCTACATTTTATTGCAAGTCAGGATGATAAGACTTGATGAGAGGATACCAATATAACCTCCTCAATATGTAATGGGGGAGATGGGAAATATGTGGCCTTCAGCATCCGTTGGAAAAGATCCACTAAGGAGCATACTGGGAAGGGGGAACATGTACCTTAGAGGAGTGCCCCTCTTGTCATCATTTCCATTATCTGGTTGAGGTCTCTCCTTACCTGTATCCCTGCCAGTTTCCATGTCAGATCCCTGCATTCCCATGCTGTAGGAAGACCCTGTGTCCTTAACTCAGGGCTGCCCAAAAGTGGCCTTGTGTCCGATGTGTGGGTGTTGGGGGGCACTGAGGCCTGTACAGACCTCACTGCTGGACTGCAGTAATGCATCTGTGTCTTCCATGGCCCTGCTTGAAATGCCCCTTGGGAACAACATATCCACTCTTTCTCCCAAAGAGGGGCATCAGTAAGTTTCAACTGAGTCCCAGCCAACGGGATCCAGGAGTCAGGTAATATTCAGCAGGGAAGCAAAAGCGCCTGGAATGTGGAAATGGAGCAAGTGGCAAATTTCCATCTGCTTTGCTGCAAATATGAATGAGCAATTTAGACTCCATGATGAAATGTCATCTACATCTTAATAGCAGCAAGACTATTAAGGCTAATTGAATTTACCCTGTTGTTATTGAAATGCTGTACAATAATTTTATCTACCTGTACCTACATCTTGCATATAGATGGCCTTGTTTTTAGTGCAGTGCAGACTTTCTAATGAATAAAAATCTGCATGCTGGCGTGATCTATAAATAAGAGGTACAGTCCAGCAGCAGAACCCTGAAATAGCTAATAATTCTGGAGAGCAAACAGCTTCTGAATGTTAGCATAAAACTACATGCTTTTTAGACATAAAATTTAGTGATAAATCCAAGGCACAAAAATCATATTCTTTCTCCAAGGTTTAAGAGGGTTTTTATTAGGATGTGAGATTTTGGCCTGGCACAACATAAAAGGAAAAAAAAAATGTTTAAAAAGATTGGTTTCAGCTCCAGTTCTGGGTAGCCCTTTGAATTTGGAGACATAAAGTTCAGTTCTTCATAAAGAGCACCATCCTCATAATCATGCCTGTTTCCTTCCAGAGAGCAAAATAGTATTTTGGCAGTGGATTAGCAGGAAGCATAAGAGTGGAAATCCTGGGCAGACAAGTGGCTGCAAGATTATTTTAGGATTCAAGTGAACGTGGGAATCTGTTTCTCCTGTGCCTTTTCTCATAATGTGCACTATTACACAAACACTAGAAGGAAATCTGCCACTTCTCAGTTTCAGTTCTATGTCAAAGCTATGCCTTGGGGTAATCCATGAAATACACAAAAGGATACTGAGGAAAAAACAAAAATCAAACCCAGGCTCATATTGCATTAGGCCACTAGTGGTTGCATGCCACATTTGGTTCTATTTTCAACTCATACAATATCATCTCACCAGTGTTTCAACTCAAGCAGAAGAAAAGAGTCCCATTATTCTTCTGGACTCCCTTTAGATGGAAGTTAAACTGTCTAATTAGAGCTTACTTCAAAAACTGGGTTTCTTGAATTATTCATTGACCTGGTGGTATGGGGCAAGGTTAAGACAGCCTCAGGTATTCTCTAACTTTTGTTGAAGTGCTTATAAAAAACAGCAAAGAAATAACTGTTCTATCCTGAAAATATAAAGTAGGGCAAGAGCAAAAGCTTTTCTAAATTCAGATTTATGTAATATGTCTAAGAGTTTAGGAAGCTCTAAATGAAGCTATTGCAGTAGAATCAGAAGGGGCTGCATTGCTCTTTCAAATAGCACTGAGAGCGGGACAGTGTCTACCCAAACCTGATGAGAGTAGTGAGGTAGGACTCCCTCTGCCTACTGTTTACAGAATTTCTGCCTTCCTCAACTTGTCACATAAAATCCTGACAATATTCACCCAGGGCTGCCCAAGGGACATATAGAAAGTTGTGTTAATTGTGAGGATCATTTTCCCCCCACAATTTTCTTAAGGTTCCATGGAGAACAGAGAGGAAATTGTGGAAAACTTTTGCACTACCAATGCCATTTTGTGATGCTTAAGGGCCCTTTAAAATTAAATGACAGATGTCAGCTCTCTATCAGACACTAGGGTGTTGTGAACTACTGGATATTCTCACAGTGTCATCAGGTATTTCTGACAGATCAAAACTTCTCTGAAGGAGATGCTTATTTTGCATTTATTCAAAGTTTTAATCAGAGTTCTGAGAGAGCCGAAGCTGTGTTTGTCTTTACCTACACTGAGTCAGAGCATGAGATGAAATGAATCAGATGATATTTGCACTTTGCTGTGAACCACTCCTATATTAGGTTATTTTCCTAAATTTCAGTTTTGTGTGCAACTGATTGCTGCTGTCCTTGTATCTTTATGAAAAAGTCATCTAAAGGTACTTTTATTGTACTCCCTGATCAGGGAGTCAGCCTCACATAGATGGAAGTTATGAATATATGCAAAAAGAAGTATCTGGGGAGGAATTTCCAATGAGTCACTCAGAATTTGTGATCTCAGTCATGAGAGAAGCTGTGGAACATGGAAGAGACAAGCTTAATCATATATTGAAGAACCATCTGTCTATTGAACCGTCCTATTGGCAAATGGGAAAATTGAGGCAAAGGGCTTCAGGAGGTGGCATTTTAGATTACAGTTTTTAAAATCCTTAGATACTGTGACATGTCCCACAAAAATAATGCTTGTATTTCCATTTTGTGAGCTGGTCTAGGCACAGAAGAATGGATTACAGAACACAAATGGCTTGAGGATAAATGTGAGTTCCTCCAGCCTCTGTTCCCTAGGGAAGGGTTGTTCACAACTGCTGGAGGGAGAAGCCACCCATATAATCCAGAGCGGAAAAAAGGAACCAGGGAGGTGGCTGAACTGAGGAGTGAGATGTCTCTCTCTGTGACCTTGCAGACTCTGTCTCTGTTGTAGAATTTTAGATGGGATCTCTCTTCTGGCATGAGGAGCCTGGAGTTTTCCAGCCCATGGGAAAAACCAAGCCCACTTATCTTGCACCGTGAAACATCTTAGGGTGGAAGTCGGATCCAGATAAGACACCAGTACTGAGATATCTACCTGTAAGTGTCTAGGGTGCTAGCATACCCAATGGAGACTGACCCTACAGTCAGCAGAAGATAGAAAGTTATTTATCTACAAGCTGCAGAGAATCAGGTAATGGGTGCACATGGAAATGCAAATGAATCTTTGTTCTCTAAATGGCTGCCTTAAATCCTGGTGAAGCAGAGTGGTTGTGCCCTATCAAAGGCACCAGCTCTGGGTCAGCCTGGATGGCAATGAGATGGTTGACCTGGAGAAGCAGAGGGATGGAGCAGAACTTGTTGCTGGTAGTCATTAAACTGCAGTGGTCAAGAGAATTATGTTATATGGATCATTGTAGTCAAAGTCATGACCATTTGTTAATCACTGCTCTACTTTATGTTACTGTCAGTACCTAGCACTGCAATAGTTTAAAATTTATGGAGTGACTGTTCTAAAGACTAATTTAAGAAATGATGAGAGGAGGACTAGTTTCATTTAACATGGGATACAAAAAAAATCCAGCCATGGTGAACAGTGCTTATCAGTTCAGTGAGTGAGAGAAAAATATGAAAGAAGTATTTGCATGCATACACGTCAACAAACAATCACATCACTATAGCACATACTCTGAGGGTGGATTTTCCAGGAACACAAAGACTTTTTTTCTTCCATTAGAGGATTATGAGAGGAGATAGGCTGCCTCAAGGATCTGCAATTTTTATAAGGTAACATTTTATTGTAATGTTGCATAATGAATAAAACTAGATTTATCTTGAGGAATATAAATGAAAATACATAATTGCTTGATCCATGAGACTAAATGATCACATATGACAGTGCCTCACCATTTACCACTTCTCAGTTTCATTACAGTTCTTCTGTATTACAGCATTTGGTTTTCTGCAGTGGGCAAACTATGATTCATTCTATCTACAGTCTTCTGTTTCTCTGTCTTTTTTACCTGAGAAGCTCATCAGCATCACAATCAGTGCCCTTATCCCTCTGAACTGGACTGGGTGAGATCTATTCGAAGTGACTGAGAAAAAATTGTATTAATCAAGATCAAGTTTGGGTTCTTTCATTACACAAACATTGCAGTGTTGTTGCAGCAGGCTTGGCACCCTCAGGCAGCCTGCTGTGCCCTCACAGGCACCATAGTGATGCTGGGTTAACAGCTGGACTTGATGATCTAAGAGGTGTTTTCCAACCTAAATGATTCCACTGCAATACATACTGTGCTTTGTGCCCTGTGACTTACATGCAGGTGATCTCAACACAGACTGCACAGTACTTCAAATGTTTTGAACGAAGAAACCCCATGTCCTATCTAGTTCTAAATAATGTAGTCATAATCAGGTCCTCATGTCTTGACATTAAGATCATTCCCTGACTCACTTTTATTTAGCAGGATGGGATTATTGGACCATACTAATCTTAGGCAGAGAAAAAGGGAAGAAGAATATACAGGAAAAACAGCACCAATGTGGTAATGTGCATGAAGGATGGCCAGAAGAACTGAGCATATCACAGTGGGTTGCATTCACCAGCAGCTCTCAGTCCTCTTGGATGAGCAGAGCACCACTCAAAGCAGCCTCAGCAGAACGGAGTTGCTAAGAGTTCCTGGTGAAGCAGCTGATAGATCCAGTGCGGACTCCAAGCCCAAACAAGTAGGCAGTGGATGCTCAGAATAAGTGATCCATTGACAATGAGCTCAAGGTCGAAGAGGAATGTGCTTGATAGGATCCATCGAAGTCCAAAGAGTGGAAAGCACAGCCTGGAGCATCAGGGGCAGCATGGTGTGTGAACACATGCCTGGCCCACACCAGGACAGACATCCCTTGTCAGCCCTGTCCCAGCACAGTTAGTGCTGCTCCTCTCTGGGGGAGGGAAAGGTGGTATCAGAGTCACTCAACTCTTAAATTTATCTTGTAGAAAGGAGAAGTGAAACAAGCTCCTGGGGTTTGATACCAAGCAGACCAGTGATTTAGCTTACTGCATGAATCTCGGGCACAAGATCATTTGGTCACCTTCAGACCATGGATGCAGCTGCCACCAGCCCTGGTCCCATTGCATGCCCCCTCTGGTGCAGCTCTGTGAGCTTACAAGTCTGGCACCTGCAGGGAAATCCTCAGTCACGGCCACTGTCATTGTTGAGACCTTTGCTTTTCATGTACCTTTAAACTTCTACCACAGTCCTGGCATTTAACTTCATTCTCCCATGGTCTGTTAGTCTATTAATATAAAAATATTAATTATTTTGGCTGTAAGTATCTTGTCTACTCTTTATGACTGTAAAATTGTAACAGCAATCAACAGGGAAAAGGAATATATTTCAGATACTTCTTAAGGTTTGTTGATGTTCCTTTAATAGTTCTGTATCTTTAATTTCCCACTGATCTCCAGAACACCTACCAGTGCATGTCAATAAAGCTGGATTTAGTTTGTCCTTAGGTAAAACGTAACCTTTCTCTCACTGCATTAGCAGCCATGTGTGCATGTTGGGAACCAGTAACATTTTTGTAAGATCCAGTAACTCAGCAAAGCTGTTACATAGATTAGTTAGAAAAAAGGAATGAAAGCAGATTGTATTTGTCAAATGATTTATTGTCTACATTCAGTCTGGCCTGTCAGCTCTGGTTCCTTTGCTGTCAGGTCATTTTCTTACAACAGATGGTTATACTGAATTATAAAATTAAATTATCATTAATATTTAGGTTCCTCAGAATCTTTATATGCTATGCTATAAAAATACATGCACAACTTTGCTTTCTTCCCCATAGACGTAACGTTTTAAATTGAACAATAAGAGAAACCGTAAGGTGAAAATTGTTGCACGGATTTGTGAGCTGTTGACATTGGTACTGCTTCAGCCAGTAAACAATTTGACTTAGTAATGAACAGATAAATGTGAGTAAAATTTGTAGTCCATTGTCCCAAGCATGTCCAAGTTTGAAATGAACATTCTGCTAAGAAAGTTTCTTAAATTATAAGAATAATTCTGTCCTGGTCTGGCTTCTCAGTTCTCTGGCTGTCCCCCATCTCCAGTAATAACAATGCTATTATCTCTTGCATAAATGGCTAACTAACTTGTAATGCTTTCTCTTGGTGGTGCAATGGTAATTTCCAAGTCTGCAGGCTTTCTGCTGACGCCTGCTCAGCACCATTTAATGTATTGAACGTGACAGCAGAAGAACATGTTGCACGATTTGATTGCTGTCTTTCTATCAAGAGAACCACAGGCTTATTCATGCCTTGCATATACACTGCAGTTAAAAAAATAACTGCCTTGGTGTAAAAGATAATTATTGGTTCACTTTCTTGTTGTTATTTTTAGTATAGCACTTCCTATTCCATGTTTTTCCATTGATTAATTTCCATTCTAATATATAGACACAGGACTGGAATTCTGCCAGTGTGATAAACACAACCCCAGCTTTCATTAATAGAATTATTGGCTTCACTATGCTTACTTGAAAACAGTGAGACAAATTGCACCTGAGCATTTCCACTGACACTAATGACACTGCATGGCTGAAATGTGGTTAAGTGCTGCTATTGAAAACCCAGCCATGCTCTGATCAGCCTTTTGAAATGTTACTTTAAGATCAAATTAAGCTCTTGGCTATGCTTTTGTATATTTGAGGTAACTCTACTGAAATCCATTATGTTTATAGCCGACCTGAGCTCCAGCCACGTTGTGAACTGACATTTGACATACAATTCTAGTCGTTACTTAAGACTGTTTAAGGATTATTTAAGAGTAACTGTGCTAATCTAGCTGGTACTTCGATGGTTAAAGACTGGGGAATGAGTGAAGAAAAAGCTACACTTTGCTTTTATATATTTCATTCTTCTAAATGTACTAGGACGTGATCTTGTGAGACAGGTGAAAAACTGCAGCAAACTGCAGGCACTGAGAGCAATGCCCTCGCTTATGTTGAAAGTGACAGCCACAGGTCAGATAATTTGTGACGTTATTGTAAGCAGTAACGTCAATGAAGGCCCAGAGGTCCTTGTGAGGGATCATGGCCTTACGATGCTGGTCACAAAGCAGAAAAACTCGCTCCTTTGGCCCAGGAATTTGCTGTCACACTTGCTCGCTAGGATGTACATGCTCTATGTGCTGAATAGTTTGGCTCTAGCAGAGGAGAGATGGAGTGCATGTATTTGGTTTGCAATACAGACACAGTGGAAAAGACAAAACCATAACAAACCATCCTGTTCAATGTGGGAGGCAGCAGAGAGAGTGGACTGGTGTCCTCATCTCCGGCTGGGCTGCTTTATGAGCAGTCTGACTGCAGAGCCATTCACAAGGTGAACACATTAAAGCTCTGCAGGTTTTACGGGGAGCTCCTCTCTGGATGATGGGCAGCCTGGGAGTAAGGCGATGGTGCTGTAGCATAAATTGGATTAATGGGCAGTGAAGGCTGGCCTTTTTGGCATTGCAGAGACAGGAGATGACAGCTTTAGAGCAAGAGAATTAAATTAGACAAGTTTAAATTACATAACTGTTTAAAGCAGCAGAGGAGCTTGCTCACTCACAGATGCCAGTGGATATACCCTCCATCTCTCTTGCAGATTTTCAGGGCTGCTATACAGTTCAGTATGGCCACAGTGAGCATACTGCAAGAAATAATTATTTAAGAATATGGTCCTGTTGTACCCACTAGATACCTGACCACAGGTATAACCTGCCTGGCCCCAGAAATGCTAGGCATGGGGGATAGAAAGGAAGTGTTTCCCTGCTCTCTGCCACTTTTTCCAGTTCCAGATGATAGCATTTTTATATTACCACAAATTGATCTTTATAAAAACAGTCACATCTCTATTGAACTCCCCACCCTTACCTCTATGCTTTTGTTAACCCTTTCTAACAGTCTGCCAAGGAATGACTATAACAAAGAGTTCAGATATTTCCTTGTTCCATATAATTTCACAACAGTGCTCTGGGGTGACTTGGCCTTCCATCAGACTGTGGTCTGTCAACCTGAAGATTTCCTTAAAGCACATTTTCCAGAGGTTTCTGCTACACAAGAGGGGAACCAAGAAATGTCAGAGTTTTGAGAAGGCTTTTCCAACCTTTTGGAGATCTACACCCCAGTTACCCAATTCTACCATCTGCCTGTCCTCTATCCAGTAATTGTCTCTGCGGGGCCTCAGCATCTGCCGGCTGTGTCAGCTCGCCTTCACCACACACCACAGTGCAGGTGGGGAGTCGAGGCAGTGGTTGACAGTGCACAGTGACACAGGAAGACCTGCAGAACAAAGCTGTGCCCTGTTTGCCAAGTGCAAAACTACTGACCACTTTTCCTTCTCTGTCTTTCCAAAGTGCTTTTCCAGTGCACTGCCACAGCTTCTGCTCTGCACTCGTGAATATGCTCTTACTCCCAGCTTTGCTCAAGGCAGCCTCTTCCAAACTCCAGGCAATCTTGTATGTTAAATAAACCAAAATATGCCTGAAATACATGTAGACATTCTTACACTTATCAGCAGGAGGGGAGCTGTGGCAGTGCAATCTGCACAAGTCACCACCTGGGAACACACTGAAGGAGTCAGCCTGAGCTGAGCTAGTTTCAAGCTAGCCTAGGAATGTCTGCACATCCTGACCTCTTCTCTCTGATTTTCAAGTTAGCCAGAGCCTTCTGTACTACCAAAATAAAGCAATGGGGGCTGTCAGGGCTGTCTGTAAGAGCTGGTTCACTACATTCTTCAGGGAGAGCCACTATGATGGGCTGTAGACTGAGTACATGAGTGAAATTCGTGTGTTTCAACACAGCTATAAATGTCACCCTACAGGAGACTTGATGCTGAGTGTGTGGGTGGTGGCAGCTGCTGGAGAGCTGGGCTTCACTTGATCTACCTCAAATAGAGGTTAATAGGCAGGATGGAAAGGATTAGTCACACATACAGCCTGAATGTTAGAGTTCCTAATTTGTCATGGCTCTTCTTTCAGCCCTGGAACTAGACCCATATAGCATGGAGAATTTGTGAGACAGTCTCATACTTTAAAAAATTGCCTTACGGCATCTGTATAGTTTTGCTACCTAAAAACTGTTTCTGGTGTTTTATGTGATTATGGGCAGAGTGGACAGGATCACAGAATCACAGAATCACAGAATCACAGAATCACAGAATATGTTGAGAAGGAAGGGACCCATCAGGACCATGGAGTCCGACTCCTGTCCCTACGCAGGACACCCCAAAAATCCCACCATGTGCCTGAGAGCATGGTGCAAATGTGATAATTCAGAGGACAGTGCCAGGCAGGTTACAATTTGGTTGTTATTCTTCTGTCTCCACATTGTACATCATACTTTAAATAGTTAATATCATTCCTGCTGGAATAAAAATATTTGCAGCAAAAAACCCCATGCTCTATCTAATCAGCCTCAATGAAAATGCTTTCAGCAGTGACCCTCTTTCCAAACAATGAAATTGCTCAGGGACCTTGTTATTTTCAAATGAACTCCTGCTTGTTTACTATTATTTTTAATGCAAACAATCCAAGTTTCTAGGGATAGTGTTGATGGCAGCATGAAATGCTTTCATAAATAAAAATGAAATTTGTGAAGTGCTTCCAGAAATACACAAATACAAGTGCTAATTAACGTAAAAATATTATTATTCTAAATGATTTGGAATAAAAGATGTTCATCACAAAAAAAGCTCATAGAAAAAACATTATTGCATCTATACCCCATCTCCTTTCTCTGGGCAAGATACTTGTCAACAGGAGGAAAAATTTAATCTCTGACCCAGCTCATGAAAGGTCATGGGCATGTGACATATCACTTGGGGATAGCAGTATATTTGTGTAAATTGTTGTGGAACAAAATTTTTCCACTAGGGGGCATATCCTATCTGACTGTGTGCACTTCCATCTCTAAGTGACCTAGTCCTTTAACAATCAGTAGAAAAAATTTGAAAATTTAGGGAAGAATTCATTTTACATAGTCTGGAGATCTACTTTAGGAAAAGAAGAGCTGAGCAAACAAGCCCTGGTTGACTGCCATGTACCAAACACAGGTAAAAGATGCTTACATTTGATCAGATGAATCTCATCCTTTATGTCAGCCACTCAGCTGCTGTCCTCCACTTGCCTTTTCCACATGGTCCTATTCAGTAAGCACAAGGCAGCTGAGCCCTTTTTTCTTTAGGGGCTAAAATTCCTTAGATTATCCTGTGTTTACTGTAGGGTACCACCGAGGAGGAACATGTAGTAGGACAATTATTGCAAGCAACTAATTTACAGCTACCTTTGAACCTAAAGTAACTTGTTTGTGCATCATAACCCCAAATTTTGTGGCTCACACAGGGTATGTTTGTGCCCTTTGGATTCAGCTGAGGCTTGGGACATGGGTTTAATCATTGCTCTGAATCTGTCAGAATGGAACTGTGGATATGAATCGCCTGCATATGAATAATTTTCTGGATACAGCTTTCAATCCTGTTTGGTGACTTAGGTGGATGGCACATGTAGAGTGTGTGTGGAAAATTCATGTGAGATGTTACAGCTGTGAGCAATGCAGGTGCACATCTGAGGAAGCCAGGCTGGACTCTCCTTCCCAGTGAAAGAACAGACATTTTGAGATTGCCAGTGCAGTCTAGATTATGATTCCTCTCATCCCAGAGTAGATGTCTGTCTTTGGTCAGATAAATCTTGCCCAGGCTCCACTGACTGCATTGCTGATATTCCCATTGAGTGTAACAGGAGCTGGATATCTCAGTCACTGACATCTGCATCTGAGACACAGATGTGAGGAACTGCATGCCAGCATCTCAGTTTAGCAGTAAGAGCATAGTGAGATGAATCTAGCCAAGAACGGGAATTTCGGATGAATAATATGAACATCACTCACTGCCTTCCTCCCACCATGTCTTCCCACACATAGCTATTTCATGTGCCCTCTGTGGTTTGTAGAGGAAGGTACTCCACCTGATAGAAGAAAAAGTGGTCACAATCCAAATTCCAAATAAATCCATTATTACTGGGTAATTTTTTAAAATAATCCTCTTTTAAAGAATAAAATCTCTGATTACCAGGGTAACATAGACATAGTCCTGGTAAACCTGGACAAGATGAAACTGCTGATGCTGAAGCATGATTTCCAGAAAGAAACAGGCCAAAATTAATAGGGTCCTGAGAGGCCACCCTGCAACATGATGAAGAGATCTCCCATCTTGACAGAAAACCAACCCTAACAGTTTCAAGGAAGCTCATATAAAATGATGCAAATAGCAGAGTTTGAGCAGAATTTGGAAATGCATTGAGCACAGCATCGCCAGTTGGGCAAGGGAGGTGATTGTCCCACTCTGCTCTGCACTGGGGTGGCCTCACCTTGAGTCCTGTGTGCAGTTTTGGGTGCCACAATATGAAAAAGACATTAAGCCATCAGAGAACATCCGAAGCAGGGCTATTGCGGTGTCGAAGGATCTGTAGGGGACCCTGTATGAGGGGCAGCTGAGGTCACTTGGTCTGTCCAGTCCTGGAGAAGAGGACACAGAAGGGAGACCTCATTGCAGGGTATAACTCTCTTGTGAGGGGAAGCAGAGGGGCAGGTACCGATTTCTTCACTCGAACAACCAGCAACAGGACCCAAGTAAATGGCATGAAGCTGAGTCAGGGGAGGTTTAGGTTGGATATCAGCAAAATGTTTTTCACCCAGATGCTGACTGAGCACTGGAACAGGCTTCCCAGGGAAGTGGTCAAGGCCCCAAACCTGACAGAGTTCAAGAGGTGTTTGGACAATGGTCTTGGGCACATGGTGGGATTCTTGGGGTGTCCTGCATAGGGTGAGGACTCGATGATCCTGGTGCGTCCCTTGCATCTCAGGATATTCGATGAGTCTATGATAAATATTGAGAGTTTTGGTAGTATTATAGCAAGGGAATTTTGGTACCTTCAAGAATGAGGTTCTGTGTATGACTAAACTAACTTAAGCAGAAAAAAAAAAACCTTTTTCCATGCCACACCAAGATTTATTACATGGAAATATTCTTTCACTTTTGTTTTTCAATTTTTGCCAAAGGAACAGAAAAAGATTTGTCTGACCTTCTCAAAGTCATTGATCCTCTACAATATTCTTACATTCATAATGATATTTTCCCTAAGGGCATGAATGTAACATGAGGACTCCTTTGAACTGTTCCAGGGACACTCAGAGATGAAAAGTTATTTTCTCCAATTGGAGTAGTTTAAAATACAGCTGACCAGGCAAAACAAATCTGTTTAAAATTATCCCAGAACTTATATTTCAATGTAATCTGTCACTACGTGGTATTGTCAATAGATCACAACACCTCTTTTTAATTGAAAATGAGAATGCTGACTAAAGTAACTGCACAGATCCAGCTAATGAATGAACTGCTGCAAGTGAGATACTTGTCCAATAAAAGCAGTAGTTCCAAAAGTGATATTTCTAAAGACTTGCAGCCCAAGTAGGTGCTTCTACAAAGCAGAGTAGCTATAATGTCTAGCATGCAGCTATATGCGGTTGGAAATTAGGAAGACCCTGAAAATTATTTACTGATGGTGTACCAGCCACAAATTTTAAAACGGAGAGTCCTGGACTTGCTATTTTTTCCTCTTTCCCCACTGTTGAAAATCAGGTTATTCACCTAATTTTTTTTTCTTGTGAGCTTTTGCAACACCTTGAAGACCGTTAAGCTCAAAGTCAGAAAGAACTTAATGGGGGACACTGGTAAAAGTGTGAGAAATATATGGAGCTATTGACCTGCTCTCAAGAGATGAATCCTTACCCTTGACAGACACAACTGACTTCTCCATCAAACCTGCAAATGTTTCCAGTCCTCCTAGATACCCTCAGCATGAAGGGACAGCTCCTAAATTCAAATACAAAAGGCCTGAACACAGACTATGAATGAGATATGGAGACAATTACAGCAATGTATTTTCAGTGTTACAGATGCAAAAATGCTTTACAAAAATTGCAGTATGCATGGTCGAAAAGGTTCCTGCTAGTGCACACCAGTCAAATTAGAAACATTCTGTATGAAGGAGGTGACTTAGCTACAAATTTTCAGAAAAGAAACCTTTTGAGAAAGCCTCAAAATAGGTGGTATTTCACTGCAATTACCTCATGCTGGTTCCAATTTGAACACCTAACCAATAACCTGAACATGTAGACATGATTTTTCTCTAGCGTAATGTAGTACTGGGATGCAGAAAACCAAAACATTTTAACATGATCATTCAGCTACAGGAAGAAATATGGGATGAGTTCTCTATGGCCTGCATATAGATTGGGTCAATATCTTATGAATATGATAAAAGTTTTTGGACACAATAAATCATTGCTTCTTAGAGCAACTGGTCTTTGTGCATTCAAGATATGTTGCCATTCTGAATTTGGTTTGAAGGACCAAATCTAAGGCATAGAAACGTAAAGTCAGTCTGTAAGAGTGATCATAATAGGATTAGATACACCACAGAACAGAGGTAGAAGGTCAAATACAACACATATAGAACTATATAAAAATGAGACAATTAGAATTAAAATAATAATAAAAACAAAGTATACAATGCAATAAGCCTTCAAGCAATCTGAAGCAATATTTTTGAAGTATAGGTAAATACTCTGCTACGAAGTTGAAAACAATGCAGTCTCATAAAAGTGCTGAAGAGCTTCATAGGAAATAAATCAGCACAAATGAACTAATCAGTGATGACAAGACTGGAGGCAGCCTGGACTGCAGGGATCATATACTGGTGGAATTTGCAGGCCTCAGGGATATGGGTCAGGCAAAGAGTAAAGTCAGGACCAAAGTCAGGACCTTGAATTTGGATAAGGAAATGGCTGGATGGTCATATCCAGTGAGAAAAGAGCAATGGATCAGTGGCCGGATGGAGATCAGTGATGAGTGGTGTCCCTCAGGGACCACTGCTGTTGATATTTTAATCACTGGCATAGACAGTGATATCAAGTGAACCCTCAAGAAGTTTGCAAATGATGTCTCATCCCTGGAAACATTCTGTCTGAATGAGGTTTTGAGCAACCTGACCTAGTTGAAGATGTCACTGTTTATTGCAGGGGGGTTCAACTAAATGGTCTTTATATGTCCCTTCCAACCCAAACAATTCTACGGTTCTATGATTCTATGAAATACGAGGATACTGTCCCATGGAAAAGGCTGGTATTTAAAAATGGTAAATGGAACTGAGTGAAAAGTCATGGCAGGTGAAAAGTAAGCAGGAAACCAAGACAGCTAAAAAAAATCTGAAGAGCAACTTGCAAATTATGCTTATTCTGAGGTCAACTTTTATTTAAATACAACAAACAAGGGAAATAAGCTAGAAAATTGGTGGACTTGCTTGCTGACTCTGGTGTCAGAGGGGCACTGAGAAGTGATAAGGCTAGGGCAGAGAAGTTCAATAAACTCTTCATTGTGAAAAGTGCTGTGGAATTTCCTGTACTCAATGTATACTTCATAGCAGACTAGTCAGAGGAGCTACAGTTATTTTAGGTAAATATACTTAAGATATACCTAAAATATACCTAAATATAGCTATATGAACTATTAGACCAAAAAGCTATGTCAAGATTTCCAACATGAGTCTTATTTACAGGGAGGACTTGGCTTACCAGTAAGCTGTAAGAGTTGGAAGGAAAGAAGATTATGAAGTGCACAGACCACTGGGATGGGGTGAGCAATGCCCTTGGAATGGGGAATCCTGCCTCACCAGTTTGCTGCTGCTCTAACGTGGTTTCAGCAAATGTATAACTGGAGACCTAGTGAACATAGGAAATGGGTTTTAAAAAGACCTCTGACAAGTTTCTGCAGCAAAATTTTATTAAGGTCATGAAGTTGTTATGAGTTTAGCAGGAAGGGTCTTCTATGAATTTAAAGTTGGTTAAAGGTAAAGAAGAGCAGAGTAGGGCTTAGTGTTTTTCAGGCTGGATAAGACTCAGCAGTGGGTCCTACTGTGGATAAGTGTTGAGACCAGTTTTTTTTGATATCTGAACAATGACCCAAAAAGGAAACGTGGTGAAATCTGGAAATGTGAGGGTGGCATTAACATCTTTTGGGTAACAAAATGCTGCACCAGTGACAAGTGATTACAAACTGAGTAGTCAAAGAGGTGACAGATGAGCATCAGTGTAGACAAAGTCAATGTATCCTAAGAAAAAGAATCTAAACAAATCTTGCATAGTACTGAACTCTAAAAATATCACACAGGCAGAGGAAAAAGTAAATGCAGAACTGCTACTCTCCAAATTCTGCAACACCAGAATCAGAGAACACTTGTTGAAACTAAAAGAAGATTGTCGTAAAAAAGGTTTTAAAAAAGAACTTCTGTGACTTGCTGCCACAGGAGGTTTTGGAGGCAAACTATATCAGAATATTAAAAGAATGCAAATTCATGGACTACAGATCCAAAACAAATACAAAATGAAGAAGATGGAGATAAATGCTTTCCCTAACATGCCAGCAGAACCACTGTAAGTGCTGAAGGAATCCATGGAGAGAGGGGCCAGGCTTTTGTCTTCTCCTGAAACAGTGCCTCTTGATGGTACTAGTGGCATAGACAGATCTGGTATTGACCTAAATATGTATGATTGGCATTTCTTACATTCTTAGTTCTGGTAATCCAGTATTTTAAGGATTTCCTATCCACAAGATGAACAGTTCATAAGGTAAGCATGTGGATAAGGGAAATGAGAAGCTAAGTGCTCAGTAGGCAGCTGGGGGGAAACCTTGAATTCTAAAAATGTAAAATGCCAATGAATACATTAAAGATACTCATTTAATCACACATTGTCTCTAAAATTTATACACTAAGGCTGTACTTGAAGGATAGAAAATCTGTTATGTGATGCCTCTTCATGTTCTCTCTCTGTCTTTTATCTCAATGTTAAGTTATGTAATTACTGACCACTTCAAAAGCTAAACTTTCTGAATAATTCATACAGCACAGCAACATGAGACAAGGTTAGGGGAGCCTGTGGGTATCTCTACATATCAAAAACAGGCATAGAATTCTGATAAATAAAGGAATGGCAATATAGCTCAAAAAATACCAGAGGAAGATAAAATAAACAGCTGGAAAAAGGAAGAAAACACAAAAAACTGTCATTGCCCAGAAATCACTATTCTCTCAAGGATTTAACCACGGTAATTGGTAAAAAAAATTAACAAGTATTTTCAACCTCACATAATTTTTAATTGGTTGACATGGCTAAATCCATGTCAGAAAATGAATTAAAGCCAAAAGCAATCTTTATCTGTCAGTATGATTGCACACCCTTAACAGCAAAGTGATTCCATTGCCACAGTTTTAGAAATACATAAAAAATTGTGCTCAAAGCAAAAGCTTCAGGTTTCCCCCCCCCGCCCCCTTCCTCTTTCAAAATTTAAAGCAGTGCTAAATGCCAGGTGTATTAGCTGTTGCAGAGCTGGTGTTTTAGCTATCAAAACACAGGGCACATAGCAGTGAGTGAATATTCTGTACACAGGGCTGGGAGATAGGAAACTCATTTTGCTCTTTGCTTACATATCAAATCATTCTGGTCTTAAAAGTCACACAGAGCCTTGAACTTAATTCTGGTGCAACCAATGGTCCAACCTCAAAATGGTAAAAAATACAAATCTTAACGATTTTGCATCTGTAATGCAGAAATAAAAAAGATATCATCACAAATGAAACAATAAGAAGAATCAGCAAATAATTGGTCACAACTCTTGTGTTTAATATTAAGAAATTAAAATATTTATGACATCATTAGGAGGATAATACTTTCATTTCAATTTTATATTGCCACTTGAGAAGTACACCATTAGTAGGTAGGGAGCTGCTGAAGAAAAAATTAAGAGAACTGAACTGTTATCTTGACAACACACAGGCAATGCTGGGTTGTTTTGCCTTTAATTTATTGCCACATTCATGAATCCAACAGTGTGATGTTCCTACAAAATAGATGAGTGGATTTCCTACCATATCTAAATGGGCAGAGGGAGATTTCCAGATTAATCCCCAAGATGTGTGTGCTTGTGACACCCAATACTGAGTACTGGAAGCAGGAATGGAGTTACATGAGCCTGCTTATGTTAAATACTCTTCATTGGCAAGGAAATTTCTAGCTGATTTGGTAGGGACATGGACTCGGAGCCTCTGCAAGCTGGTTACTGTTTCTTACTGATGGAGAAGGCTGCCAACAGTTGAGAAAGTAAAAAAAGCTCATCTATTGCTGTTGTGGAACTTATGATGTATAAAGCTACATGGAAAACGAAGGTCTCTTATATGCTTCTCTCTCTGTAAGATCTTCAGAGACATCGCAGGCAAGTAAAGAGGAAACCATTGCTGATATCTCTCTTTTAAAAGTCTTCCATGATGCTCAGAAGCCTTGCACATGGAGAACTGAGTAAAAAAGACTCAAATGGACTTTTTTCTCGGTTGGGGTTTTTTTGTTTGTTTTATGCCATTTTCCTGGTAAAACAGAAATTTGACTGCAATGAACAGCTATCAGTGATATCACCTAAGAATTCTGTATTTGATCAAAGTTTGATATTTAAAGAAAGAGAAATAAAGAAGTACCAACCAGATGCATAATCTCAAGCCATAGATTTGAACCCTGAGTCTTTCACAGTTGGAGAAATGCCTGATAGAAATGTTGGCTGTGAAGAAGCAGGTCAACAGATCCTATGTCAGATTCTGGCCTTTCTTCCTTTACACCTCTTAAAAGGCATTGTTTAGGGCTTTTTGTGGAAAAAGACAAATTTTTTAAAAGCTGAAATGTTCTGGATGAAAGTCAAGCTGCCGGGTCTCAGAGCCATTCCAGTAGAAAGCTTATTACAGAGTTTAACAGTGATGATAGCCTAAAACTACTTTCCTTCTTGTCACTAAAGAGCAAAGGATTAATCCCATGACAGATTCAGAGATGAAGAAAATGTTAACTATGCCAGTATTCCTACAGGGTTGACAGATAAACTTTGTTCAGGTGTATCGTAAATATCCTGAAGTGAGGTTGGTTCACAGGCTATTGTAAGATATCTGCAAAGTTAAATGGGAAAACAAAGCACTGTTATTGGGAATTTTGTCTCATTTTCATGCTCCGATAAAACATGGACCTCCAGCTACAAGTCTTTATTGATTTTAATTAGATTTTACAGGTAACAGTCAGCTAAGCAGTTGCATCTGTGCTGCATACGTGAGTAGTACATAATATTGCATTTGGATCTTAGATTTATCAGTGTCTATGTGCAAAGTATTAGCCTGGGGCAATCAAGTCAGACTGAAATGCGGAACATACAAAGAAAATAAAAGCGCTCTTCTGTCATAACTTTAACCTGTCACTCATAGGAAAATGCCAGACTTCCCTCGATTTCAAGTTGTTATGGTGAATCTTCATCCACACCCTTGGCAGGTTCTTTCAGCCCTTTCAGAAACAAAATAAACAATAAAGCAGCTGCTGCTGCAGCTCCCTTCTGACAGAATTGAGATTTCCAATGGTCATTTGCAAATTCCTGCCCCCAGCTAATTCCTCTGGTTCTTTGTTTGACATTTCCTTTTTCCCTCTCCTTTTTCTTCTCCTACTACATTGAACACCAGGAATAGGCTTTGTTTTCCTTTTCTGCTGTTCTCTTTCCTGCTTTGTTTGAGCTGAAGTATAGTTTTTCTTGCCAGAAGCAGAGTGGGGCAGGACCACAGAACCTGGTCAGTCCAAGTGGAGCTGACTCTGCAGGGATCAGCAGTTGATAGGAAGAAGCTAAATTATGTGTTTGTGTTTCTGTAATTTCCTTTGCCATAACCTTCTCTTGACTGCACAAGCCTTTCCTGCTCTAAATGTTCTTCAGGATATTCTCTGTCTCTACCTGTTCTCTTCTAGTTTTCCATGTTTTGTGTGCTCCAGACACACCACATATCAAACTGGTTGGTGCAGTACCCAAGACAATCAGCACTCAGGAGTGACCATCCCTTACAGTCCAGTCAGACTTTCTAAAGCTATCAGCACAGCAGCTGCTAACGTTCCTTCTCTCCTCTGATATCTTCCTCCTCCCAAGAAACGTGCAGCTCTTACATGCAGGCTCATCACTACTGTGTCTGAACACAGGGAGAAATTGCCCTGAAAGGCTTGACTCAGTTGGGGCAGAGCAGGATGGGTGAGGTAACACAACCTGTAGAGCAACATGAGTGGGATTTCTTCTGTGAAAAGTCCTACAAACTGTCATTTAGGACTATTTGCTCCTTCTAGCATATAGCAAGCTATTTCAGACCTCTACAGACTGTATTTAACAGCAGCACCAGCTTACCAGGATTTTGCCCCTGATTTCTTCTTTCCTTTTTCTTCCTGCAGTCCTCTGATTGCTAAATTTCATGATGTGGTTCAGGTGTTTCATTATCTGTAATAGAAAATTTTAATTGATTAATTTGTACTCATATAAGGCTTCAAATAGGCACTCAGGGCAATAAGCATCTATGAAATCCTAGCTGCTAGAGGGGTAGGTGCGGTTGTTTTGGTCTAGTCTGTCTTGGGCTATGTGCCAGAGAGGCCCTTCCTAGAGATTATGGTGGCTCTCTGTTCAAATGTTGGGAACTAACTGCCCATCCCAATTTTCATATCCCTCCAGCCAATACATTCACTTTTCATAGACTCTGGGCTTGTCTGGGAGCTCACAGGATCACAGGATCACAGAATCACAGCATAGTCTGAGTTGAAAGGGACCCAGAAGAATCCTCGAGTCCCATTCTCAGGTTAATGGCCCGTAAGGGGTTCGAACCTTGATGTTATTAGCACCATTATTTAGGTTTTTTTGTAGATGAAACTGAAAGGCACTATCTCCCCACAGGTGCTGTAAATAAGAGTTTATCTGGATTAAATTATGCTAACCTGATTAGTTTTACTCACACCAACTACTACTTTTGTAGAGCACTAGGGGTGCTTCTCTGAATCTCTGTCATTTTCAGGGCAGGTACAATTGCCTGATAATATGCCAATAACTACTGAAAAGAGAACAAAAATCTATTGCCTGCACTGACAAGTGTGTTCATGGCATCTGCTCCTTACATAGCACCTTCTGCTCAAACCTTTAGCAGACTAAATACTGCACTGGCTAAGACTTTGGAATAAGGCTGGGCAGCCCCATCATTTAGGTTCTTATGCAAGGAAAAAAGATTGCTCAAGTCTTAAAACATTATTGTCTATATTGACTGAAATATTACTGTATTAACTAGAGTAACTATATTTCTCCATTTCTTTCTAGTGGGAAAACCAGATCTTCTGTTCATTTTCTAGAAATCAGTGTTTCCAAATTTGGTATGCTCATAATTTAGGAAGCAATTCACCTTAACCTAAAAAACCCCCACATTCCTCTTTTAGCAGATGAGTTGCGCCCCAAGATCTCTGTTATAGAACCCTGGATAATTCAGGTAACATCTGCAGAACAGTTACCTAAACTTGGGTGAACTGAATCTAATCCCTACATTATGTAATGTTTTCTTCCACAGATTAGTAATGTTCTCCCAGGAAGAATTGTTTCTGTGAAGGCATCAAGACCAACACGTTGGGTATCTTTTTTCTATCTCTTACTTCCAGTACTGACTCCAGGTGTAACAGTTTTTTCCCCCGTGATCTCTGAATTCAACATAATAAAGAAATGAAGCTGAAATGTAGGTTGAACCCTTATGTCTTGTTACCCCATCAATAGACAGCCGTGAGTAAGTGAGAAGTATTTAAGTGTACACTGCAGAGAAATCACAGAGCAACAAAGTGTTAAGGATGCTGAGGGGTGAGGCCAACAAGAAAGTTCTTTCTTGATAGAATTACATTTGCCAAATAAATAATTTCTATTACTTGGAGCACTTGACACTAGTGTTGTCAAGACTTCTTGAGGTCAATGTGCCCATATATGTATATAAATCTCATACCATGGAATCAGTGGCAATAACATTTCAGTGGATAACTTCCTATAAAACAGTACTACTCAATGGTAAGAAATGCTTGCCTTTAAGATCCAAAAGTTTAGTGAACTGGATCAGCAAATCCTATCACATCTGACCTTTGGTTTGTCTTCTTTAAATATTAATATTAATTTTAAATACTAATATTAATTTTAAATAAATTAATCTTTATTCTTCAGCCAGGCATTCTTAAGAATGGTCATACCAAGGGACTTTTTATATTTAATTTGGATCAAAATCTGGAAGAAACTAGCTCTTTTCTTGCACTTGACTGACAGCAAGTTTGAATCACAGTCTTTAGCCATCAGAGACATTTGTCCACCTTCACTTTGTGTCATGCATGTTCATAATATTTCTTTAATGTATTCGAACTTATTGTAATCCCTGGCTGATCTTTTTCCTCTCATGTACAAAGGCACTCAAGCATTCATGAGACTGACTTCTCCCACTACCTTCATTTTCCACAGTGGAATTTCTTTGATAATGCTTCTTTTTCACTACATTATGTGTTTATTTTCCCAGTGACTCATACTTTAGACTGCCCATAAAGTATCTTCCCACACTGCATATATGGTCTGTCAAAAGCTATCATTCGTGTCTCTATTTGAACGTGCACTATACCTTTTGATGGCCTTTAATTTTAAAGGTCTGTGTGAAGTTTTCTGACAACTGAAATGTAAATATAGGTTTCATGTTGTTTTCTCGGTTGGTTAAGCCTTGCTTCTGTATCCTGATAGACCTTTCAGCTGGTCTTGAGATAGCAGTCTGTCTCTGGGGAGGACATAATAGACTAAATTACTCCCAGGTAAATTAATTTCATTTTATTTTGGACAGCAAACCTACATCAGTTATTAATTATCATTGTCTAAAATCAGATATGTTTTGGAAAGAGGAGAATGACTTCCAGTTCCTTTGTAGATTTGCTTTCTCTCTCTCTTAAACACTTCCCTTAAAACTTTGCTTAGAGGGGATCCCTAGAAGGAGAAAGCAGTCATCATGGAAGAAAATCTATCCTACATTTGAATGACTACATAATGCAATGCTTTTTCAAGTACACAAAAATTCTGTGACAGCAGTTTCTGTAATTCCTTACCAGGAGCTTTATAACTGTATCATATTTATGTTTTTAGTCCTTGGCCTAAGAATCAAACCCAGATATCTTGCACTGTGGCAGAAGGAACCAAAATGTCCCCAAAAGAATCCTGTTTTCTGCCTTATGTGGTTGCAGTAATGATGAACATCTTCCACATCCTGAGTCACCTGTGGGAGCTGTGGTGGGAAATAGGATGCTCAAGTCTCACCTGCTTCCCAGACTTACTTTATCCCTGTCTCCCCACTGGCTGCAGACCCACTGGCCACGCCAACCTTACAGAAGGGACTGTGGCCTTTTCAAACACTTCATAGTCACCTCCCTGATACTGGCACCCCTGTGTGAGCTAATCAAAGCCTCAGAGGTTGCTTCTAGCTCCTGCTCAGTGGGACTGAATGCCTTCATCTGCAGGAAAAATAATGGGAGATAATTTATTTTAAGTTCGCCTCTCTTTTCATCATTCCCTCACAAACCAAAATGGAGATTTAGTGGTTCTTTGTATGAACAACCATGTGGGTCCTGAATTATACCAGCAGGCTAAGAAACGGATCTGAAAAATAATTGTGTTTCAACAGATGGCTTCTGGTGTGTAATTATCAATATATGTAATATGTGGTTTCTCTGCAAGGCCTGTGTATCTGGCTCGTCCTAGCTATTTGTATCATACATTTCCCAGGTGTCTGTAACTACTACGACTCAAAGGGCAGAGAGCAATAAAAATGTCTGTTTAAGAGCGTAGCCACTCCAGACACTAATGGGCCGATGAGAGCCTTTGGCAGGCACATCTCTCCAGCACTGAGAGCACCAAAAATGAGCATGGATGACAAGAGTGGGTTTAGCTGCCAGCTACATTTTACAAGGCCATTCATTCTTGCAAACACCTAAGACTTGTAGGTTCCCAGCTGTGCAGAGTAATTAATTACAATAGAGCACAAATAATCCGTTGCTCTTCACTCACAGTAATTTTCACCTTCTAAAACCTGCGTGTGCCCAGTTTGTGTGGTTACTGCAAATCGTGTTTATTACCCAACAGTGAGATTTAGATGAAAAAACAAAACAAATACACAAGCAGTTTAATTGAAGGAGTGGTAGATGCTGACGTGTCATGCAGAGTAAGCGTTCCAGGACAACCCACGCCCAGCTGGTACAAATACTAAGGTGCCTCTGCACGGGCTGCTTTGCAGCACAGACAAGGCAAGGAGCCCAGCCAGGCAGTGAGTGCTCCATGGTATTGCAGGGAGCAACATCAAAAGCTATTTACACTTTAGCTTCTTCAAAGAAAACTCCTTCTCTGAGTCCTAGGGCACTGGGTGAATAGTTCTGGAGGTGCCCTCTAGTACCTGGTGCTGGCACAATACAAGAGTTTAATGTAAAGGAAGGGAAAGTCCCTTTGCAGGGACAGGGAGTCATCAAGAACATGAAAAGCTTACCTCTGCCAGCAAGAGATGCTGGCTCTTGCAAATTATCTATTGGCTTTCTTGGTAACAGCAGGAGCATCAAGAAACCCACAACTCCCCACAGTGCCCAGAAGGCGAGAAACAACCCCCCAAAAATCTCAACCCCTTCCAAATATGCAGGAGGTGCTTGAGAAAGTGAAGTTTACGTGACACAGAAGACAACTTAAAGCTGAGAAAAGACAACTAAAGGCAAGATGTATGACTGCACTGAGAGAGGTCATACAGTTAAAAGCCTCAGGCATCATGGTTCTGTGTAAAGAATATGTATCTGTCTGAGAAATATCATGGAAGTACAGTAAGCAAAGCAAAGAAAAACAAAATAAACAAGCATCAAATTGATCATCAAACATTACAGTCTGTATCTGTGCTCATTTTCACATGGCTGAGAAACTCACCATCTCACAGCAGGCTTATTGCCACATTTCTTCCATACGGGAGCTGCAGAAAATCTGATTTTCAGAATGTATTTTTGCTCTGTTTTGTTTTAACAAACACAAGAAGATTATATGTTTCACTGAGCCAGGACGCAGACTTTCCCTTTGTGATGAGGTCCCTACTGCTTCAGCTCTTCATCACACACTGTGATCTTATCCAACAGTGTCTGGGAGTCCTGTTGTGAAACTACAAGACCTTCTCTTTGAGCTATTCTCTGTGTAATTTTTGATAATATAAGTTAAGAAAAACTGAACTCAAATGCCTGTTCCCTCAGTCAGTGGTGCATCTCCCTTGAATGCTCACATGCTGTTGCAAAAAGTGTAGTCCTCAAGGGTTGCTCCAAGCTTTGGAGCACAGTTGAATTCTGAATGGCACAGTGATTAGGAGTTGATCCAGGGAGACGTCAAGGTCACATGTGTGAAATAATCTATAGGAAAATTACAGTATAATAGTTATCAGTCAAACTTTTGAGAAAGTTTGGTTTAAAACTCAGGACTGCTATTTTCTTTTCTGTCTAAGCAGACCTTTACTGATACTTTGCAAATATACTTTGCAAATATACATATTGACTCCTGCTATCAGCTGATGCCTTCACTGGAGGTTTCCCCAGGCAACTTCACATGAGGAAAATTTCTTATTCACCAACATTTCAGGTGCTACTTGACTGTATAAAACCTCAATAATGCTTTGAAAGTTGACTTATTGGCTGGGGCAACAGGCTCTTACGGAGACCCAAATTACTGCTCATCTAAGTAAAATGAAATAGTTCTGCTTTGCATTTCAATCGTTTATAGAAAAATACAGCCTCAGTTACTCTGTAAACCCCGATACTGAACCAGACTGGTATGATATTTTTTTCTAAGCAATGATGGAGAAGAGTGCTTTCCTCTGTTCCAGCATCAATCCAACCTGGCCAACACCTGGAGATTTGGCATGGTTATCTCAAAAAAGCTTTTCATAAAGCACAACAATGTGGAGAGAAGGCATTTCGTTATGTGTTATTATTAGCCTATACTTTTGTGAATCATGAAGGAAAATAGAAACACAGCTGGCTAAGCATTGCCCTTTAAATGTCAGGACAGTGTGTGTGCCTCTGTGTGTGCGTGCACATTTATCAAGATTTAAATTTTAATTATCTGTTATTTTCTTCACACTATGGATTTCAGATGAGTTTATTTATAATATGCCCAACCCATGGTTAGTTGTCAGGAGTTTTTCCAGGACAATTAGCTGGGCACATAATTGTTTCAGGTTCTCTGAAGGATTTTTCTGAGGGTTGCTCTTTCCCTACCTCATACGTAAAATCAGATTTGTACTGTGAACTTCATTTTCTGAAACATCTGCTTGGGATTCACTACTGAACATTCTGTGTTGATAAAATACTCCTGCTTGCTTGTGTACTTGAGCTGAGCTTTTTGCCAACTTCCCTAATATATTCAAAGATATTATAGTTTTTTAAGTTTAGGTTAGGATGGGTGACCATTTACTTTAGAGCTTTCTTAAACTTCTGTTTGTGAAAGCTTCTGTCTTTATATGCAACAGAGGCTTTCCGTGATGGCCTTTGCAGACACAGAGCTCTTGGAAGGACTGCTGAGGTCTCTTGCACAACAGGATTTCCAGGTCTACAATAGGGTTTGATAACAAATGCTGCAGATGAACATACTCTGCAATGCCCGTCATGAGATCTAGGATTTTACAGCCTCTGCATAACAAGCTGGCTGGATTGTCAGACCAGAAACTGGCTTTTCCAGAGTTTTTCATGGAGGAAAATCCCAATATTGTGTGCCAAGGAAAATTCTTTTCCTTAAGGCTGAGTACTTGATTTTGTTATTGTGATGCCGAGGGGCTTTTTGCTTTTGCCTTTTTGCCTAGTCCATGCTAGCATTCCTGAGCTGTTTCAGATTAATAATACCCTAAATTTTAGACAAAATAGAGCCGCCTATGTCTACGGCTTTCCGGGGTTGAGAACATGCTATCGCAGAGTGATGATCGAAAGACAAATGTTTAATTCTGTGCTTTAATTGGAGAATCTTTGTAAACTATGTTTTTTGTTAGAACAGCATATATAGAGAGCTATGAGATAGAGAGAGGCTATTATTATTATTCTCTTCATCTTTGGATCTTTTTCTTTTGCCATCTTTTTCTTACCCACACCCTACCCTTACCCAAACCTTTTGTATACTGGGCCTTTGTTCCAGGCTGGGGGAGGGACTGCCCTTCCCCTGTTTGTATTTTGGAAAAGCTTCTGAAATAAAGTTTTTGCTTTTTCCCTACCTTTATAAAATCTGCCTCCAGCTTCTGTTTTGAGGAATCAAAACAGGGGGGTGGAAAAAGGCAACAATTTGAAAAATATCTTCTTGGTTCTTAATCTGATACCTTAGCAGCTTTAAACCTTTATTTGGGATTTCTCACAAATCAAGAGTAGGTATTTTATGATGAAATTGTGCCATTGCTTTCATGTGCCATGAAAGAAATGTTTGCTTCAGCTGTATAGAAAAATCACATAAATATTTAGATTGAAAGGAACATCCAGAGGTTATTCTCTGGCCCAACCCACCAGCTCAGGCAGCATGACCTGGAGCAGGTTGCCCAGGACCATGTCCAGATAGGTTATGAATATGAGATTTCTTCAGATGGAGAGTGCAACAAATAAATAATTAAAGCTATAACTTGTTTGATTAGACCAGAATTTAACTCCTTCCTCTTCTGCCCAACCTTCTGCACCACAACACAAAAAAGAAAGAAAGAAGATTTCCTCTGTAGTTTCATTTAGATTAAATAACTTTCTTTACTTCCTGATGTACATACTGCTGCTTATGAAAATTGTCTGTTTCAGCAGTGGAAGAGGTTTTCTGCACATAAATCTGTGTGGCTGTTTAAATTTGTCAAGAGTTTCTGAATCCTTTGGGAGGGAAGGCACTATATAAATGTAAAATACTTGGTTATTATTTATTATTTCTTTATCCATGACAAGTGCTCCTGGGATGTTTTGTTTGTTGTAGACATTGTGATGGTGTTATGAGACCTGGCATTGCCACAGCATACAAAGATTTATTTCAGAAGATATTAAATAAGTACCCATCCTTCAGTTTTCTACTCACAGTCTTTTATATTAGTTGTATCTAACTTTTTTCTTTCCCATCCTTATTTTGCGTGCCATGCAGAGCTAAAATTCTCAGTGAAATTAATTTGTCTTCTATATTTTCCCTCAGTTTTGCTCAGTGTCATGCTGAATAGGCTGACAATTCCAAATATTAGACTTTTGCTGTGTTTGGCTTTGGGATACACACTGATGCACTAGTTTCTCTCAAAGAAGGAATTGAAGAAACCATAGACTTTTTTACCATGAAGAAGTAAGCATGTTGGTGTATGTTCTGTGTTTTGTCATTCCTGGTGTACATTAAGCAGTCAGTGCCCATGCCTGAGCATGTGCTACAGAGGAAAACTCACTTGTATGTGTTTGCATTGTCATCCCACCTGTAGAATACTGATATTCTCCTCATCTTCTGTAAAAGCAGAAAAAGATCTTCCACTTGCTCAACCTAGCCTGTCAGCTGAGTAAAGCAGTCAGTGGGAAAAATTACCAACTTACTCTTCTTTTTCCCATAAGGTTCCCCTCTATCTTAAGCCCATTTTCAGTGTTACACGTGCTGTTTTTAAAATAACAAGTGGATATGGTTTGTCTACCCAATAGTGCCTGTCTACTGCCCCTTGCAGCAGATCTGTCATGCCTTGAAGACCAAGGGATTACTTGGTTAGACACAGCTGATGTTCTGTGCCAGCATCTGTAGAAAGCAATGAGGTACGTGGCTTTGTCATCCCAATCCAGGCACAGTGAAGAAAAGAAATAAGAAGAACAAGACATTTTAAGATGGTCTAATGAGTTGCAAGGGTAGATTCCAGTCTTTTGGGTTGAACCCTGCAATTTAGATGAATTTTAGTACTGCTGAGAGAAGCCATGTTTGATATATCCTGTCCTGTTCTCATTTACACTTGTGCTTACTTTAAAAGCACTAGAAAACAGCATTTTCTTTAAGATCCTTCTGCAATTTTCAGAGAAATCAGATAAGGTAGAAATTGGTTCTCTTCCAAGCAGTTAGAAATGTTCAGTTTTAGCAGTAATATAAATACCAGGATAGAACCAGTTTTATATCTGATGGACTGGTGACATAAAAAAAAAAAATGTATGAAAGGATTGAAGGAGAGTTGTTACAATTTCACAGTGTGTACATAGGGGTTGTGGTAGGCTTTGAAATTTTTTTCAAGCACTATTGTTCTAGTTTGGAGATGAATTGTGAGGTTTGGGGAGATAGTGGTTCATTAGAGTTGTTCTCCATCTCTACAGGTATCAGAGCTACTGACATAGCAAAAGCCCAAATCAATATTAGAAATAAATACATCTTTGGAGGAAAGAATATGTGCAAAACATGTAAATGCCTCTTGCAAAATTTACAAAATAGATTTTTTTTTCTGGATTCCTTTTTGCAATATTCCTTTTAATAGGTTGGAGTTTGTGTAACCTTTTAGAAATTTTTTGCAGAAATTTCTCTGCAGAAGATCAGAAAATGCTGTTTTGCTGAATTCAAAACATTCTGCGCAATTTGTTTTTTTACAAGATTTGATTTTGATCATATTAGTATTACCATGCAAGCATAAAATGATTTTATTTGTTTAGATCTTGTTCAAAGAGCTCAAATTTCTAACAAAACAGGAAATATCATTTGTATACAGGTCAGGAGAATACTAACTGTTTACACTTTAAGAGTTGCTTCTAAGGAGAAGAAACATTTTTATCCACCAGACATGACATTTAAGTTGACAATATTAAATGCACCAATCTTATTTAAAAATTAAATGTAAAAATATCACTTTTTAACACTACAGTTTTTGATCATGCAGCAGTATTATCCATCTGTTATGGAGTTTTAAAAAATATTTAAGGAGAAGTCTTCCCATCAGATGGAGGCCAGTAATGACAAATTATCTCAGTCTCAGTGTGAATATAGTCTTATTTCAGGAGAATTTACGTTCCAAAATGGAATTTTCAGTAGCTGAACTCTGAGCAACTGAAATTTCTGAATCTGCATTTTCAAGACAAATAAGATGCCTTTATTTTCTCTTGTTAAGAACATCCCAGGAGTGTTACTCACATGAGATGTTACCATTTCCATGGTGATTTTTTGTGACATCACACAGGTGTCAGTATTACGGCAGAAGATTCTGCAGGTGTGATTTACATATATATATGATGGTTACAGTTCATCTGAAAAAAAAAAAAAAGTGTGAAAATGAGACCTGAAATTTGAAAAATGTGTAATGGTGTGTGTGGGTGAGTTGTAATAAGTCCTGTATATGCTGTTCTTTAAGACTTTTTACAGATTAGAATTGCCTGTGACACTCTATTATCAAATGCACTCCAGTGGAGTTGCTCTACATGGACTGATGGAATGAATAAATTGAGATGTGTGACCAGAATAAGGTGATTGTTCATCTGCAGAATTTGCTCCTTTATAGATAAGATAAGGGAAAAAGAGAAATGTGAATGCCATCCAGGAAGGTCTTGCCTGGGATCTGTGAACCATGATATCACCAGAGCAACAGTCCAGAATAGGCCACTCAAGAGCTCATTGAAGGCCTCATTAGAAGTCCAGGAAGTCTTCAAGCAGAGGAGTTAGTGAAGATATGGGTCAGGTGCCATGTTCCCAATTCTTTCTAAAAAGAGTGCGCAGGGCAGTACACTTTATGTCACACACATTATACAAAATAAGTATCTGTGTCCAGGCCTCCTTTAAGCTCTGCAAAAGTACATGAAAGTCATGGTGGAGAATGCATTATGAGACTGAAAGAGTACTTGCTGATATTAATTCACTAAAATTATACTTTTGAAGGGTGTTTTTCTTGTCAATCTCTTTACACACACTGGTATAGACTATAAAACTTTGAACAGAGGGATAATAATTTTAGGGCTAGAGCTGGTTGTGAATACTGGGAGGAGTCCATTTGGTTTTGGTTAAACTTACCTAAAAAGGAGAAAAAGGAGTGCAGTGCTCTGTAGTGCCAGATCAGTCTGTCACAGTCTAATCTGAGCTTGCATTCAAGGGGAATCCTCCAACACTGGATGTAAACAACATCTGCCACCTTGCTCTCATTACTACACAGAAAACTGGGCCAGTTCCTCTGTAACTGCTCGAGGCCACAGCTCTCCTGGTTGCCAGCCAATGAACTAGTTAAGGCTTATTAATGTGTTGATGTTGGTTGTTGATGTCCCTCTGATCTGCCCTCTGTGAAAATTAGACTAAGACCTGTGAAGTGTGATCTCTTTGAGGGAAGCTTGCAACAAAATCACAATCTACCTACTCATGTGAGAAGCTTGAAAAATGTAGTGATCTGGATTTGTTTTTGTAAGGTGTTCTGTGTACAAAATAATCCGGTGTTCTGTGGGTGAAAAGCATTTTGTCACCCTGCATCAGCTTCATGTTTTATAAAAGAGTTTGAGAATGAGTAAAAGCAGGAGAATCACATAGCCCTTTTAATCTTTATTTTAAAAAACACTCTCAAATTGAAACTTCATCTCTTGATCCTCATTCTAAACTATCTTACTCTGCTTTTAAAATTTCATACTCCCTTTAATAGTGGAAAAAAATTGTTTTGAAAACTTGTATGGAAATTCTCTTTAAAATGAAAGGGACATCTATCTGGAATCACTGCTGAACACTTCTTATAAGGGCTTGGCTGCAGAAACATTTCAATGGAATTAGCATTTTAAACACACTTTTATTCTGACTTTTATACTACAGACCGTTAAGCAACTTCAGTTTAATACCATGATGGAAAACAGCTACATAAATTGACTTAAAACATAAATAGCTAACAACAATATTTACGAAAAATATAATGTTGGGCTGTCAGTAGAACAGAAGCTAAAGATAAATAGCTCAGTAACTGTCAGTATGGTAAGAAATGCAAAACCCCACAAATTTCTTAATGATGAACTTAATGGCAAGGCTGCATCCAAATACCAATGCAGGGGAGGAGCCTGATGCACTGAAGTGCTGCAAAATTATTTAAAACTTAATATTATTTAAATAATATTATTTAAATCCAATGTTTTGCAATCTTTTTGGTCATGTTTCTGCTCTCATCACCTGCGAGACAGTGCCTATCCCTGGGTTATTTCTGAGCAGTGGTTAACATATTCTGAAATCTGTTCCAGCTTCTGATCACGGCACCTAGAACCTTTCACAAGCAATCAAGAAGACCCTGCTATGTCTGCAGCATTTTCTCTTGCTTACCTGGACTGGACCATGTAGTCTACGTGATGATACCCAAAAGTGTTACTTTCCTGGGGTCTTGGTGAGATGATAATTTGACTGTGTTGTATGAAGACCCCAGCCTAGAGGACCATTAACTTTTTGACGCTGAATGCTGCTTGACTTTTTTTGTCATCTGAAATTACTCTTAGGATCTGCGTAGTTTCTCCACTGTCATCTTCAATGAGATCAAGTTTGTTCTGGTTATAAAAGCCCAAATTACAAATCTCAGTGGCTCTCTGAGCTGGTGAACTCTGATAGAGCAACATGCTAATAGCATGACTGAAAAGCAGAACACAGCAGTTAAACAACTGCTTCAGTTGTTTCATTTGCCTCCACAAGTGTGATAATGTTGAAAAAAGGTACACTATAATAATTATTGTTTGTTTTCCTGGCAGTTTCACAAAGTAGAAGGTTTTCATTCATAGCACATTTATAGGTGAAGTCTTGAAACCTTGTGCAACCTATCTGGCATGTGATTGGCTGTTTGCCTTTTGTCTAAAAAATCATCTTGCAATTTTTTCTATGAAATCATGACTTATCATCAATCTGACACAAAATCTGAGCTGCTCACTCCCATTTAGAGTGCTCTAATCTCCAAACTGCAGGAGCACATGCAGTCAGAATGGATTTGGGGCATCACACAGAGTTCCTATCTCAGATGAAGAAGGGGAAAAGACAGTGAGGCAGGACAGCAAAAGTACCAACTGGTGCAGCTGAGATCTCTATCAGGCAAAGAAACAAAGTTGATGAAATCTCTTGGCATTCTGATTGTTCTTTTTCTGGAACTCAGTTATCAAGGTTTTGGTGCAGGAAAACTTGCTACCTTTCTCTACCATACTTTTTGTAATATATGTTCATAACTGTATAAAATGACATGCAGATCAGTCATGCAGGGATGTAATGATGTATTTGGAGCTCAGGATCGGCACATTGCTGATATTAGATGATGGAGGAGGGACAGGAAATCTACCATCTCCTTTTTTAAAAATGAAATCAGTTTTGATAATTACATTTATAGCCTTATTGGGCTTCCAAGGAGGATTACAAAGACTAGAGTAGGAGAGAATAAAAATAGTTTCATACACTTGCTATATTCTGTGCTTGGATGTTTCAAGATTGCAGGGGTCTGGAGCTTTTCATTGTTAGCAGTGGACACAAATATCTGGGGTGGCCTCTGGCATTGATAGACCTAGTTTCCTTCTCAAATTGCTCACAACTTGAACAGTTAACAGAAAGGAAGCACTGTTAGTCTAATTTTGCATAGAGATATCTGAGGCACTTTGCAATTATGTAACACTCCAAAGTATTTCTGTGGTAGAGACAGGAAAGTTAAAAGCCCCAGTCACCAGAATTTTATTAGTAGTATATTAGTAGGATAATTAGACAGATGTGCAAATACACCCAAAATTCCTTCATTGGTTCATTAGTTGACTTAGAACCTTCTGAATTTCAAGAATATTTATTGCAAGAGCTACTGAAATCCAGCCGTCTTTTTAAGAAGAAAACCTGGTCCTCAGGAACACTTGGATTTTGAATTCCAGCCCTGATTTGCAACTCCTACTTCTTTCTACTCTTCTTCTAGATCTTCACTTACACTTTGTATTTGCCTCACAGCAATTTCAAGGATGGAAGGAGGGAGAAATGTCATAAAAGTTATTCATGTTAATATGCTTTCTGCCATATGTTTAAGAAAAATCTCCTATGCAATGTTTTCTGTGGAGCATTCTTCTTGAATATTTTGCAGTGGATTTTTAAAATACATATATGGTGCTAAAGTCAGTATAATTCTGCCAGCAAATCTGGGGAAATAGATAGTTTCTTCCTACAGGCATACATTTACAATGTTGAAAGCTATACACTACCTGATGACACATCTCAATGCTGAGACCACAGAAATCTTTATTATATGTGCATGACTAGTGGCCTGCAATGCAAAGAAGGGTGACAAAGACTCAGTTTCTGAGACTATTAAACCTTCTTCCTTGATTTTCCCTCTGGTAAACATAATGTCAGAATTTTTAAGCCCTTTGAGATGGTTCCAAAGTAAATGTCTTTTCAAGCTTTCAAGCACAACATGGTTCAAGTGCTTGTCCAGTCACAGAATTTGTGGAGCATATCATTAGCTATGCTGGATTAGTTTGGAAGCTAAAACTGACAGTCTTTGGAAAAATCCTTTATAGATATATTTCTAATCAGCCTCTTCCCAGTAAATGCAGAATAAATCCTGAGCATCTGTCAGTTTTACCTTTACTCCTGAATGAAGCATGACGTTAACATTTGTGTTTCTTGATACTCAACCAATTCCAGCCCCTTTCACAGTGAGTGTTAAAAACAAAAAATCCCCATCCATTGTCCATTCCAGTCAAAGAAAAGGGAGTAATAAAAAAAAGTGGAAATGGGAAGATAGCTTGGGTTTCATCAGCATCATTCCTTCAATAATTTGAAATATATTTGGTATATATTACAGTTTCTATGCAGTGCTTCATTGTTGATATTATTTATCTCTCTAACTTTTTTCCAGTTTTATGTGTACCTAGTCACATGCTCCCATTTGATGTTTTAAATATGGATTTCTGGATGTATGGACACATGAGTTAATTTGTCAGGTCTTATTCAACTGCTGTAAGTTTGCCCTTATACCATTTTCCTACAATGTACCCAGCCTTGGATGCTAACTGCTCTCTGAAGGTCACAGGAGGTATCAAGATAAAGTTTGAAGAAGTGACTCGTAAAGTTTTTCTTTTCCTAATATTCAGTCCTTCTTCCTTTCCAAACCCCAGTCTCTAACCCTAAGCTACATCCTATTGCATATCATTCCACAACAGCCAATCTAAAATCATTAGAAGCTATCCCAACGTCTGCATCCTCTCCTCTTCTCCTTCTTCCTCGACTGATCTGTGTTGAAAGCAACAGGTGGTACCTATCTCAGCTCTCTCCAGACACTCCTTGGTGCCTGTACCCTACATTCTCATCATTCCATTTTAGAGTACACCGAGTTCATTATCATTAAGGAGGGATAATTTTTAGACACAGCCAAATGACAAGCCTTTAAGGATGTAGTAAATGCTGATATTAATAATATTCACTTATTTTTAAGTTTTTATTTCCTGGGGTCCACAGATTTTATTTTCTCATAAAGAGAAGTTTGTGTTTAGCACTGGGTTACAGCTTCTGAAGGAGAAGAAGCAAAAAGATTTAAATATTAGAATACCCAGGAAATGAAAATGATCACACTTATTTCTTGGAGAGGCTAGGGATGAGAACTGAGAATCTGAGGAATTTTGTAAACAGCACGAATCAAAGTTATGGTTGGCAACGCATTAAAGGGAAGGATCTGGAGTAGGGTGCTCCAGAATGGTCAGTATTTTGAACAACACAGCATGACAAAATGAGATCTGGGGGCAGCTGGAGCTAATTGCCTATTTTCCTTTCATAGTATCTGGTGGTCCTTGGTGCTTCAAAACTCATAAATTTAGGGTTAGGAGAGAGAAGGGACAAATCTGTCTTTGTGTTTTGTGCAGCATGAAAAATAAAACCTGCTGATGTTGGTTGTTCTGATGGGATCATGCAAGGTTTCTGTGGAAAATTTCCAAACAAAGGGGATAGAAGCTGTTTTAGGAGAGAGAGATCTGGGTCTGTTGTTATGTTAAAAGCAGACCCTCACAATAAAATGATTGATGGTAGAGACTAATGGTCAAGCATTTCTATTCCCTTCAGGAACAGGCTTTTAGTGCAGTCTGGAGATCATAAGATGGATGAAGGTTTGGTTAGAATCAGGTTTGGGAAAAGAAAGAGTTTAAACTTATCTGTGGTAATTGTATGTGTGGTAGAATCCAGAAAGAGGAGTGTATTGGAAAGAGCATTGACATCGATATTCCTTTATTTTGTTTAATTACTCCAAGGTAATTGTGCAGCTTTTTAAATACCAGAGCTTAAGAGTTAATAAGGCATAATGTTTAAACAGGAAGGATTAGTACTGGATTGGAGGAAATGCCAGTAACATTTTGTAGTAGTACTGAGTACTACTCAGGAGTTAAGTTGAATGCAGGTGTTAATGAAACATCAGGTGGGGAGATGTCTGAGTTTTCTTGACGACTTGAGGGTTCATGAAATTATTTTAACAGCTTTTTGAATTAGGAATAGGATAAATGATATAATAAGGTTGCATTGTATTAGAAAAGTAGTATTAATGCTTGTGTCTTTTTAAGATAATGGCTTATTTTTGTTTCCTTTAGCTGTGACTGAGAAGTACAGTAGGGTTAGGGTTAGAGTTGTGGGAATGAGGGAGTTAAATGCTAAAAGTATAGTTGTATATTGCAGACAGTGCTTTCAAAAGAGTAACTTCTTTGTATTTTTCTTTCAAGTTATGTCTCATGATTGTGAAATAGCCATAGCCAGGTTAGTATTTGTATCAATTTTGCATGGTCTGGTTTTGGTACTGGGGATCTACAGGGGTGACTTCTGTGAGAAGCTGCTAGAAACTTCTTCCACATCCAGTAGAGCCAGTCCCTGGCGGCTCCAAAGATGGACGTGCCACTGGTCAAGACTGGGCCAATTAGAAATGGTGGCAATGCCTTGGTGATAACAGATTTAAGAAGAAGAGAAAAAAAAAAAGTGATTTTGCAGATGTAATGGCGGCCAGAGAAAAAAGGAATGAGAACATGTGAGAGGAACAGCCCTGCGGCACCAATGTCAGGGAAGGAGGAGAGGGAGGAGATGCTCCAGGCACTGGAGCCGAGATTCCTCTGCGGCCCGTGGTGAAGGCCATGGTGAAGCAGCTGTGGCCCTGCAGCCCATGGAGGGCACGGGGGTGCAAAGACCCACCTGCCTTCCATGGGGGAGACCCACACCAGAGCAGGTGGATGGCTTAGAGGAGGCTGTGACCCCCTGCAAAGCCTGTGCTGGAACAGGTTCCTGGCAGGGACCTGTGGACTCATGCAGAGAGGAAGCCACACTGGAGCTCATTTTCTGGTAGGACTTGTGACCCCATGGGGGACCCACACTAGAGCAGCCTGACCTTGGAGGACTGCAGCCCATGGAGGAGTGACCCACGCCACAGCAGTTTGGGGGGTGCTGCTGACCATGGGATGGACTCACACTGCAGCAGTTCACAGGGAGCTGTTGTTTGTGACATGGATTCACATTGGAGAAGTTCTTGGATAAGTCTCCCATGGGAGGGACCCTACGGTGCAGCAGGGAGAACGCCTCCTCTCCCTGAGCAGTGGGAGAAGCCACGGGTGATGGACTGACCAAAACCCCCACTCCCTGTCTTCTTGCACTGCTAGGGTGGGAGGTAGAGCTGGAAAGGAGGGAGGGTTGGGAGGAAGGTGTTTTTAAGGTCTTATTTTACTTCTCATTATCCTGCTCTGATTTTGTTAGTAATAAATTCAACTATTATCTCTAAATTGAGCCTGTTTTGCCTGTGACAATGTTTGGTGCGTGATCTCTCTCAGTCCTTATCTCAGCTCATGAGCCCTTCATTATATTTTCTCTCCCCTTTCCATGTGCAGAGAGGAGTGAGAGGGAGGCTTTGGCGGTAGCCTGGAATCCAGCTAGGGTCAACCCATCACACCAGTGGATCATAGTTATCATTTCAATTCTTATCAAATCTAGATCTAAGGTTAAGCTTGGTATTAAGGATCATAAAATGAAGAAAAGATACAATTTTTGTGGTACTGTTTCTAGACTAGAGGAATGAAACCAGTGTAGGAACCAAGCAGCTCGATATTGTTTCTCCAAATTGATGGTAAGGCTAGAAAGTAAGCAGCAAACGGTTAGAATTAGGAGTAGGATTAGTATAAAACAAATGAGCATGGAAATATTTTAAAAATGTATAGTGGATTGTACATAGTAGAAAATAAAATCAGTTCTGCTTTTACAAGAGGCTTAGAATATTGTTATATTCAGGGCTTGGCAGTCATCTTTTAATGGTGTCACCTTTAACAGTCAGCTTTGACAGTTCTATGGGTAGGTTTAAATTTGAGAAAATAGCAGAGAGGTAAGAATCCTTACATTGTCTATAGACCACTAACAATGAACAAAGGTTTGAATTGTATGGGTGAAAGATTTTTTTTTTGGTCTCAGGTCTCATTACCATTGCTGGCACTTCTACGAGCAGAGCTCGGGCTACAGTGAAATTTTCAGTCAGCGTTAGGGAGGTCTAGCTTCAGGGATTCCTTAGATGAGCAAAAGAAAATTTACAGGACTTTTAAAAAAGGACCATGATTAGTTCTTTTAGTCTCTGCAGCTGACGGAACAGAGTTACAGAGCAGAATATGGAAGATGGAAGAAAAGAATTGCTTTATTTATCATATACTAATGAAAAATGAATTTTAAGATGATTGTACCAATAATTTCTACTTTTATTTTATGTACGACCATCAGTTATAGTACTACTGAAACTCATTTTAACCATAGGCATAAAAAAAAAAAAAGAGGGCAAGAAGAGGTTTATGCTTTATATTATTTTTAAGATATTGTCAGAAAAAAATTAATGCTGATCAGTGGTTATCTTTGTTATTTCTAGAAGGGTATGACAACAATGATACAGCAAGGTTGGACTTAAGGTTAGAATTATTGTTAAGCACATGAGAGGAAGAAATAATGAGAAACAGCTTCCTCCATTTTTCTATCCACTCAGATCAGAAAAGTTGTGATGCTTTTACAGATCTTATGAAGGACACAGAAATGTTTAGGCAGGATCCTTGCTTCCTCCCATACTTATTATGCCTTAATTGCAACTAACTATGTTTTCTAATAACCATCCACAGGCCTCTAAATAGAAGTGACCTTGTCACCCTTGATTCTTGAATTGAGGTTCACAGGATCTCATGGGCTTAAAAGGGTTCTGGAGCAAGCTGAAATTAAAACTAACTCTTTAATGTGTCTTATAAACATAATTACAATTCCTATAAGTAACAGTGAGATGCTCATTGAGCCTACTTTCTAAGGACTGGTGTGATAAAAGCTTTGGGAATATGACAGACACTGTCTCATTGGGGGAAATTACATTAAGTGTGGGATTCAAAGTACATTAAGACACCTACATTTAGGTATCTGAAAGGTTTAATTTAGTTTTGTATGCACGCTGTCTGAACTCTTGCTGTGGTCAGTGGAGATGCGGGGAGTCTGGTTGGTGAAGTCCCACAGGTACTCACACCAACGTGTGCTTCATTAGAGTGAACCAAATCACTCCAGAGGCACTCCTGACTGGAAGAACTAATGGCTTGAATCACTTTTCTAACAATAGAAATTGCCCATCATTTGAGATAAGGGAAGGCATTTCACCTGTCAGAAGCAACAGATCTCCCACAGACTCTGTGCTGTATCTGCCCATCCCACCTGTAGGACTTGCTACTTTTGATCATTAAAAATAGCATCAGATACCTGTATTTAGGGAGTTAACTTTCAGTTTAGCTCTGAATTGATTAGACAGGGAGAGTGGACACTTATCAGACTCAGGGGAACTTGTTTGCATGGACAGAAGTTCTGGTGCACTGTTGTGGAGGTTTTAGTTACCTGGCCTCCAGCTACTGTACTCTTACAGGCCCAGTTTCATCTTTCTCAGAAGCAGATAGTTGTATCAGCAGATAGTCTTATCACATGGGAAAGACCTGCAGACACTTGTGTATTAGGCAACTGAAGTATGACATAAACGTCAGACAGTGTTTGATGCTCATCTTCGAGGTAAAGCTCTTAGGACTTTGGTGCCTTGACACAAATGTTTCTCTATTCTAAAATAGAGAAATTCTAGAATTATGGTGCTCATTCACAATAAGAGTATTTGGATAATTTAAAGGTATAAGAACCCATTAGATGGTTGCAATAATTATACCCCCCCAAAAGTATTGCGCTATAGGAAATCTGGAATTGTTAACATTCTAAAGGAATTCAAATGTAAAAGCTACGAAAATACACAAGCAAGGCATCTACACTATCATGCTTTTGTCTTCTTTTTAGTAAAACGTCCAAAGTTTTCAATCAGCTGGCAAAAGGATATGTTTTGTGAGATAGATATAAGCATTCCTGAAAAATCATAAAATCATATGAGAAATTTTTATTATGAGAAACTTCAGGAGGTCATCTACTCCAACCCTGAAATCAAAAAAGGACTGACTTCTAAAAAGCAGGGTGGATTTAAAATGTGGTGAACAAGTTCAGGAACATGTCAAAGCACTAGACAAGGACTATGAGGTGTTTTTCAGGGCAAAAAAAAAGTTCAGTCTTTTCTTTTGGGTTTGGGTAATATGCCAGACAGGTGCCTAAAGTGATAGCTAAACAAGTAGAGGGCCCATGTTTGCAGAGACAGACCCTGTCTCGTTGAAGAATTGGAGATTTTTCTGAATTAATCAGAAAAACAGTTGACCCTTTAAGAGTGCTCCTTCAGGACTAGGCAGCTTGGGAGATGCTGGGATATTTAAGGTTGCAATTGACAGCTTCGATCTTACTGACATTTTTTAGCAACATACATGTGATTGTAACTTTTTCAGTATCCCCATGGCCTGAATTACCAGCAAAAATATGTGACAGCCTTCTTAGCCGTATTTTTTTTTCCTGGACAAGAGGATATTTTGGCTTCATAAAGATGGAATAAAACAATTTATTAGGTGTTCTAATGTTATTGAGTATTTGTTTGAGCCTCTTGATATGGAAATAAGAGGTTAATGTAAACATAAACTCTCCAAGAGGTTAAGGCAGCAAAACATACCCACCCATATATGCACATATCAAGACTATTTTTAGAGATCAATTTTCTTCTAGCTGCCACCATGCTAGAATTCGTGGAGAATTACAAGAATGTGTTGTGATTCTCCCTGTAATGTCTATTTCTATGTCCCTCTGGCAGACCAGGAATAAAAGCAATAGATAAACCTCTTTGATTCTCTTTTCAACATGGCCATGAAGGAGAAAACAGAAATAGCTTCACAGAAGAGAAAAAGATTTTTTAATTTTCCACTGACTTATTGTGTATCTGTTTTAAATACTTATCAATCTGAAAATCATTGAAAAGAAACATTTGAAAGGCAGTTGCTTGTGCATTATCCCTCTTTATCAAAATGTTAATTTACTGTTCTAAATGAATATTTGCATTTTAATCTTTCATACAGTTAAAACATCAAAACTTTTAATACTAGGTGTAGATCAAAATTAATTTTGTATTATCAAATGATTAATCATCAACTCAACCAGAGATTTTTCAGCATTCACATATAAACAAATAAATGCACATAATGCCACCCTTACTTTAATAGACAAAAGAAGTCTAGTTTAGGAGTAACATATGATTCTGTTCAAACAGGAATACTATAGCTCTGGCTCTAATATCTGACAAATGGTCGTTGTCAGTATTGTGGTCTAACATTACTAGAGCTCTTCTGGATCTGCATTTGGCATGGATACACTCAGGGCATAACTAAACTGTAAAAAAAAGAATCAATATGAGCTTGTATTACGCAAGCAGAAGACCTGTGAGCTTTCAGGTATGTGACAATATTTCTATAAAGCTTTAGCACAATATAATCTGTAAGTGTCATGCCAATTACAAGTTATAGAAACACATTGAATTAAAGGTCTCTCTCTGTCTCATTTTAATGTAGCATAATTCTTTACTGCTGGCACTATGATGTGCTTTTGCTGGTGTTTTCTGTGAAGACTGAAGATGGTGGTAGGAAAGCTTCCTTCCCTAGGGTTGAATAAAGGGCATTTCTGAAAGCAGTCTAAGAACTTGGACTTTTGCTAGCTGTCCTGATCTCTGACATTTCACTGGACTGAGATCCCAAACTGAGTTTAGATTGTCTTCAGTTATTTTTCAAAACATGATAATGTGTTATGCCTAAATGCAGAAAAGTGAGAGTTTTGTCTAGCTTTCAGAATCTCTTATCTTCTTTTGTGTTTTCTATTGCTCCTAAAATGCAACTTTTGGAGTAACTAATATTTGAACATATAATTGGTATAGATTACCTTCTGAGTTCTATCACACCAAAGTCTGTATTACTGTTCCCTAAAAAAATCCTAGAAATCTGCACAGGACACACAGATTAGCCATGAGTTGCATCAGAGGCAGCTTTCTGTAACAGTACTCAAAGGCCAGTGGTATCTAAACTTACACAGAGGCTCTGGACGCCTCTATGCAAATATCTGAACCATGCACTTAATGACTTGCATTCTCTCTTATTCTATTTATTTCCTAGCCAAAGTATATTATGCAATGAAGCCCAAAAAGGGATTTTTGAATTTTCCATGCTGACCAGTTTTTGACCTGCCCTCTATTTTCCATTGCATTGTGCAGAATTGTTATAACCTTATAGGTTTTCATGATCTTTCAGCTTCAAAGTTTCCAAGCTAGTAGGAGAAAGAGGTTATCCAATAATTTTGAAAATATCTTGGTTTTTTGCAGGATCTGGATTTCAACTCACAGTGAGCCCACCTTACTCGGTAAAGAATTAGGATAGCTAACGATGTTACTCTGATTCAGTACCTTGTCTGAGCTTGAATTATTCTGCAGGTCACACAACAACAGCTTGTGTGGAAAACAAACAGAATCAGACTTTTTCAGAAGTTAGTTGAGGCTCTTAAATGTCCATGCCATGCAACAACACATTCATCTTGGCTCCAACCTGCTCAGCCAAAATAACAAGGTGTTTAGGAGCATGTCAATACAGCTGTGCTTCAGTGTATGCTAATAGCTTTTCCTCCTACTCTTCTCCTTCTCCTTCCCTTGGCACAGAGCTGCATCTGCAGGAGGGTAAGGAGCAGAGGTGAAGAAATTTAAATGAGCCAAAGCTAATGTGCTTCAGAGCTTCTGCTTCCCTTCAGATTTGCTGAAGGAAAGAAGTGCCATGGAAAAGAAATGTAAGCAGTGAAAACATAATAGCAGAGGAGATGAGAGGGAAGCTTAAGGAAGCTGGAATCAAGGAGCCCTAAAGGGGTTATACACCAGGTTGAAGAGGTGTAAAATGTTCTGTAAAGAAAACAGAAAAGCTCTACTGAGTGGTGCATGACAACCATGAACTCCAACACTGAATCACTGGGTAGATTAATGTGTATTTCTCTTGATATTCTCCTCTTAGATACCACTTTATCACTGATCAATTTTAATACAACCTTACAGGGTCATGAAACCAAAGCATAGGCCTGGAACCAGGGTACTCAGCCTGCTAAGGCAGGATAGATGTCTGTACAGAGGTACCCAAGCTACAGAAACCCAGTAATGCCATTAATAGCCATAAATTCCAATCAGGATAACACTAATCATTTCTTAGCTGGGTATTCAGGTCAGGGCAAACACCATCACACCAGGGCACGTTACTTCTGGTACCTAGTGAGACAACTTCTCCACAGTACTTCTGCCACATAGAGTCTAAGGTTGTTTCTATTCTTAGGGTATAAAGCAGACCTGTAGACATGGAGTCAAGAGCACCTAAACATCAGTCGCAGAATATGCTGCGTTGGAAGGAACCCACAAGGATCATCGAGTCCAACTCTTAGCCCTGCACAGGACCATCCCCAAGACTCACATCATGCTCCTGAGAGCATTGTCCAGATGTTTCCTGAACTCTTCCAGGCTTTGGTGTTGTGACCACTGCCCTGGAGCCTGTTCCAGTGCCCGACCACCCTGTGGGTGAAGAATAATTTTCAAATATCCAACTTAAATCTCCCCTGACACAAATTCAGGCCATTCCCTCTGGCCCTGTCACTGGTCACCACAGAGAAGAGATCAGTGCCTGCCTCTCCTCTTCCCCTCATGAGGAAGCTGCAGACTGCAGTGAGGTCTCCCCTCAGTTCCTCTCCTCCAGGCTGAACAGACCAAGTGACCTCAGCTTCTCCTCATACAGCCCCCCCTCCAGACCTTTCACCATCTTTGCTGTGCTCCTTTGGTTGGTCCTCCTGGCTGTCAGGGCACTGCTGATTCATGTTCAACTTGCCATCGACCAGGACGCCGAGATCCCTTTACATGTCACTTCTTTCCAGCCTCTTCTTCCCCAGTCTGTACATACATCCAGGGTTGACCCATTCCAGGTGCAGAATCTGGGACTTGCCCTTGTTGAACTTCATACTGGTGATTGCCCAGTCCTCTAATTTGTCAAGGTCTCTCTGCAGGGCCTCTCTGCATTTGAGGGAGTCAACAGCTCCTCCCATTTTTTGTATTGTCTGCAAACTTTCTCAGTATCCCTTCCAGTCCTGCATCCAAGTCATTTATGAACATGTTGAAGAGCACAGGGCTGAGGATGGAGCCCTGTGGAACTCCACTGTGGGGGTGCATCCCCCCTCTTCTTTTTCAGGCTGCACTGTGATCTGAGAAATGCTTGTTAAGCCTCAGCCTTGAAGAACAGCACCCGGGCTCAACTCCTCTTGAGCTTATCAGAAACACTGTCTGCTCCCAGGGCCTGCGCTATCTAACGAGCTCCTACTGCTTTGGTTTTTTTATGAACAGCCTTGGAAATTACTTTTTTTTGCCTTAATGGCATAACGTCCTTGTTCAAAGAAAGTTGCCAATCTGAAGTGCAGCCAGGATGAAACAATACAGGCAGTGAAGAATTAGAGTGGGATGCAGCTTCTCAAATTCAGTCACCTCTGTCATTGGCAAGGTTACAGAGTATCCTAACATGGAGCTGTCATTGCTGTAGAGGACTGTCAGCTATGGCAGAAGATTTAAGGAAGAACTGTACACTTTGGGAGGACAGCTGGAGGCCAGGTGGCATATCCTGGTGGCATTAGATGCCTGTATTTAGGCAACTGAACCAAGCATTCCTCCCACTGACTGATGACACCCATGGAACTCACTTCTCGGTAGGCATCTGCCTTAGAGAGAGGTCTGTGTGTTCTGAATAGAATGCTTTGGGGCTGAATCAGTTGGCCACATATTGATTTCTGGCACCATTTGTGAGGCCCTAACAATACTTCTCCAGAAGATTAAGGCTATATTTCTGCCAGACATCTCTCTGGCCAGATATCTTTCTTTCAGATTATCTCTATGTGTAACAGTTGTCTGTAGGTATATCTGTTCAGGAAAGATAAGCATTATATAGGGTCAAACCAGCAAAGCCATGATTATATCTAACTCTGATGGTAGTTATGAATAACTTTTAACAGAGGTTCAGCATATAACCTAATAGAAAAGATAACTCTCTTGTCTTTGATTATATTTATGTAGGTATAAATATGTAGAGGAGTTTGGTTTTGTCCTAAATCATGAAGTTCAAAGAGAATCCCCTTTAATGTGCTGCAAAACAGGAATATATTTTTCTTCCCCCTTTCCAATAAGAGCAAATTTACAAGTCTTCTGATTCAAAGCTTTCACTTGTGATCTGCTTTAGCAATTGGGATGGTTCTGGTTGCCATAAATATTTAGAGATAAATCAGTCGCAGATGTTACCCCTTAAGGGAAAAGGATCATTGGCACTAATTCTATCCATTTATCCAAAATAAGCTCAGGGGTGTAGATTCAACAGTCTTACCCTCTGCTCTGAAATATCACCAAGTTATTTTGCTTATCTTCTTCCTTTCCTGTGGGTTTTGGCTTATATTGACATGGATGTTACGACCTATGAAAAGGACTTCTGTACTGGGAGTCCTGTGACAGATTTCTCTCCCCATTGTTAATTTCAGAGTTGGTCTGGGTGGTCAGGAAGAGAAGAACTACAGAAAAAAAAGAGATATGCTGCATTTATTTGATGACATTTTAAGGCAAAATATCATAGTAGTAGAGAGAGCAAAGATGGTGTGTGCTCAGATCCATGATCCTCCCTCGTGTCCCCATTCTCTATCCCTCTCTTTGCTCACCTTCCCATGAATATGGCCTAGGATGCCTCTTCCCTCTTCCCTTCACAGCTTTTAGCAATCCTACTGATTGGACACACTCACAAGAGGTAGGAGATATGGATATGAACAACTTCAGCATGAAGATATGATGCAAAAAAAATAATCATCCAAATAACACTTTGGGATAACATTCTAAAAACTTCTTCCTCTAACCCTTTATTTATTCTGGTTACATTCAGAAAGTGACTGAAGTTACTGGATTTCATACTGAGATGAAGAGGGAGAGTAGGAAGCTCCAGTGGATTTTGCAAGGGCTTCTGCAGATGGGGGTATATTAACAGTACTAAGACTTTCTGGGCAATTGGGATGCTGTGCAAGGTAGAAGAAGGTACTGATTTTCTGTCTTGGTGAAATATAAGTCCCAGGAAAAATCTTGGCACTGTAGATGTTGATCAAGTTTTCCAGAAGAAGATACCTAAACATCATCTAAGTTAGCCTCCATGTGCCCGTGGTTTTCTGCTTTGTTTACTTTATATTTCTGGCTGCCTAATTTGAGTGATTTTCAGTTATCTTTTGAATATTTTTCAAAGCTCACTGAAGTTTTTGGTAATTTTTAACTTAAATTCTTTTATTAACTATTACAGATTTTCAAGCAGGTTGAATGCTTACTTTCAGAAAGTTTCATTATACCTCAATATCTTAAACATCCTGAGTAATTCAGATGCTTTAAAATATCTTAGTATATGTACCAGTACCAGCCATCTGTAATACTGACTTCTGGTGAGTCTCAATGACAGTATTAGGAAAACAACAAAAAAAGTCAGTCTCCCTCAACTATTTGTGCTACAGGCTCAATAAACATAGGGTTTGTAAAATAAATCTGGGGTGTTAATCAAAGCTCTGTACACATCCCCATCTGTTGTGATTTGTGATAGTAAAACCCCTGCTGTTAACAGCATACAGAGAAATGCAATTACTTGTCTTATAACTAGAAACATTAACAAATGCTACTGGATGCAAAAAGCAAATAAAAGGACAAGCCAGACACCCACAAGTTATGAATCTATGCAGATGACCTTCTGTTTACAATTAAAAATCTAGCATTTGAAGCACTAATGTCACCCAACCTATCAGATTTTGGAACAGCTTCACGTTATAAAATCTATCAGTCTAATCAGATGTCTATTTTCTGACATTACTCAAAAAGTTACCAGGTCTTTGGGATTAGAACCAGAAAGGCAAACAGAATTTATATTCTGATCAAACTGGCCTATATGACATCATCAAAGATAAGATGAAACTGACCATCTCATGCCTCTGGGCTGAGCTAGTACTGTGAAAACCATTAGCATTTGACAAGCCCATTTTATTTTATTTTTATTTTTGCAAAGGAGGAAAGAGAGGGAAAGAGGGCAGTTGAGCACTTCCAGATGACCAAGCCATAATGTACAGAAAGTTATTCAGAAGGTATAGTAAAAAAACTGATATTAAATCCTCCTGAAAAATCTACAGAAATAGATGAGTACCACACTGTCAGCCAAGATGCAGCAACACCTAAAGATATAAGACACAGGATTGGGATGTGAAAATTATTAAACATCCCTGTTTCTGACGACTGCAAGAACCATCTTTGAAGTTCTATTAAGAAAGAGGTGGATGCTTCATCAATCACCCTCTGATAGTGGAAGAAGGAAAAAAGACTGGAAGATACATTGCTGGCATGATCCTCTGATGGTTTCAAGACTAAATTCAAGTGTCTCTCCTGACAAAGGACAGTCTTATGGGGTGACCAGATTTCTGAAATCAAGCATTCAACCTGCTTGAACATCACTAAGAGTTAATAAAAGAATTTAACTTATCAGCTCTGCTACTTTTCAAAGATGTGTAGAAGATGAGAGATGCCAGCATAGACCAAGCCAGCAGTTCAATTGGTGTTATATACAGTTCAAATGAGATGGATCCCTTACTGTGTATGAGAAGAAGAAAAAAAAAAGATGTAAAAGGAATTCTTGTCAGTTATGACATTTCCTAACGTCTAAACAGTTTTAATTTGGAATATCTATTTATTTATTTATAGATTTTGAGTAGTTTATTGTTAATTTAAACACTAAGATTTTGTTGATTTGGTTTTAACTTTCTGATATGATCACTCATTCAGATCACTTGAGATCCAAGCATTTTGCTTTATATATGTTTGAAATTACTATGGTAAAAGAAGAGTAAATAACAAAAAAATCCAAATCAATAATTTTTTTTAGAAAATAGCCATATTTCTATAGCATTAAACATTTAAAAGAGTAGTATGTACTCCCTAGACTTAAATAAATAGGCATAAATAAGTTTTTTTCACAATATATGGAGGTAATTTTTTTCCCTTCAATTTATAACAGCTCTATTGACTTCAATATATTGCTCTTGGTTTGCACCAAAGTAACAGAGCAAAGTTTGACCCAGGGTTTTCAACATTTCTTTTAAATCTAAATTTATAATAAAGCACAAAATCTCCTTAATGATGAATTGTTTTGTTGCTAGGCAGTCTGGTCCTGATGGGCTGTTAAAGTTTGATTTACTCTGCTGATCCATGACCTCCTTCTCCGACAACTCATTCTTTATGATTATATATTTATATTATAGAGGCACGTAGGTGCTTCGGAGGTGACCAGGGCTTTATTGCGCTGTTAGGCGCTGTCCAAACATGCAAAAAGAAAAATCTCCTTATTCTGAAGAGTTCATTATTTATGTAGCAGATGGGTTTTTTAGAGAGCAGAGTGAAATGGAGGACTAAGCTTTGGCTTCCCTGAATTGCTCTTCCCAGCGTGCCCGGCTCTCTGCTCTGTGTAGGGGGGATGCAGGACTCAGTAGGCAGCCAGCCCATGACCACCTGCACCACAGAGACACAGCCAGATGGAGGGGACTGGAAATCAAAAGTTTTATCTGATCTGGCCGAGAATTATGGGAATGGAGGGAAGGAGACTGTTGACTCTTCAATGTCCTCAGAAGGTCCTGTGTGTATAGAAAAACTAGTTAAATTAATTAAACCTGATGAAATTAGTTGATGTAGTCTAAATAGTACAAAAGTTATTGTTAGAAATAGAACAAAGCCTGAAAATTTGTTATCATGGATGTTCAACCCACGAGTCTGTAACCACTGAAGTTCATGCCTCATGCTCCCCAGCCTCACAGCTACTTACTGCCGAGGGACTTGTGAGTACGGAGAGCATGCATGGGTTAAAAATAAAAATAAAAAGAAAAACTGTGCAATATTTATTTCGAGGCCAGAACAAGCATGCAAGTATTGATTTCCCAAAACGGTACAAGACCAAAAGGTCATACTTTCAGTCCTCAAAACCTTGGTGCCTTGCTAAGGTTCTGTGAAGTTATTTCACCTGAGGTATTTGTATTTCCTTAGCCAAATGCTGTTGCCTCATATCCCAAAGGGGCCATGCTGCTAATGGCATATGAAAATTCATTGCTTAGTTTCTGCCTGACTCACAGGGCTCCGCAGGCAGGGATGTGTGTGAGAAAATGGTCAGTCACCACAGGGGCCACCCTGGTTCACTGCAACATCAGTGTGAGTTACAGACAGGGCAGAATGGGAGCTCCTCATCCACCCCTGCTAGGCACAGATACAACCATTACTTGAGGGGGGAGATCTGACAGACTAGTTCAGTACAAAATTAGGTACAACAAATCTCACTCTCTTCAGTTCTCTGCCTTTCTACACAATGTGTCTTGCTTTCAGACCAGTTTTTGAGGTGTTAAATTACTCTAGTTGGGCAGAACAGAGGTCAGTGCATCCAGATCTATCAAGACTTTTCTCTATTTCTCTTTTTTTGGCTTTCTTCACCTTTCATAGGAGACTTGTTCACAACAGAACATAACAATCCAAAACCATATAAGCACATGGAAGTGTGAATCTCAGCTGAGTCTCAGCCTAATGCAACACTTGAGACATTAAAAATGAGAAATCTGCTCTTAATCTTCTTTAAGATGCTATAAATCAGGGATTATTCCACCTAGCTCCATGTAAATTTGTGGTAAAGCTGATCTGAGTAATAAATATCTAGTTCCCAAACTTGAGCAAAACAAGTTGGGCTAGTAACTGAATTTGCTATCACAAGTGCTCTGAGCTACATATGCTGAAAAAACTATAGAATGAACCCATGGCTTCCTTCTGAGAGTGATAATTATCCCTCTTGTCTTTGTCCACTTTTGGCAGTGTTGTCTCCTATGCGAGTTGGTTGCTTCTTTCCCCTGCTACATTCCCACCTTTGTTCAGGCTGTAGTTTGCCTTTTTTTGTGCAGATAATTGGTACTTTGGACTTAAGGTAGAGATATAAGTATAAATTAGCCAGATGCTCAGCTGATGTAACTCAGTTTGCACGGTGTTGACTTACTCCTGCAGAGGAGTCAATGCAGCATTAAATAGCTACATGAAGGCTTGTTGCATCTCTTGCATTTTCCCCCCCTTCCCTTTGACACTGCATGCTCATTTGTCATCCAGTATGACTGCTTTTCTCACTTCAGGTAAGTCTGTGTTTGCAAGCAAACGTACCAAATTGAGGCTAAATTTTCAGCAAGATTTTATCTGCCAGCTGTGTCTGCCTATTTGCTGTGTCTCTCCCTCCTGTTTGCCAGCTGCTCTCAGCAACCAGCTTCTTTGTAACCACAAGGTTCAAACTTAAAAGCTGCACACACTTTTGTGCAGTCCCTTCATGTTTGGGGTTTTTTTCCCCCTCGCTTTGTATCCAAACAGGAAAATGAGACATAAAACCCAGGTGTTGCCTCCTCTTCCAGTCATGCCATATGGTTCCTGTTGAATGACTGTGATCATGGAATCACGATACTTTTGTATGTTTACCTTCTAGGTGCATCCAGCAATTCCCTTCTCAAGTGGAACATTTTCAGATAACACAGCAAGATGTGGCAAAGGCTGCAGGAAAGGATGGTCTCACAAAGGTGACATGAAAGGAGGTTTGGAGGTGAGGATAAAGGTAATTAAGGTCAAAGCTACAGTTAACTCCATGTAGAGTTATCAAGATTGGGCACTGCATCATCTTACATCTGAAACCTCTTAATATATATAGACACACTAATATACATTCCTCTGCCTGTGTTCTGAGCAAGCCAGCTCATAAGCAGGAAGAAATTGGCACAGGACACCTTACAGGGAGGCATTACACATTCTAATGGACCCACTGAGAGCCAGTCTCACCAGCATGGGCCTGTGCAAATATACTCTGGATGTTTCCTTCCAGTAGTCTAGGTTTGTGTCTTTCCCCCTTATTACTGAGTATCCTAATACAGGAATTGTACATAATATTACCTCTTCCTCTTAAATGAAATCCACACTTTCTCCATCTCCCTCAAGGACACAAAGAGCTTTTTCACACCGTCCACACCCCTGAGACTCTCAAAGACTTATGCTTGCATTCATCCCCATACTTTTGATTATGATAAACTCTGATGTTACCTATGGGATTTTACCTTTCTTTACTATTACAAATATCCCTGATGATCCTTACTCTGGGATTCCTTATTAGAGGCCAACAGAACTTGCAGACTTAAATAGCTGCATAAGAATGTTGAGGATATGAGCCAAGGCTGCATGCCACCGTTCCCCTGGTGCCCTAAGCAGAGAAGGGCAGCGTATGCAACTTTTGAAAATATGTGGGAATCTTAGGTCAATCTCTCTGTGTATCCCCATTCTGTGCATCACACAATCAATCACTAAAACTCTATGGATTTTCAACGAAGCTGTAAACATATACATCATGGCACATGATAACTGTGACTGTGTTCTCCAGAGATGACACTTCGAAGGTCATTTGCAACAGTGTGTGAGGATGTGAACAACACCTTACATCTCTACATCTTTGTAATTACCCACGAGTAGGGGTATCAAAGATATGGGAGATATGGCCCTGTGTACTCTTAACGTCCCTTGGATTTTTCATTTTTGGAGTCAAGCATAATTTAACTCACTATTGAGGCACTGTGCTCCTCTCCGTGAAAGTGATGGGGAAACTCTTCTAGCATGTTGGAAGAAGGAAGACCATGACTTTTAGTTACGATGACCAAGTATGAAATGCTTCAATGCCCCCTCTCATCAGGAGAAAAGGGAGTTCAGAAACATGGGCTTCAGTATGGTCTAAAGGAGACTAATTTTTTTGTTCCAATCAAACATTTCATCTTTCCCCATAAGCTGCTTGAATGTTGAATGGCAGTTTTGTGGAAGATGTAATTATAATACCTGTATTACATAAGCTTTGACATCAGTATCCCATTTGGATACCCTTGACTTCTCTGTTAGTACAAAGAAAGATGATCAAAAGTTTTTTGACCAAAGCTTTCCTGACACACAGTGTTAAAAGATTTCCTTAAAAGTCCGTATCTTTGCCAGTTATGGCATGACAAAGACAAAGATTACACTGTTAATCACACACAGCCCTGTAAAAAAATCCATTTTGATCATGAGACAGTACTTGAAGTGCTGATGTGCCCATACTGTTATTTTGACACGATACAATAATACAGAGTATCTGTTTCATACTTTCCTCTCTTCAACTTCTCTTGAAAATGAAGAATGAGAGACTACAAAAACATATAATGTAAACATGTAGACTGTATGAAGAACCTCAGAAAATAATGAAAGTTAAATGTTGAAAGCCTGCTGATGTTACTTTTATTCTTTTCTTGCATGAGTAATGCAAACCTGTGTTGTTTGTCCTCCACTTCTTGATTTATTGCTTGATGGTGTTGTTGAAATTAAAAACTTTCTTGGCTGTTGCTTTAATACTTGCCTTCTTCAATCCCCTTTGTAAACCTTCATATAAACAACTTGGCTTCTTGTCCACCGCAGTTTAAAGCTTTGATAATGATGTTGATTTCCAATTAACAAACAATTATTAATTATTATTTTTAAGCAGGGAGGAGAAATAAAACAATGACTGCTTTGAAACATCAGTCCTGGTGGTGACAATATCATGATCCCAATGGTCTGCCAACTCAAAGTAGGGTCAAGTGAGCTGATTGCTCAAAGCTACAGTGGACATCAGGCAATCCAAGTCTTGAGGAGGGCTGCAAGGTTGTTCACAAATGATGAGAGAAATTCTGTCACCTCCCATCCAAATGCAGGATGGAAGAGAAGTCTGAAGGAGTAGGGAGTTGCTGCAGCATGGGGGATGTTTGTCGTCTTTCTTTGCCATCCAACCAACTGCATAAACTGAATGTATCTGATAGGCTGGTTTATCCTTAAAATCACTGGCTGTGAGGGGGTGAGGCCCTGGAACAGGCCAGAGAATTTGTGGCTGCCCCATGCCAGGAAGTTTTTGCGGCCAGGTTGTATGGGACTTTGAGCAACCTGATCTAGTGGAAAGTGTTCCTGTCCATTACATGGCAAAGAGGAACTGGATGATCTTTAAGATTCATCACAACCTATATTATTCTATGGTTCTATGATTCTATGTCCAAGACTAAATCTACACTACAGAGAGAGACAGATGCAAGGCTGTTCACTCAGCTCACCAAGGACAACGTGTTAACATCATGGAAATATAAAACAGGCTAATATATTCTTTTAATGGAAAAGGAGATAGGATTTAGATTGGATATTAAGAAAAATTCCATCACTGAAAGCATTGTCAAGCATTGGAACCAGGTGCCCGTGGTGGAGTAACCATCTCTGGAGTTATTGAAAAGACGCGTAGATGTGGCGCTTAAGGACATGGTTTGGGGGTGGAGTTTGCAGTGCTGAGTTAACCATTGGACTTGATAATCTTAAAGATCTTTTCCAGCAGAGACAATTCTATAATTCTTAGATTCTAGGGTATATGAGCTGGGGCTTGGCTCCAGGTTGACAGCCAGTCTGGCATGACTGCTGGCTCATGTCTCCTGCTGTGGTTCAGGGCACAGGGCAGGCTCAGGCTGGCTTGTAAGAAATCCTGTGCACATGTCCCATGCTGCTTCTCTGTTGAGTGGGTGCAGTCACCAGTAGTGCAGTCATTCCTGAAGGATTTGGATTTAAAAGGGAGTAGGCAGTGCTTGGCAGGCTGCAAGTTTGAGGTATTGGTTAATTAAATTCCTTGTAGGTTTTCCCTTCATGATAATGCTAAATCCAGGGATAAGTTGTCCTGGCAACAGCTTTGGCTACTGTTCTTTCCACCCTTGCTTTTTGGATTGTGATTAAAGGTACTTGAGTATGTAAATCACCATCTGAGGCTGGTGGATTTATTTATTTATTTATTTATTTATTTCACAAAAAGTTGTGCCCATATGAATTGAAAATACAGTGCACTTTCACTTGTGTTTGAATATTAAAGCAATATACTCTTCAGAGCTCAGTCTTTAGCCAACAACATATATATTATTCATTGTTTCAAAATGTAATAAAGATACATACTTAATATCTGCTTTCCAATTAAACTTTATGAGTGGGGGTTGACTGTGGTTATATTTTTTGGCTGTGCTTTTTAATTTTCTTCTAATGCCTCCCTGGGAATTCAAGAGGCAGCTTCAAGCATAAACATGTTGAGTGTTAAAATAGTGCAGTGTATTTTATGGCCAAAATGTTATTACACAGATTTGTGGGGCTGTCAAATGTGGTGACTGAAAGTAGGCGTTGAACCTGCTACACTTGATTTCTTCAGTAAGCTTCAGTGTTTGCAATTTCAGATGAAGCCAAGGGAGCCAGAGATAAGTGGCCTGGGTTTTTTTTGTTTGAGGAGTGATGTCAATTATTAGTTGAAAACTGTGGATTCTTGGTACTCCTGCAGATCCAATCACTTATTCTTATTCATTATTATTATATGTTCACTAATGAGTCCTCAGGCATAAGTGAGATGTGCACCATAGGATTACATACTTTGCTTTAGTTAGTTCTGTTTCTAGGTTGGGCTCTTTATAAGAAATTATAACTTTAGTTACAGGCACTTCTTCTGGGCAGGGGGAAACTTACTAAAATGGTTTCTCATTGTAGGCTTGTGCAGGTATTTTTACTGTCTTCATTTTGTTCTTCCCATTATTAGACTGATGGCAGATGACACTTTGAGACTGCTGTGAGTCTGTGTGCCTGAGACCTTGGAGACAGAGGGGACAGTCCCCTCCTGCAAACAAACTGGTGGAGCAGGGCAGTAGCAATAGCAAATGACTAATCAGGATGCTTGTGATTTTTAGAAAATACTATAAGACAGCTCGAATACTTTACTTTAAATGACCCATATACTTTTCTGTGTACAATGGCTTAAGATGGAGCAGTGACTGTGTCTACAATTTTTTTTTTCCTGCCTGAAGCCAGCAAGGACTGTCCTTATCCAGAATACAAGTCAGTGGCCATACTGAAAGAAAAGATTGGAAGGACAAATGCAGATATCATAATGACTAAAGGACTGCTGAGTAAGGAAATAGAGGATGCATCAATTTTGAAATTACAAAACTCAAATAAGGGCATTTATACTGGTCAATACAGGCTGAAGTGTCAATATGTCAAACAAGCATGCAACAAGGCTGAGGGGAGATGACAGTGGTTGTGATATAGAGATATCCAGGTCTCCCAATTCTCAGCATTCCGTGTAGCTGGGTGTCTTATGGAGGCACTTTCCTTTGGTCTGTCTAGCCAATGCAGATGGAAAGGGGATGCCCCTAAGAACTGCTTTCCTAAGGATTGTTATTTATGTGCCTCAATCATTTCATGGAGGGATTTTTTTTTTTCCTGTGGCTCCAGAAAAAGTCTAAGAAAATTTGCATCAAAACTCAGCCCATAAAGTTATGTCATGTAAAACTCTCCTTTATAGCTCCTTCAGTTCATTCTGGCAAAGAGGAAAAATAATAGAACATAATTTGAGGTAGGCCTGATGTTTTCATGCCTCCAATATGAAAACAGCATAAAGTGTTGCTGAAGACACAGCTGGCTGTCTGAACTGGACAGCTATGAGGTGAGATACCTGTGGCTGGCTGGCAGCCCACTCTGCAATGCAATTGAGTGTGTCTAGACAGAGATTTCCAGCAGGCCAAAGAGAAAACATGCTCCTGTTAGCAATTCCGTGCCACAAAGGATAGGAAAACACTCTCAAGGAACAAGTAAAAGGGCTGTGCACTTTCCAGAATAATGACAGGACATGGGAATTGAGAGCTGGATACACTCCTGCCTCTGAGAAGCAGTGGATCTGCTGGTGATGATGGGTATGGATGTTGCTGAATGGAAATAAAACCAACAGAGCTCAAGAGGCTTCTGAAGAAGGGAAACTAGTGTAAAGAAAGAGCATTCTGAAAATGAGCAGCTCACTTGGTAAGAAGGGTAGGCGGTTTTTTTGCTGTGGGTAGCTGATTCTCTTACTAAGGAGACAGGGGAATCATAAACTTTCAATCCTCAATAGCAGAAGAGCAGCCAGATTTCTGGAGAAGGAGGATGTTACCAGAGGAGGTTAAATTAATAACAAAATGGATTAAAATAGGAACTCAGAATAATGTAAAAAGGTCTTGAGAATAAAATGAATCAAAGTATCAAGAGATGTGGAAAGAAGACCTTTGATTAGATTAGCTTTATGCCAGTAACTGGGAGATGAAGTGAAAAGTAGTAAGGATTTGAAATTATTTCTGTGTATACGAATTTATTAATAATCTTGACATTTATAAAGCTTGATAGGAAGGTTTATGTGACTGAAAAATTTAAAAAAAATTAAAAAGAACCCCACAGTGGTTTTTGTGAGTGGACTATGCAAAGGAGACAGGAATTCTAAAGTCCTCTTATGAGTTGACAGACCAATCACAACTTGACAGCATCTGCAGCAGACCACCAAGGCAAGACAGGGTGTAGAATGACTGACCTCTCATTTTACAGCCAGGAAAGGCTGCACTAACAACTAGGGTGGGAGACTGCATGAGATGCGTTTGAGTTCTCATGCTGAAGGAAGCTAAAATTCTTTACTTTTAGCATTTAAGCTTGGAGAACTCTAACTGAAATATCATTTGGAAAGATCAGTAGATCACAAACCTGAAAGACAGGGTTACTAAGGTACAAATGATTTTTGCTTGATTACATTTGTAAGCAAAATAACAAAACTAAGATCAGTGGACTAAAATAGATACTTGATGAACAGAAACTTTCTGTTCCACAGAAATGAAAACAATTAAGAGGTAAATCAGCTGTGGAAAAGACTATCAACAAACTGATGAATTATGATTGTGAGAGGCTGCAAAACATTTCACTGGATGCTTTAAAAGACATATTCTGACAATGGGAACAGAAGGCTTTGCCAGTTATGAAAACAAACCAAGAGTTAGAAGCTTGAATCAGAGGCAAGGTGAAAGCATGTTATAAAAGCAGCATAAATCAGTGGGACACTGGTAGGATAAAAAGTTGATACATATTATGGAAGCAGGTACCATGCATTTAAGTGCTGTTGTGTAATATTTCATAATTTTTCTGCAGGTTTTACCACAATGGTGAAGCAATGAGTAACTAGCAACAGGTACAATTTAGCAAGAGCCACAATGAAGAAGTTTTCACTGCAGAAGATTCTTGATGATCTCTAAGGTTAAGACTTAAATTGCTTTCTGAGACCAATGTTTTAGTTCAGACAGGGTTAATACAACAAAGTGTTATGTTTCTTTCTGTCCTAGTTTGAAAAGGAGATATCTGCCAAGGAAGGCAGGAATCCTCCCAGAATGGAAAGACTTACCCCTTCCCCCAAATTATTGTAGTTTTGAAAATGACAAGGCTTTTGAACACAAATCTGGGAAAAGGAATAACAGCTGTTTACTAAAACATATATATATGTATATAACACAGCAGAACAAACAACAACAATATAACAACAAACGCCACTAACAGACTCCCCGCCTGTCACCCGGTTTCCCCTGTGGTGTAGCTCTGGCCACACCTGGGCAGGGGCGCTGGTGAGGCAGGGGAGGCTGCAGTCCGGGTGAGCGGTGGCTGCAGTCCGGTGGAAAATGGTGGATGCAGTCCAGGCTGAGAGCGGTGGTCCTTTGGAGGTCCTGCAGCTCCCTCGGATCTACTGAGATGATGCTGGAGAGAGTGTGTGCCAGGGTCCAGGCACCCTTGATTATATTCCAGCAGGAATGCCCGTGTTCCTCCCCCAGGGCGGAGCATTTCCCAATGGAATGATAAGATAGTTTGGGAGGTTCTGGGCGGTTGGGTCGTTCCAGCTGCCCATTGTCCATGATGGCCCATTAGCAGAGATGGGCTCCTCAGGATGGGTGTGATTATTGGTGGTGCTTTCAGGGGGAAGCTCTCCCAGATGTGTCTTTTGTGAAGCCAAAAGAGGCCCTACCTCACCACAGGGTTTCCCTTATCTAACCCCAGCTTGCAGTCCCAGGGGCCGAACATGCACCGGGCAGTTGTTGCAAACGACCTGTCATTAACAGCTCATCAGGGCTGATGCAGATGGGGGAGAATACATTGTTTTACTACATCCCCACAACCCAGGACACTTTCATTCAGATAATTTTGTGCATATATGCAGAACTGTTCCTGCTCTTGTTTTCTATTTTCAAAGGATTAAAGACGTTGGAGGGTCCAGTGCAGCACCATGGTCTGGTGCTGAGTTCATAGTTCATTATAGTGACAAGTAGATGATTTTTTCAAAGTGGTTGGTTCTGTTTTCTGGGATATGTGCATATATACTGCATTTGTGGACTTTGCCATCCACTCTGAGCTTGATTCAGAATCCACTGTGTATTGTAAGGTCTTTGGAGAAGAAATTTCTTTCTGAAAACTTAAAATATCTCCAGAGTCTGTGATATCACAGGAAAATTGAGTTGTTGGAGGCATTCACTAGACAGCATGAACATAAAAATTATCTCTTCTTGTAAATATACATTTATTTCAGCTACATCCTATGCACCCTGAATCCTATCTGCCTCTCTCTCTTTTTCCTCACAGCATTTTTTCTTGGCATGGTTCTTAGCTGAGGTTATTGATGGAGAAGTTTAATGCAAAAGTCAGCATCTAATAACTTGCTAAGACGTAGCTGGAAAACAAACTGAAGGATGCTTCTTCTACTCCAGGCTGTCAGACAGAGAAACAAGCATCCTGCTGTTTTGAAACTGCATCTTCTCTGTTTCTGTTGCATTTGTATTGCTTAAAGAGATGGTTACAAAGACAAAGAAAACTAACTGGGCTCTAAAGGAAACTCTGTGTTTTCAGCCTGGACCAGCCTGGACAACCAAAGTTGCAAGGAGCTTTGTCCAGCTGCAAGCCAGCTGTGCTGTCTGCAAGGCCAGGGAAGAAGACATTACAAGGCTTTCATATTTCTATTCTGCAGTGACAGCACGTCTTACATGCTGTATCCACAGGGGTACATGTGCATCTAGGGGTGTTATGTCTCTTCAACTTTCCCACTTTACCTCTTCATCTGGTAGTCCACCATAGGAGAATGTGTTACAGATTCTGCACAGACCTTGCAAACACTTTATATCCATGCCTTCCAGATTTCACAGCTGTGGTTTCAGGCATGCTATTCTGTTGCCATTTCTCTTTCTATATGTGTTCCTGGCCTTCTGTTTTGTTTTGCTGAACTTTTTGCATTTGGGCATTAAGCCTTTAATGACCTCCTTCGTGAGGTTTTGTTTCTTATTCCTTTGTTAGTACTCTCAAATCCCAAATTTAATCTCTGGGTTAGTTCATTTAATTTCCAAGCACTGTCATCCCTTCTGTTTTTCTCTTCAGTCAGATCCTCAGGCTTTTCACTTTTCTTTCCTTCTGTGTAGTTCTGTTCCCTTACTAGCTCTTTCTCAGGAGTTTATTATTTTAGAAAATCACTGTTTGGATGCATTCTGTCCCATTTGCATAGCCTTTTTGTACTTCAAAATGATATTTGCACATCACAGAAGGAAAAACTTACTTCTTTTTTCTTTATGTTGCCTCTCCAGCCATTCAGTGAAGTTCCTATTCTGTCCTCTCCCTCCCTTGCTCTGAATGAGTAGTATGTAATACTGCAGAGGTTACTTTTACAAAAGTCACCTTCACCCTTTGTCCTACACCTTATATTAGTTCCTCTAATTTCTTGTTTGACTGTAGTCTGGTTCTGGTGACCTTGGGGCCTTGAACTGTGGTGATTTTTTTTTTTTTATGTTCCTTTCTTATATTATAACTTAAGAGATTTCACTGCTGCATTTTGTTTACTGGACCATATTTTTTTAACTCTGAAGGCCCTTTGGCAGGTTGCTTGCATCAGTAATCCACTACAGATGTGAACAAAGCATTTGGTAACCAGTGTTCACTCAGTCAGAAACCTCATTTCACTGCTTGCACTAAGACAAAAAGGCAAAATGAAAGGCAACAGCTAAGACAAGAATACACACCTAGTAAAAGGAGTTCCTTTTAATGTAAAGCAAGGTTATTGCATAACATGCACTACTACAAAAATAGTGTTGTTTTTAAGTGATTAATCTCTTTTAATATGGGGGTGTTACAGACACTAAGAAGATGGGGATTTTTAAATGGAAAATAATAAAAAGGACAAACTCTTCAAGTCAACATCGTAGGCAGAGACAGTGAACACCTTCTATGCACAAGTCCATTTCTTTCCACTAGGATCCAGCAATGCCCATGTTGTCATCCAGCCCAGTTGGAAGGAGAAAGTTGTTGTCACTTACTGAAAATCCCTTGTGACCTGCCAAGGTGACAGTCCCTGCATCCCATAGGTCCAGGAGGAAAATTCCTGAAGTGAAAGGCTCTGAGCACTGGGGAGAGTTCCTTGTCAGGCCTTCGTCTCACTGGATGTCTGATCTGGTATTCTCACTTTGGTGTTCTTCCACGTCAAAAATATGAGCAAAGAAGGTTTGTGACAGTGTCCTTTCTGACAGTGTCTTTTCTGACAGTGTCTGTTAGAGAGTGCTCTGCAAAATACTGTAACTTTATAGGTCAGTATATCCTCCTAACCTGGAGGGAGATCTGTACCTATAGCTGAATCTTCATGTGTGATTTCTTACTGTAAGTTCATTATTCTTTCATAGATATGTAAGTGAAGGTTTTTAACTATGGAGTCTTTCTCATTCTGCAATATCACTTCATTAAATGTCCTTACTGCAGCTTTAGCTAGTGAATACCTCCATATTGTCAGTTTGTGCTCTTCTTCTGCTATCCAAAGGCTCTGTATTGTCTTTCCACTACCCTCAGACAGATGCCTAATGCCTATTTAATCCAGGAAGAGAGTCTGGGAGTGAGTACAGCAAAACCAGGGTAGGGTTGACAGTTATGGCCCCTATAACAGCCACAGAGGGAATGAGGCATATCTAAGTGACTGATGGTTATACATAAAAAAATCTTCAGCCATCATAGATTATTTGTCTGCAATTCCACTCTCATTTTTCACTAGTTATTGTTAGTGTTATTTGACATTCCGACTTCCAATTTGCTGTGGTAATGGACTCAAGGCTGACACACAAAGTGATGAAATACTGCTTATCTCAGTTTTATTTCTTCTCTGAATAAAACCCTGGTGGACAAAACCATGTTGTACAGAAAATTACTCTCAGTACTGATGCAATTCATGATCATTCAGCATCTCAGCCCTTCCAAGCTGATCCTACAGCCCAAGTTTTTTTCTATATTCCAGCAACCTAAAATTTGCTAATTGGCATACTAATTGGTTCTATGCCTTGCCTACTGTGTTGAAACAGGGTTTCCTACTCTTCCAAGTGCAGAAGATTGTTAGGTGTGTTCACATTTGAAAACTTGTGAATCTCAAAGGTTCTGCAGGCACTTATCTTTGTTTATTCACGCAAGTTTTTTGGTACTGGGACTCAAGACAGGATCTCCTGATACTCTGTGCCCTGTCAGTGTTTGTCCTGGGTTAAACCAGGATCTTCTCCATCTTACTGGATGAGGGTGGCAGAGTTATCAAGTTCTGCTGCATAAACTAATGGTGGAGATGCTGACCTTTGTGCTGTGTTATTGGGAGGCAGAGAAACTGTAATTCTGGCTGAACATTCAAGCAACATAGTCCAAATACAGCAAGAGTTCATAATATCACCTTTTCTGGGAAGTTTTCTGAACCCTTATCAGTCAGAAGCTTTCCGCTGATGAGGATTCCCCTGTAAAAGAAACATCTGACAAGGTAGAGAGTGTATTCAGTTATCTTGTAAACAAACTGCCTTAAATTATAAATTATAGGCTTTAACCCTGGAATGTGCCCAGCTAACTTCTCTTCTGCCATAATCCATCCACAGTGGCTGAGCACTGAATAATGCTGCACATATGATCTGTATTGGCATATCTTGAGTTTCATTTTTGCAGTAAGCGATTCAGCTATAAGAAGCTGAATGCTTACAAGATTACTATAAAATTAGACAATTTAGCAAAAAAAAGTACCCTTCTGGATATTTTGATTTTTGTTTCTGAAGGTATTATTTTTAGGTGTTTGAATTTTTGTGAATTCCTGACCAATGTTATTTGTTTTGTGACTCCTTTGCCATATGTAGATTAGTAGAGATCTGTAGATTGTGAGAATACAGCCCCAACTTTGCTTCAAGAGGAGAAACTGTGCTATGCTCTAGTGAAAGGGATTCCCTGAGATGCGGGAAAGGAGTGATTTATTCTCCTTTGTCATTTCCCTACCTGTATCTCTCTGAAGTATGTTTTCATTTGTTTTTATGTGGATCAGAAAAATTCAAGAATTATGAACAGCTCTATGACACTGACATAACTTTTGAAAAGTTGGACAAGGTAACTGGAAAGAATCTGTAATGAAAAGATTGTCTATCCTTAATAGCTGAAGAGATTAGCATTTTTCTGTAATAATTGAATTCATGGCTGATATGCCAGGGACAGAAGTGTAATACAAACATCTTATTTCAGAGGATGACTGCATATTTTTTACCACTTGTGTTTGATTGCAATTTTTTTGATGTGTTGAAAGTCAAAAATTGCACAATGCTCAGGCAAAAAACCAACCATATCCAGTTCAGACAGGTTTCAGGAGAGTTTTTAATTTTTTTGAGGATTAGCATAGAGCTTGCTCCCAGCATTTACAGCTGCTTTAACTCAAGTGTAGTTGACACAATATGTACACTTACACCAGACAGTCTCTGCACTGGCATATCTTAAGATATTTGATCTGTCTATTTTTATCCAGACAGAAATAGGTAGTGCAATTCTCTCCCCTTTAAATCATGCTATCATCTGGTGTCACCAACTGATACAAAATGTGCTTTAATGTCAAAATGATTGACATTACATATTCTTAAAGTCTATTTTGTTTGTTCAATGTTACTTATAGCCAACTGTTGATTCAGACTACTCATTAAGGTACCATTTATTTTCATCTTCATTAAATATATTCCAAAAACTCTCAAGAAGATCTCCTGCAAGTGTGCTTGGATAGTTTTATTTGGGCATCATCTATTGGCAAAAAATCTGATGAAACTGATGGAAATATTGTCTACTTTAGGGCTCTAAATTCAGCCACTGCATTGCCAAAAGTGAGAAACGCTTAAAGCTTTTAGACATTAATTGATAAAATATGTTCTTAGAATGGAAACTGAGTCTCTGCAGGCTCCCAGCCTCTTGCCAATATAAAATCTTCACTGCAAGTGAGACTGAGGGTTGCTCTCAGTTTGACAGCTCAGGAAGGCGGCAGCTGAGATGCACAGAGCCTGCCCCAGTGTTTCTGACTAAATTCCACAACAGCTCTTGCCCCAGGCTGGAGCAAGAGCTGAAGGACTGTGGGCAGAGAAGCAAGAGGCTTAGCTCACCACTGGGGACAAGTCCTGTATCTGCAGAGGAGCAGCTTCTGATCCAGTCGATGCTGGCTACCATTTATTATGGAAAACTCACCCCTTCTTGTGGGACAACGCGAGTGAACTAAGAGGGCTGCATGGAGAGTGGGCAGAAAAGGGATGGCTTGGAGACGGAATGATGTCAAAGTTCCAAATACCCCAAAAAATTATGGATGTGTTAGAAAAGGTGGGAGTGTGGCAAAAGTAAATGGAAAGCATAAAATATATGTACATTTAAGATTGCAAAGAGGGCTTTTTTCAGTTTGATAAGTTCCACAGAGAAAATAAACAATAACAACAACAGTAATAGTTGTAATAATAACAATAAAAATTTAAAAAATTAATAATAGTAATATAGTGATTGTGTGGGTAAACACCTGGAGAAGATAGGATGAAAGAAATTTTACGTAGTTACTTACACCCCTAGACAGGTGTCAGACACACTCACAGCTCTTTTGTTCTCCCTGAACACAGGAAATCCAGAATCAGTGTGCTCTGCAGCCTTATTCTCAGCAGTAGCTGTTCTGCTTCTGGCTACAAAGGCACTGTGCCTATTGGAAGCAAAATGCTGTTAGAGACTGAGGAGGGAGGCATTTACCAGCTGCTCAGCCCCATGGCACTACACATGCCTTAAGGGATGATAAGAAAAAGTTAATTCTCCACTAACTTTTCAAATCAGGAGCTAGAAGCTGAATTTTCCATTGCACATCCATACTTACTTTTCAATTTTATCCACACATGGAACAAGTTTGGAGGTGTTTCAATCACTTGTTCTTATATTTGTGGGTAAGACCACAAATAGCACCACAAATCTAAAAAGAAAGCATTAGCTTCGAAGTAAAGCTCCAGTCTGTTTCTTCTAAACTTAGGAACTTCTAGCACTTGGTATGTAGCTTTAATTAAGAGTAACTAACCTCCACAAACACTGCTTCACCTAAAAAGGTAAGTTTAATTAGTGGTTGGGAGGGAGTTGAAGGGAAAATCTAAGGGTCTAGTTTACCTTGAATCTGTTGTGGTTTTAAGCCCGGCTGGAGATGAAACACCACACAGCCTCCTGCTCAACCCCCTCTCTCTTCTCCCCTACCCCGGTACAATACAATAATAACAGTAAATAATAATAATTATTGTTATTATAATTAAAAGGAAAAAAATTATGCACAGTGCAATTTCTCACCACCTGGTGACTGATGCCAGACCCCCCTTCCCGAACCCAGATCGTCCCCTTCTGAGTAACTCCCCCCGGTTCTGTACCGGGCATGATGATCCATGGTGTGGAGTGTCCCTCGGGTCAGTTTGGGTCAGTGTCCCAGCTGTGCTCCCGCCCCGTTTCTTTTGTGTACTTCCTCACTGACAGAGCAGGAGACAAGGAAAAAAAAAGTGTCCTTGACAGGATAAGCACAACTTAGCAAAACTCCAAAGTATCAACACCATTCTCATTCCGAATCCAAAGCACAACACTGGAACAGCTACTGAGAAGAAATTAACCCTACCCAAGCTGAAACCTGTACAGAATCACACCTGGTCTTTCTCAGTTACAGATCTAAACTCCCTCAACTTGAACAAATTCTGATTCAGACTTTGAGTCTTGTGAAAGGATCATCTCTAATACCTTTGGAAATCAGTGTATTTGTTCTTGCTTTTGGAAGAGAATTTTAGGTTTTCTTAGGCTTTAACTGCAAGGTTATTTGTTCTAATTCTAGCCACTCATGTTGAAATCCTGCTTTTTTTCTCAATCCCTGCAAAATTCCAGGAGTTCAAAACTCATGAGGGACGTTCCCACAGAACCTGAGATTCTTATAATAAAATGTTTCAATTTTCCATTTTGTTTCCAATCCCTTCAATTAAACTGCACTCATTGCAGCTTGGCAAACTTAATTGCACACTTCAGAAAGGGAAGAGGCAAAATTCAGAATGATGCAGAAAGATGAGAATTTTTTTTTAAACTGTATCTCTAACTGTATCTCTCAGAGCAAAAAAAAGAGACCATAAGAAATGGAAAACCAAGAGAACATAATTTTGATTGTAGGTTTATCTTGCTATATTTTGGTGGGGAAATGAGGCCTTTTTAACTGTGCTGAAAGCAAAAGATTTGAAGGGAAACTGTTCTTTCATTTAAATTTTTTTAAATGAAAAAAAAAATACAAAATGGCCAGAAATCTGTGGAAGGAAGATTTATCAATCCCTTTTATGACCCAATGTTTTTTCACTTGCAGGGATGGAATTTACCTCATAAAGTTGGAGCCAGTCCAAAACAAATGAGATTGTTTCTTGTACTCATATCTAAGATCTATAATATTTTGGCTGCTCATTCCTAGTAAAAATCAGGGGACAGCAATCACATATCTTGCTATTACACATGCATAATTTACCTCAGGAAAGATAAGACTGGGTGGAAGTTATTTTTATCTTCACATGGCAACAAAACCCCTTTCACCCATGCTGCCAATGCAATTTACAGAGGGTTAAAGGGATTTTGATTCTTTGGCAGGGGAGAGGAGGTGAGTCAGTAAGGCAGAAATACTTGAGAAATGAAGTGATCATCACTTCTAATCAGAAGAATTTAGACTCTCCAGACCCTATGCAGTGCCAGCTAGAGAATTTGTTGCTATCTCTGAAGAACATTAGAAGAAGGGCATGAACTTGAAATGTGCACAGAGGAATCTTAAAACTGCCTTTATACTGTGTAGTATTGGGTGTAGCTTTTGGCATAGAGCAGAGATCTCTTACGGCTTCCCTACCTGCTGCTTCCTAATGATTGCTCTGGAGTCACATACCAACACTTGCCATGGTATGAGTTATTGTGGCTGTGCCTGAGCTGGACTCCAGCTGCAGGGGGAGGAAGGAAACTCGGTCAGCAAAAGACAGCTCAGGTGTGTGTGACATACTCAAAAGGGTGACAGCATCCCTCTGAGAGAACGCTTTTTATGATCTGGTATGCTTTTTCTGGACTCATAGAATAATTTAGCTTGGAAGAGATCTCTGCAGATCCTCTAGCTTCACCGCCCACTCAAAGCAGGACCGACTGCTTAGTGGGAAATCTAAGAGGTCATTTTCAGTGTAGAGGATTTAAAGTACTGCTGAAAGTGGGAGTTGTTTGGTTTGTTTTTCAGTATTAATGCAGTTCTTTGGGATTGTTTTATTGGATTATGAGGTGCTGTTAGTAAAACAGATACTCAGCAGTTACATACCTTGGGCATGTACATCTTCTCCTAAACATCCTGTATAGGACTTTGAGGAAGGCTTCTGTTTTGACCCAGCTGACACATGGTAATAGAAGTGTAGAAGTTAGGGCAACAGCATAACCTTCAGTTTTCTGGCAAGACAAGGAGGCACATACTGACTGTTTTTCAAAATATCATCTTTTCTTAGGTTCCATGGTTTTAATCAGGTCAAACGCACATCATGAACCCTACATTCGGGGACTCTGAGTTCTGGTCTCCTAGGAGTTTGCACATTCAGGATAATAAAAAAAAACACACAGAGAACTGGAGTCCTCCATTTTAGAACTTTGCTTTCAGGTAGGCTTAAATTCCAGTTTTAGAGAAGGATGAAAAAGGTGCTTTATATGTTATTGAATCAGCTTACTCAGTTTACACGTGAATTCAAAGAAATGACAAATACAGTGCTTTAAAACATCACTTCACCACCTGTTTTACCTATAGATGCTCACAGAATGTCTAAACATGACCTGACACAGGCGTAAAGGCCTGAACACACACGTGCTTGTAAGGAGGGAGGGGAAGTAACCTGGTCTAAGTGAGGTAAGAGAGAGACAAACCTCCAGGCTTTCAGTCCTTACATCTGAATGGGCACTGAAAATCCAGCACCTGAACCCTGCTTTGTCCAACACAGGATATCCAAGATTTGTCACAGCTGTACATGCTCTGAATCCAAGTGATTGGTCCAATCCCTGGTGTCTACTTGACACCCAGCATTGACCTTTCCCCACCCCCCTGTGCTTTACCTGTCTGAGACATCAATCTCTGTTTAAGAGATTCTGCTCACAAATTTTGTGCGTTTTCATGGTCAGTGTGCAATGTCCTCCTGGCTCTGGCTGCTTCGGAGCAGGAGCTGCTGGAAGGCACGTTTCTCTCCATGACTGGATTCCCGTTTAACATCATGTCTCCAGCAGCAGAGGGGACCTGCCTGGAGGCGGGGGGCTGGTGGCCTGCGTGGTCAATGACAGCAAGTCCCAGCTAAGAATGAGCATGTTAACCTCCAGACCTGAATGATCCATACACACAAATATTTTGTGTGAAGACACTCCAAAACATGAGCTGATGTAATCCTGCATGTTTGGGGTTTTTTTTGGATAACATTAAAGTCATGGACAGAATTACTACATAACAGAAGACATATGATTTTTTTTCTTTTCCTACAAATACATTATTTAAATTCCTTAGAGGAATCTAGAATTATTTTCCCTGAAACACACCGACTTAAGCATATCTATTTCGTATGATTTGCTTAGCATGTTCTAAGAGAAAGTTAATTAAATTTCCTGAATAAGATCCTACCACTTGCATGACTGCCTTGATTCAGAAATTCAAAGTCAGTGAGCAGCTGTAAATAGAAACAGTAGTCTTTATAGGGAGTTGCACAATATATAGCAGCTCTCTAATTTGTTTAACAAGAAGGGTTATATTTTTCATTCCAGTGTCAACCCTGCTTTCTGCATTGTAGCTCTAACATACAGGATGAATAATTTTATTCTGCAGATAATTGCATGATGATTTATCCTACAAAGTATCTGTTGTCTCCATAAAGTAGAATTGAATCAAACAAGATCCCAAGCCTCCTGTGGCCCTGATTTGCCCTCCATTTGCCCTCAGTGCTGATTATACAAGCTAGCCTGTGCCATACTGCTGTGGTAATATTCATGAATATATTTGGGAAATGACTAAGGTTGTGTCACTTGATGGGAAAGGACAGAGGGAAGACACCAAGACACCTATGGGACATTCCTAATGCTGTGCACAGGTCAGACTCCAAGACAGAGCAGGAAGGGTGATGGTCACGTGTGTGGGAAAACTGAAAATTTTGCTTATGGGAAGATGTTTCCAAAGCTGGGAGAACTGGGAAAGGCAGAGCTATGTGTTAAGCACAGGCATGCTGATGCTCTCCGGGCATTCCTCTCCTTTTCTGTTTTTCTTTGAATCTCTCTCTGTGCTGTCTTTCTACATAAATATCTACCTATGTCAGGGACCTCTTAAATGTTAAAGCAATCTGTGCTGTGTTTATTCCACCGGCCAGTGCTACATGAAATGTAAGATTTTCTGCCTCTGGCCCTGAATTGTTCTCCCACCAAATAACCCAGGGAGCAAATGGACTCAATGTATCTGACCAGGGGACTAAACAAAAGTCTTTGACTAAAAAACTTTGAAAGTATCAAACAGAATGGTTGAACCAAGCACTGCCCTATAGGCAGGAAACCACTGTAGCTTCATATAAACTGTAGCTACTATTCCCTTATTTCATTTTGTTTCCTATTTGCACCCTACAGCCTTTTTAAGTGGTGGTGGAAAGCAAATATAAGAGACCCACAACTGGAAGCATTGTGTAGGAATATTAAAAACAAATTTCTGTTAGGAGCATTTTAAAGAATGTGCAGCAAGTTCAATCCCTGTATGGGCCACTCACTTAAGAGTTGGCTTGATGACCCTTGTGGATCCCTTCCCTCTCAGAATATCCTGTGATCTGCGAGTATGACAAGTGTGGTTCTTACTGTCATAAGAACACTGTCAAGCTGGACTCGATGCAGTGTCATTCTGTCCTTAAGACTCTCAGATAATTCTGCAAGACCATTTTTATTATTTTTGCCATGCAACACTAATGGAATCAATGGCATAAATAACCCATAATTTTCTGTGGGACTTTAGTCTTTATTAAAAACAAGGTTAATTAACAGCGATGAGTTTTTAATATGTTGCTGTTTACCTTCATGTACAACGTCAAGGTCTGGGACTCTACTGGTCAATTAAATTGCCTCTCATTAGAGCTTAGGAGTAGTTTGGGAGGAGTTTGTTTGTGTAGGTTTTTCTTTCTTTTCCAAACTTCAGCAGATCCAAATTCCATGGCCAGCAGTTCTCATGCAAGAAATTGTTGGTTCATTTGGAGCTGTGACCCTTGGATGTGGCAGGTGGGGAAGAGCAGGGATTCAGCTCTCACAGTTGTGTGAATCTATAGTATTTCTAATCATGCCACTCAGTTACTCCACTTTACACTGAAGCAATCAAATGCAGAGTGTGATCCGTGAACATCAGTATAAGTTGGTCTATAAATAGCTCACCTTAAGCTAGTGTAAGTAACTGAAGGTAGCGACAGTCCCTCGGTCTGGATGATGGATATCTCAGCTGGTTAATTTTTACGTTGCATACTCTGTGTGTGTGTGTGTGTAGGTCACTCATATGACACATCTTAAATAGACAACTTACATATTATTTCATCTGCTTAGGGACCTACCTCTTGTCATTTGCTTTACAGGGAATTTGCATCCTTAACTTTGGCCACAGTGACATTAGACACCTTGACAGGTCTGCAATGGCAAGTGTGAATTACTCTCCTCATTATGTCTGAGGCTGTGACTGAGAGATATTTGCACTGCATTATACATAATGCCAGATTTTCAGTGTGCTCCAGCAAAGACACAGCATGGGAGTAAGAACCAAAGTATCCAACTTCTAGCTCAAAGCACTTGGGAGCCATCACTTTGCCCTCCTCATTTCTCCTCCAACAACATCACAAGACTGACCTTTCATATATCGGGTTGTTAATCACAGAATTGTTTAGTTGGAAAAGACCTTTAAGATCATCAAGTCCAGCCATTTACTCAGCACTGCCAAGTCCACCACTAAACCACGTTCCCAGGAGCCACATCTACACCTACACAGAACTACACATCTTTTAAATACTTCTAGAGATGGTCCTTAGGGTAGTCTGTTCCAATGCTTGACAACCCTTTAGGTGAAGATTGTTTTCCTAATATTGAATGCAAACTGCAATTCTGCTGACACCCCTTTTTACTTCTTCAAGAACTGAAAATTCTATCATTTCATGATGGCTTTGCCCAAGACAGCATTCAGCCATTGCATTGCCCACCAGTCTTTCTCTGTTCACAAACAGCAGGTCCAGAGGGGCACATCCACAAGTTGCCTCCCTTGCCAGCTGTGTCACGAAGTTCTTTTCCACACACTCCAGGAACCTCCTGGACTGTTTGCTCTCTGCTATGTTGTATTTCCAGCAGACATCTGGCAAGTTGAAATTCCACATGAGAAAAAGGGCCAGTGACTGTGAGGCTTCTCCCAGCTGCTAATGAAGTATTTCATCTGTGTCCTCATCCTGGTTAGGTGGCAGAATCCCACCATGGTATCTGCCTTGTGATCATCCCCATCATCAAGCTCTAGACAGTCAAAACACTCCCTCACATGCAAAGCTTAACCCACCAACATTCCCTCCCTGCCTGTCCCTTCTGAAGTGTTTCTAGCCATCCATTGCAGCACTCCAGTTTTGTGAGCCATCCCGCCATGTTTCCATAATGGCAGCTATGTTTTCCTGCTGCACAATGGCTTCCAGCTCCTCCTGTTCACTGCCCATGCTGCAGGCATTGGTGTAGATGCACTTCAGTTGGGCTATTGAACCCAACACCTCTTTTAGGGGAGAAGCCCCAATTTGTATGTGACTGTGGTCAGCTGCTTCTGTGTTTTCTATTATTAATAACCCCACATCTTAATATGTATTTAAAAAAAGAAAGGCTGATCTTGGCTGACCTTGGGGTTTTTTCAGCCTTGTATTTTCTGCCTTTCCTGCCTGACCCTAAGGTCTAGAAATTTACTCTTTTTAAAAGAAATCAAATGATTCTCAATTAGTCACAGGATGCTGAGAGCTGGAGTTTGAGGGAAAATACAGCATACTGGTACATTGGTGACATAATCAGAAAACTCATCAACTGAACTTCAACAATGTAGCATTTCTCCCAGCTTTCCTCTGCTCTGGGCATGAATACTCAGCTTCTCTGAGCCGGAAACCACAGGCCTGGGGCTTTTTTCGGCTGTCAAGGGCTGCAGCCCAGGGGTCAGCCTCCCCCTCTACCTTGCAGATGCAATTAGGGAAAGCATCGCCCGTGGGATGGTACCCACCTGGAGAGAAGAAGGTCACTGCCGTACCCTCTCCACATTCATTTGCACAACTGCTGAGGGCCAGTGACAGTGTGATCCACTGGTCACAGGCATTACACAGGGGCAGAAGGCTGTATGCTATGAAACAAAAAGTTTTTAATTACAAACCTTGTTGTGGGTTAAACCTGACAGGCAACTAAGCACCACACAGCTGCTCTCTCCCTCCCTCCAAACCCAAGTCCCAGTGGAAAGGAGGAGGTAGAAAAGGAAGAGGAAAAGTGAGAAAACCTGTGGGTCAAGATAAAAAAACCTAAACCCCAAATAAACAAAAAACAAAAAGAAGAGAAGAAATGGAAGAAGAAAGCAAGAAAAAGTGAAGCACAAAGCCCAGCAAATTCCTGAGCAAAAGATATGCAACCTCCTGAAACCTCCTTGTCTCTTTTTTTTTTCATTGCTGAGCATGACATATATATATATATATACACATCTCCATGTATATATATATATATATATATGTATGTATGTATGTATGTATGTCATGGAATCTGCCTTGCTATGTCCCCTCCCAACCTATTGTGCAGCCCCAATCTATTCATTATGGATGGGGAGCAGAGTAAGAATCAGAGAAGGTCCTGTTCAGCAGTGGGTAAAGCATTGGTCTGTTACTGGCATTGTTTTGGTCACAAATCTAAACCACAGCACCATACAAGCTATTATGAAGAAAATTAAGTCCATCCCAGTTAGACCCAATACAATCCCCTGTCTTTGAAAATAAAAGGTTAATACGGGACTGCTATTAGGAAACACTATCAATGATTTCAATAGAATTTAGTACATGCTCCTTATTCTTGTTCATTTGTATAGCTCCTCTGAGCTGCAGGAAAGGATTTGAATAAAAGAAAAGGCAAAGTAAACCCTCATCCTCCTGGGACAAAATGTTCCTGCTGGTTTCCTACTATTTTACTTCAAAGCAAGAGTATCGGGAACAGCTACAGCACTGAGTATGATGAACCACGGGTGTACTTAATGTTATTCAACAGAAAATGTGTCAAGAGAAAGTAATCCAGGAAAATCAGTCACTGTTGTGCTGGGAAGGGTGAGTCAGACGGGTGCTCAATGCAGTACTGAGCAAGTTGCAGAGAGGCTCAGAAGAGCACGTGCCACTCCTCACTCTCCTTGCAGCCATGATTAAACATGATCTGGAACAGTTGTTGTTTGGTTACACTGGGCCATGTTTCCCTGGAAATCCAGAATCTTTGGCAGCGATGCTTGAGTGTGGGGAGACACCAGGGTTTCTCATTACTTGCCAAGATGAGCACTGCATTTGCAGTCTTCTCTCAACCTTGACTTAAGACAAGGCTGCCTGATTTGGGAGCAGGTAGGCTCTGCATTTTATTGCAGTTGTGTGGGGTCTTCTTCAGCAAGTCAGTTCCCAGGATCTTTATTTAAGCTCTTATTGAACGGTTTTAAAGGACAGAGGTGGGGTGGAGGAGATATGTGAATATTTCCCAGAAATAATGTTTTGGACTTTATAAATGTGTGCTGAGCATGTGTGTATAAGATATGTACTGTCTGATGTGGATGATACTGCACAGTCAATTGTGTGTAGTGACTGGAACATTTGTCCCCTATGGCACTACAGTCCTGGGAACTGAGTTCTGTGGTCCATTACAGAACTGAATGATTGTAGATTTGATGTGTTTTGGCATATGATAGTCTCCTCTCTTGCAGCTGCTTGGCCCTCTCAGGAGCCATTGTTCACCATTGTCTTCAGACCTGAGTAACCTCTTCAGTATTATAAGGCAGGCAATGGATACCCTTCTTGACTCAAAGACAAGCACCAGCTTTAATCAGTTAGGGCTGAAACCGGGCCTTGCAAACCCATCTCTAAGTGCATCCTGAAGGACGGGGGACTTTTCATACCAGTCACATGAAAATATTTGGGATTACTTTTTGTTATCAACAGATTGTGTTGTGTGGCCTCTGCTATAAGCATTGACAGTGGGGGCAATACTCACCACGGACCTTACAGAAACTAATGACCCATGATCACAGAATCACAGAATATGCTGAGTTGGAAGGGACCCTCAAGGACCACTAAGTCCAGCTCCTGGCCCTGCACAACACCATCCCCAAGACTCATACCATGTGCCTGAGAGTGTGGTCCAAATACTTCTTCAACTCTGTCAGCCTTGGGGCTGTGACCACTTTTTGGAGGAGCCTATTCCAGTGCCCAACCACCTTCTGGGTGAAGAACATTTTTTCTGATATCCAACCTAAACCTCCCCTGGCACAAATTCAGGCCATTCCCAGTCACAGGACTCATCCCACCAGGTTTCACTTATGCCAATGATGTAAAATCTCTGGGAGTGGCACAAAGCCTTGAGCTCCTCAGGTGTGTTCCTTATGCTGGGTGCATTAGTGTAGAAACATTTCAGACGTGGTATTTTGGAGCCAATGCCTGGTAAAGCAGATTGAGGCATTCCATTAGTGCTGGTTTCCTCAAGTCCTGGCACACCATCCCATTACTCATCACTGGTGAGCCTGGTTTTGTTCCTTTCCCCCTTCCAAGCTAGTTTAAAGCTCTGTCAATGAGCCCCATCAGCTCCTGTGCCAGAGCTCTTTTTCCCCTCTGAGATAGGTGTATCGTGTCAGGTGTCAGTAGACCTATGTTGAGTAGATCCTTCCATGGTCAACAAACCAAAGATTTTTCTGCTGCCACCAACCTCGGAGCCATAGATTGACCTGATGGATCTGCCTATTCCTATCAATATCATTTGCTGTTATCAGAAGAACCAAGGAAATCACTACCCATGGTCTTCATCCCTCTACCAATTGCCCCAGGGCTGTGAAGTCTCTTTTAATTTCCCTTGGACTTCCCTTTCTTATTTCATTGCTGCCAGTTTGAACTACCAATAGTGGACAGTAATCAGAGGGCCTTACTAGACTGGAGTTTTCCAGTAATGTCACTTATCCATCCCCCTGGAAGACAGCAGCCTTCCCTGTGAGTTGGGTCTAGTCTGCATATTGGACCCTCTGTTCCCTTTAGAAGGGTGTCTCCTATTACAACTACCCTTCTTTTCTTCCTAACAGAGGAGGTCATGACGCAGGGAACAGGTGGTGTTACTTTAGGAGGCCCCACTGTCCCAGAAGGATCCTTGCCCACCTCATCAGTTGTCTGGCCTTCTAGTTCCAGAGCCTCACATCTCTTGTAGAAGATGCAAGTCCTACTTGTCAGATTCTGAGAAGGAGGAGGAACTTTCTTCCTGGTACATGTAGTGACCTGCTGCCAGCCTTATCTTTAACAGACCCTTGGCTAACAATCCTTTGACTAATTACCCTGCAGGGTTCTGAGTCCATGATGAAGATGCTACAGACTTATCTCTGCATGGCTTTCTTTGAAACTCCTTCTTTTTGGTTAACAATATTTACAGATAAAAAGAGCAATTATACCACAGAGAATCCTGTGTTTTAGAGCAGATCCTCAAAATGAACAAGCCTGATCGAGGAGACTGAATTCCTCATACGTGTCAGGAGGCTGTGCTGACTGCATTTACACATGCCTGTGCTCTCCCTCATTCTTCACAGACTACAAACCCACAGCTAGGGACACTCATCAAAAACAGTCTTCAAGGATCTGCTTCTCATAACAAAGAGAAAGATGGTATTTACTGCTTTTTTTACAGGAAAAGTGTTTTCCTTATATAAGGAATTGCTGTACCTCTAAAAGAGCATGGGCAACTTTTGTGGTACTTAAAAGTGTTTATTTCGGTAAACAGCTCCAGAATTATTAAATCCTCCATGGGCTGTTCTGGAGAGATTTCTGTTACCATGCAGGTGGTACGGGAAGTGCCAGAAGCAGATGTTGTGTAAGTTGCAGAGAAGAATCGGTGCTTAGTACAGAAAGTAGAAGAAGACAGTGATGAGTATAAATTGAAATAAATTTGTCTCAACAAACATTTTGTCAAGACCCTAATTTCTGTGATATGGACCAAAATTGCTGCTGACATTTTCTGTAATGAAGTTTCTTCTGATTTGCTCAAAGTCTCCATCTGCACTCTGACTCATCCACTTTATTCCTGGACTGGGTATGTAAGACAGACCTCTACATCCACAGGACCCTGCCCTCCTTCTGCAAAATGCTCCACCCAGGAAAGGCTGAGGCAGATGGGTACGTACAGATCTGGGGCTATCTGTTTGACACGGTATGAAAAAAGGCCTGACTGAAGAAAATCGGCTTTGTATCTGGATCCTTCCTTCTGGCTTTTTTCTTTTCCTAACATGAAATGTTATTTAAACCTTGTTCTGAATGCTTTAAACAGTCGTTATATCTCTTTTTTTTTGCTTTTCTGGCTGGATTTATAGGCAATACAGGTTGGCATAGCTCTACTGAAATGAGAGGAACTATCCCAATTTCCACCAAACAATGCAGATTTGGGGTTTAAAATGCATATTCAGAAAAAAAGAGTCCTTTTCAAGAAGTAGCTATGGATAATGAGGCAAGGATTTCAGCTAGAGATTTCAGAAGTGTATTTATGAGCCTTAGAGCCACATTTCTTGTAGCTAGGGAAATAATAATATCTGTTCTGTTACTTGTTTAGTAAAATTATCCTCTGTTTCAGGAGAATTAGCAAGTTACAGCGCATTTAGAAATTGCTGCATTGGTGTTTTGTAAAGTTGAAAAAGGATAACACATTTGACACATTTAGTGGCCCAAAATGTGTGTTTGTCTTTGGAAAAGATTCTATTACCTGTCCTTCTCTACAGACAATCATTGGCCCGTCAGTGTGAATAATTTGTTTTCCTCTGGAAAATTTCAGCCCCTGCTAGGATTGACTAAGAGGAATTGTTGTTTCAGCAATAATCTCTGTTGATGTGCTGTGTATTAAGCAATAAGCGGCTGTTGAAATTGATTAATCGTTGAAGTGGAGATGAGATTTTAAGGCAATTTCAAATTCTGTTCATTGCACTCATATTTTTTTATTAAATATCCCCTTGTTGTGCTGTTATGTACAAGATGAATAGAACTCTTTTTTTATAAGACTTCTCAGTGCCATACATTACTTTCTAAACATCTGGGATGTTTGAAAATCCCAGATATCAGCAGCTCTATTTCTAAGCCTTCACCAAGGAAGGAGAAAAGGATAACCTTGTTTTTTAAAACATATTTGTCTGTGGTTTCTTGTGTGACAGCACTCTTTTTTTTCACTTGGATATATATAGGACAAGGAGAATCACCAGAGCAAGTCCAACCCAAGGTTGATGAAGGCCAGTCTTCTGCAGCTGGCAGCAGACAGCACCAGCTGCTCCAAAAAAGGAGACAAAAAGTTTCACAGCTAGTGGCAATTTGAAAACTAACCTTTGAGAATTTTTCTCCCAACTTCCATGGGTGGAAAATTCATTCTTGCCTAGAGGCAAGGTATGCAGGTCTTCCCTTTCTTTTTTTTTTTTTGTCCTCTTTTTATTTATTTGTTATTTTTCTTTAGGGTTTGCTACTATAATTCTGCCCTATCATTTTATATAATACTTATATAAAATCTTGGATCTGTTTGATTCCTGTGAAACTCTCGGCCTTGATATACTGTGCCGAAGAGAGGTGAATTGAAATTAGTGTGAAACACTTTGTCTGTGTATCAGTACAAAATATGTCACCTTCCAGTCTTAGCAAGTCTATGGTGTTTCTAACAGTTTGTGTTATCTGTGGCTGTAGCTGCAGTGTTAGGCCACAGTGGTTTGTTGTTTACTTGTTGTTTTCCCTGTCCCCTTTTTACCTCTCAAGTCCTTGGAATGCAAGTTCTTCAAAGCAGGCTGATCTTTATACAGCTTTTAAACACCAGTCGGTTCACTGTGGATATCAGGTATTTGCAAAATAAAAATATGCATCAAAGTCCAGGGAAACTGAACATTATTAACATATTCTGAGTCTTATTTGACTAAATGTGAGTAGAAAAACAAAAATAACACTAACAAAATGAACGCCTCTGCCCATTTACCACCTCACTTGCTAACAGTGTATACCAAGGTATGAGATCTTCTGATCCACCAAAGACTTGAGGTACCCAAAGGAGTTGTGAGGTGGAAGTATTTTCATGCCATGTGTCTTGTTTCAGGCCTCTGCTCCCCCGCTTTGCCAGGGTTTCTCAGCTGCTATGTGAATGATCATGAAAATGATGGCATATTAAATTCTATGAAAGTCCTTTTTGCTGACAGACTCCTTCCACTGAGCTCCCGGAGCTGCTCCTGTTTGCACTATGCAAGGTGAGAATGGGGCACACAGAAGTGCTGTGCTGGCTGGGGAACATGAGCTGCTTCCCTGCTGTTCCTTATCTGTGATCTCTGAACTTTTCAAATTTAAAAGCTCAAATTCTTTTAAGAACACCTAAACTTGACATCAATTTATACTTTCACTCAAAGCCTTTCCAAGGAATTTGACTTACAGGGAACAAGTTTCACATTAAGACAAAACTGAGTCTGTCTTTATTATCTCTGTTATGAGATGGGGTAGGTTTGCAGCAGAGACTGCATAGAAAAGCGTGGGTTTCTTTTGTTTTTGTTTAACTCCTGATGAGCAGGAATGGAGTTGGAAAGATCTACTGAGAGATGAAAAGATTCAAACTCAGCATTAAGTGAAGGATTTTACAATCTATCTTTGTGAAGAGATGCATTTTGACTGTTGCATGGTGCTTTCCTCAGAAGGTGTTTTGCAGTGAGCCTAGAGAGGGTGGAGTGAGCTATGGGTGATAAAAGCCAATCTCTAAACCTGATGGAAACATCAGTTTCTATAATGTGGCCATTATAAACTCAATGCTCAACTCTCTATGCATCTGAAAATATATCTGACTGCCTCTACAGTTCAGGAAGGAACCTGGATCCTAAAGCAACTTCTTTTTATGCAGAGACTCTTCAGAACAACTTTTACAGCACAGCTTGTCACTGTGTTTAGTTTTGCTGCAGTCTTAATTCTTGTGTGAATGTGGCTTGCACAAAAAATAAGTATAATGTCTGTCTTTCTGTGTGGAGGGGAGAGATATGGGTATATGTCTCATCATACTTGTGAATTTGTGTGTGAGATTACAGAGTCAAATCAGGGCAGTCATGTTCTAGCTGATCTTTAAAGCCAGCTCTCAGGCTATATCAAAATTCAAGGTAAATAAATGCCAGCCTTTTCACTGCATGTAATCCAACGTGATGTGAAATGGGGGCACAGTCCTGTGGAAATGAAGCAGCTGAGAGGGTTTCCATTTGCTGTTGGCAGCATGGCAGTGATTTATACCAGCTGAAATCAGACTGGGTAACACACCTTGCAGAAACATGGTATTTCTGGTTTCAAGAAGTGGTAGAGATTTTTTGTGTTTGTGCCATACTTTCCTGCATTCAAAGTGCTACTTTGAATCAAACAGTAGCCATTTCAGTGCTGGTTTATCAGGTCTTCACAGATTTGTGCTAATCAGTATTTGTCAGAAAGCAACATATTTCTTTTCAGCCTAGGAAAATAATTCAATTCGAAAAAAAATTATTCTATTGCCATAGTTTATCTGCATGATATTTATCATCAGTGCACAGCAGTGGTATCTCAGGAGATCTCAAATGCAGAACCTGTGCTACGAAGAAAACATGAGAGCTAATTTTTCTTGTAAGTCACCCTTAGTTTTTTTCTTATTCCCGTTTTCCGATGAGGGCAGTAGCCTTTCTCTGCACATGCCTGTGGACTTTGTGTGTGCTGGTCTTGCTGGAGGTACCTGTGCTACAAGAACTTTCTGTTCAGGCAGGGACCTGTGTAAATCTTGGGCACCAGTCGGCCCTTCTAGCACTTCAGCAAAATAGGAATTACAGATGGCAGCACAAGGAAGCACAGCGGGGGCCAGCACTCACAAAGAGAGGGGAAATATTTTGCTGGGTATCATGAACATTTTCAGCCTCTTGTATGATGATAAAGTTCTGCCCTCTAAATCTGCCCTTGAATGATTCAAGCAATGGGTGCAATTTCAGATGAATCGGATGATGGGAATAGATTCACTGAATGGGATTCACTGAAAAGATTTCCCTCATATTCCAATAAATTTTTCTAAGCCTGGAGGAAGCAAAAAGAGGCAAGTAGGGCTTTCAGGGAGGGGAAATGTTGTATAAGTATTGATTAGGAAAATTCCTATATCCCAGGCCTATTTAATTTCTCTTTGGCCTCTCCATTTCATACTGTTAAGTCCTGCACAGTGCTTTATCAGTCTCCCTGGCAGAATTCTCTCATTTATGGTTTTCTGACTCTGCTTCATTTTTATGCCCATATCGTGGGTTTATTGGATTGGAAAGTTGACTACAAGCCATCCAGGGAGGCTGTCAGCAGTAGAATATCACATTACTGAAGTGAACAGAAATTCAGCTCCTGTATATTTTGATGCTATTTGCTGAACTAAACAGAAACATCCTGAGATATTTCCCAGGAGGAGATAATTTTTCACTCAGATATGGTCATGCTATCAACAGGCAAATGGCCATTGCTAAAATAATGCCCTCAGCGTCATATAAACTCACATAAACTGTGAGTTAAGGATGTGTGAAGCAGCCAGAATATGGCATAGCTCAATGTAGCTTATGCCCTAGGTCCAAATCTGGCTCTGCTTATGAAAGGGAACATCAGTGTAATCATAAAGGGAACGTTATGGACATGTTTTGGGGATCTTAGATTAACCACAAGCTAAAGGTGTACCTAACAACAATTAACCCCAAACTCCACTCTAAAGTCTTATCCCATTTCAAATTCTCCATGGGACCTATGCTCCAAAAGGTCATTGCATCAAAACTAAAAGTGTTTGTGTTCACTCTTGGCTTTTGACTATAAATCTGAGGTACACTAAGAGCTATAAAGCTTAACTGAAGCAGCCCTCCCTCTTTCAAAATCATAGCTCAATTTGAATATTATGTATTGGTGCAAAATTTCCTAACTTCATGACTGGAGGAAAAGCTGTCTCACTTTTTAAAGAGAGGGAGCCACTTGCTAACCAGAAAGCAGCACAATATATTAAACTGACTTTGATTTTGCAGACACTATTGCCTTCACATAGTTAAAAAGACCAGTCACTTTTTATCATGAGAATAAGCTGGTACTGTACATGACATTAAATAATACCTCCTAGATGGAATACTTAGAGAGGTGGGGAAACCAATAACAATTTAAGTTCTCTGTTTGGTGCAAAATCTGTTTATTGTATTGACAGAAACATAAAGAAACAGGCTGCAGGGTGGTGAAAAGGTAGTCAGGTAGACTGATATTAGAATATATAACCAGGAATAATGAGATAAATTAAACAGAGAGACCCTTATAACATGAATATCTTGCACTGCAAAGTAGTCTCCCCTAGGATAAGAAGGAACAGTTAGCTTATTAAGTGAGTAATTTAATATGATCGGAAAAAAAGTTGGAAAATATGCTGTAGGGAACAATCCTAGAGACAGACTACTAGAAATTGCTCTTCATTGCCTGTGATTATCTGCAGTCACATTTCTTCCTCATACTCAAAATGTGGAAGTGAGGTAAATTGAGGTTGTGCCTTTCAGTTGCTGAGCTGCACAAGCTGAAAAAAATGAAGCTTGATTTCTTAATGACATTACTTAAGTGAAGAGTACTGACCTTTTCTTTAAAAAGAACTAGAGAAACATTCATAAACTCAAAAGACAAGGAACTGCCAGCATGTGATTTTAAACTCAGGTAGGAAGATCAAACACTGAATTCCAGTGCTAAGACAGGAAGACCCCCTCAGACACTTCTAGCAGTAATGTATGTTTAATCAAGGGGGAACAATTTTTTTCTTGTACAAGTGCTTGGAATTTCTAATTAATTTGTGCAATATTTATTAAAATCGTGGCTAAGGAGTTTGCTTTGTCATCCTTTTTATTCTCTCCCTACTTTCAAGTATTCAGAGAGGCAACTACTTTTTTTTGGATGCTTTGGGTTTCTTTCTTCATTAAATGTTACACATCTCTGATGATGCGGAGTCATTTGTGCATGCAAACAGAATAAATTACATTTCTACCCACCTGATAGAGTCTGTTGTGCTGCTAGAATGGTCTACATGGTGGGAATATACTTGATACTTTAGGGTTTTAGTGATTTAAATGCACGAGGATGTTTCTGCTCCTGAAATAAGTGGAATAGTTATTAACTTCAGTTAGGACAGCTTTAGACCTTAAGTCAGGAGAAGGAAACTTAATGCTTCTCCTTTCCCTATCACTTTATGAGAGACCTCAAATTGCTTTGCTGAAATCTTCCTGTCTCCACTGACTCCTATGGAATAAACTCAACAGAAAAAAATGGGAGTGCGATATGACGCAAGCAGAAATCCCCTTATTCGCCTGGAAATCAAGATAGTTTCTCTATCGACTCAACAGCTGTCTGTCAATCTTTACTCAGTACACTGTCACACAGTAACAGGCAAAGTATTCCCAGAGTGCTGTCAGAACTCTGGTGCAGAGGGTGAAATGGAGCCACAGGACCCCTGAGGACAGCACGTTCTGCCTTGTGTCACTCACTCCTGATTTGCACTTAGTGGGAAAGAGTGCCAGGCTGTGTGAACCCAGATTTGGTAACTCAGTGACCAGTAACAGCAATAAGGGCTTTCCTCAGTGAGTCTGACTTTGGGACCAGAGGAGCAGTGTGCCAGACAGAGCAGTCAGGTGCCTCTTCTTGCTCGTTAGACACTGAAAGACAAAGGACCTGTAGTGTCTGCATGTGTGTATGTGTATGAATGTTCATATATACACATACACATACAATTTCTAGCCTAGCTGCTTGCATACCTAAGGGTTATGAAATAGAAGGCAGATGTCACAGACAGATCAAAGATATTTAGCTAGCAAAGCTTTGCCAATGTCCATTATCTCTGGATAAAGAAGACGATTGAGATTTAATGCTTCTAAGTATTCTTCTCTTCCTAAGCCTGTGTGAATGGTGGAGACTAATACTGTTCAAATTACTGAAGAGAGCTCCTGCTCAAGCACAGGTGTGACTGTTCATGAGAGAAGTGGGTTGTCAAGTAGGGACTGCTCTAGGGTTGAACAAACTGGTTTTGCGCCAGTCAGTGCTCTGCTGCATGACCCTCCTGTCCATTAGCATGCAATGTGTTTGGAGCCAAAGTTGATCCCTCTGGTACACCAGAGACACTTCCCATCTGGGAAGCTCACTGGGGGCCCCTCACTGCCGCTGGGCTGCCAACAGCATTAAGGACCCTTCAAACGGCATAAACTGAAATGTTACGTAGACACATCGGTAGATTAAATTCCTCTTACACTGCTAATCCTCTGGGGTTTAAAGATGGCCAAGTCCTATTGCCTTATCCTGCCACCTATAAAAATGTGCATGTGACTGAGAGGCACCAGATGTGAGAGGAAGATGGGCAATGTTGGCCTTCTGTATTCCCTCCTCCTCTCCCCAGCTCTCAGATAACACTGTCCACAACCCTTCCCTCTGCTCCCAAAGCAAAACCGTAGGGTCACTATCCCTGCTCCTCCACCCCACACCACTCCCAGCTCTGGTTCCCATGCCTAACCTGCTTACCCTTATTTTGCTGGGTGCAGATGCAGCCTGGCCGACTCTTATCCCGTACGCTCTGAAACAGGCATGCAGCAACCAAGGGAGCCCTACATGCAGCCTTGGACAGGAAGCAAGTTGGTATCTGTAAGTTTCTGATTTACGGGTATGTATTTCTCTATTCAGAACCAATTTGGCAATGTCCAGATGGCCTTGCTAAAACACACATAGCTCAGAAGGAATCCAAACACCCAGTTGTGGGCATAATGCTTATAAGCTGCAGGCAATTTCTCTCTTCATATGGCTTGATTGATCACCACTGTTAGATCACAAAGGATCCTGAAGCATTTCAGATATAAATTAGCCTCCCCAAACTTGTTATTCTTATAATGGAGAGTCTCCCTTGCATATGAAAAAGCTAATTAAAAAATAACCTTTCCTTCCATTTAAGATGTACGTTGTTTCTCCTTTAAAGCAATACAAGAAAATTTCTCACATGCTGTCAGTAAAAGCTGTATGTAGGAAAACACACCATTTTCTTTTATTTTCATGTTTGGTTAAAGGTGAGCTTAATTGTTTTTTTAGTTTTGAACTTTATTTATAAGGACTGCAACCTCAAAGGAACATTAATCAACAAACTGAAGGCCCAAGTTTTATTCAGAATCTTATCTGTACATTTGTTATGTTGTAATTATGTTTTGTCTCTTCAAGAAGTAAGGGACTAATCCTACTTCAGTTTAAAAAAAAATAAATTATAAACTTATAACAATTGTAGTCTTGTATAGACCTGTTTGAATACCATTGTAATTCTGCAAGATATACTTGGAAAGGGGATAGCTGATCTCTGTGGACAAAGCATTATCATGCTGCAAGTGAACCTGAATATCCAGAGTCCTCAGTCAGTCCTTTCAGTTTGAATGGGCAATAATCAGGCTGAGACTCACCGTGGGGATGGAATGCAGGACTGTTTTGAACAGAAAGCCTGACTCTCTGGATTAAAAGAGGCCAGATATTTGGTCTGTGCACAGACTCTCTCCTGCATTCTAATTTTTAGTGTGGGCATTTGTCTACTACTGTGCTTTGATCATTCTGTTTAATCATCTTAGTGTGAGTATCTCACCATGGTGAACTAATGGCTTTTCAAGTCCTGATACCCTGATACACAGTCAGAGCCTCAAAGGGAGGGGAAACATCCCCTTAACAAACCACCCATCTTGTCCCAGTGTGGGCGAGAGCAGCCACAACACAAACTGCAGCTAAACCACTCCTGCCTCCCACTCTCCCAGGGCAGCTTTGGCAGATGGCACCCAGCAGGAGCCGCGCTGGGAGCTTGGGCACGGTGCTGGGACTAGGCCTGTGGGGCTCAGGACTGCAGGAGGGCAGAGGGGGTGGTGGGGCTGCTGATCGAATGCTCTCATTCCTTGGCCCCAAAAACTTGTCTCTGTCCACATTTGACACTGGGGAGGAGAAGGGAGGAATAATCTCTGATTGCTTCAATTTAAGTTACATGCAGGTCCTATTACCTTAGTATGTTTTGTTTTATAAAATTTTCAGGATCTTTTCTTAAACCCATTTGTAGTTTTTGACTCATTTCCATCAATAACAGCTGGTAAGGAAATGATGTCTTGCTGCATTTCAATTAAATATTTGGATGGTTTAGCTTTAGATTAGAGATTCATTTTACAGCTTATTTATTTTGAGTTGTTAAAAAGAAGAAAATCAGTTTAGCTTTTTCCATGAAAAAGCATTTGTATCAGGGGAAGACATGAGCAGAGTGTGTCTGTTGCTAAAAAGCTGCTTTGCATCAGACCCCAGGTATATTACACCACTATGATGTTAGCACCCAGGAAGAGTTTTCAAACCTGTTTATTTTTGTATGAAGCTGTTATCTTTCATAGCACAACAAGGAAAACAGCAGCCTTGAAAAGACTTTTGTGCTGGATAAACATGAGAGGGTTCTCTGTCAGTCTCCCTCTGAGCGTGTACAGAGCAGTGTCTGTGACACTGGGTTTGAGGGATGGTTCCAGATACCTTTCTGAGACAAACGACTGTGCCTGGTGCCTGCGATAGTGATGGATGAGGCCACACGGCCCAGCCTGCCCTGTGATGTCCTCTGCCATCGCAGCACTGCCATCACCCCTCAAGGCTGGCTGCTGCAGGGGCAAGGCAGAGACTGTCTGGGCTGCTCAGGCATGTATGCAAAATAGAATTAAATAACATGAGCTTTCCTCATTTTATCAAAATGAGAACACCAGAGCTGTGGGTAAGCACCTGAATTTCCTTTAGCAAGAGGGATAACATGTAGGGTTTTGCATGATACAACCTTATGCCTCTTTCCTTTTCCCAAGGCTATGCCTGCAATCATAACAGGGTTCTTATTCCAGAACCAGTGAACAAATGTCATACTGTATTTTCCAAGGAGGAGACAGGGATGAGCTGGAACTGCCAGATGTGTGTGGGTTGTGGCTGTTTCACTGGCCCCACAACAGTAGGGAGGGTGGGTGACAATCTTGCTGCACTGCAGCTGTGACCCCTCACACAGGACAGGGCTGAAGGGCCAAGATGGATAGAGGAGGGCAGTGTGTGGCATTTGAGGTCCTGGGTGGGAGAGAAGAGTGAGGTGGGACCTGGAAATAGGGACACTTCTGCCTCTTGCTGTCCAGAGGGCTTGGCTGGTCTGGGGAGTTACTCATGGTCTCTTTTGAACATGACATAGGCTGTTTGCTGTGAGAGCACCTTTCTACCCAGGACAAAGCAGCCCACACACTCCAAAGGCTGCTCCACCACTGCCCAGTCCACCTAATCCCTGCTGACAGTGACAGATGAATCCCCAGCAGTTTCATCCTGTAGGATACCGTGTTCCCTGCTCCAGAGGGAGCCACAGGGTTCACTATGTCTCTAATGAAGGTGCAATGATAAGAAGTCTGGGTAATTTGTCCCTTCTAGTGATGGTTTGTCCATTCAGATAGTGACACAACAGGTTGTGCTGGTGGGGTCTCTAAGTGGAGAAATCAAGCTCCAGCCTGCTCAACAAGCATAGCCATCATCATTGAGAGGGAAAAGTGATACATCCATCTTTTAACATTTTAACAATGCCTAAAGTTAGGGTGTGAACCAATTTCTGTCATTTTTGTCTGATTTTTTTTCCCTTTTTGAATTTCATTTTGAACAATGAAATAGCTCATGATTCCGACACAGAAATTGTACCACCTTGAATATTTAACCTGAAATATTAAAATAATCTTCTGGTTTAGCCCCTCTAGACCTCAGGCAAAAATGGTTTTAATTTGGTGCCCAAGTAATTAGCTGCTGAGAGATGTTAATAATTAAGCTAATAATTACTACACCTTTGCAATGGACCTTGAAGTAACTTTAATGCATGTAATTTAAAGATAAAAATACTTATTTCTGGACTTTTTAATTTAAAAAATTATTATTATATTTATATTCTTTTCCTATTTCAGATGATAAATATGAACCAAAACACATGAAAGTTCTATAACTATTGACCAGAAGGGAAAATTGCCATGCTTCACCATGGCTGACAGAGAAGGTTGGGAAAGCAGACTTCAGTCTTGCGTGCAGATCTTTTTTGAGTTACAGTGCTCTTTCAGTTGTTGAGAACAAAGCACACCCAACATCACACTTTATCCTCTTCTCCCAAACTAGCATTTAGCCAATAGTGGCCAGCAGGTTTGGGATGTGCAGAATTGGCAAAATAAAATCCAAAAATGAATTCTGTTCCAAGTACAGAAAAAAATTTGAGCCAAAAAAATAGTGAAAGCCAAACTTCAACCAAATGGCTTTGTGATTTAGCTCTTCATTATCACTTTCTGCATTCAGAGCCACACACACTTTTAATGGACGTTTTCTAGCAGAAGGAATGGTGGAACCTTGGAACAATCAATTTTTGCAGATGGGGCAGAGTCATTAACTTGTCTCCCTGAGAGTCACTGTGATGTGTTATGTGCGGATTGCAGAGCTGGGCACCCAGTGAACACCATTTCTGAGTGTTCACGTCTCAGCCCTCCTAGAAACTGCAAGCAAAATGCAGAAGTAAAAGGCTTCTCTCTGTTCTGGAGCTAAGGGTCCTTTTTACTGATCCCAGCACTCTGAGGTTACTGCACAGATGTGATTTATGCAGTAATTAAATCTGCAGAATATAGTTAGGTGCTTAAATGCTTTTCAAAATGGTATTTAAAAGATGAGTCCTTAAGGCCCAGCATTCTGAGGCACTGACTCCCACAGTACCCACCAAGGCCAGTGGAGCACTTGATGCTTAAGCCACAGCATGGCCTCGAGCCAGAGTGCTCCGGTGCCAGGCGGGAGTGAGCCCAGAACGGCCTCTCCCTACGTACAGCTATTTATTTCATGCTCATTTGTACAACTTTGAAGCAGGAAGACAGCGTGGGACAGTCTATTCCCTTGCTGAATAGCACCCTGGGAATTATTGCTGTGGGTAGGTATAGGGAGACTGAGAAAGGAAATGCTGTTTTTTTAGCCAGCCTGTGCCAGTTCGCTGATCATTTGCTGTTCTGGTGTATATCTGGCATGACTCATTCCCTGCAGCTCCAGGAAAATGTGCTCTCTATAAGCATTTTAGAGGCTCTGTTGCTCAGTGTTAGGAAACAGAAGGAAATTCCTTCCAAATGTGTTTCACAAAATGGTGGGCTAAATCTTCTTAAGACATCAAGCCTGTAGGGAAAAGGGAGCAAAAATGGCATACCTATATGACAACAGCAGAGGAATTAAGTTTGCAGGCAAAGCCTGCAAGATGGTGAAAACTTGTACTTAAAATGTAACATTTTTCTATATATGCCAGGGAGAAAGGATTTTCATGCTGGCTCTTTAGAACCCTGTCTTGCTCCCCACCTTTTTCCTGCAAAGAAGTAAGTGGAAAATTTGCTCTTGTCTTTAAAACCAGAAGTGTGTGCTATGGTGACACTATGACCTATATTCTGTTACTCTCTACTTACCCATACAGGATCTGGCATCCCGTGAGTAGAGCTGAGGTGGTTTGTGGACAGGAGCTGTAAAAAAAGATCCACCTACACTGGGGAAGCTGAGCTCCCAAAGACCATTCACATCGCTCTTGGTGGATGAGGGTTGGACAAGGTAGCATAGCAAACACCTGAAAGCCGGACTGGCCTAATGAATGCTCCATATTATTCAAAACAAAGGTGGTTATACTTTACTGTAAAAAAATGTGCATTATTTAAGCTGAGCTAGACAAATGGCTCTACTTTAGATTTACAATAGAGTATGGAAAAGTAGAATTACAGTTACCTTTTACCTCCCTTTGGACCAGGATGGTGCTGAGTGCTCTGACCTGTAAAAGCACATGTCAGCACAGACGCAGTGTGAACATTATTTTTGTCCAAGTACCTGGGAAGCTGGGAGGAGCTGATGGAGATATTTGGGCCAACTGTATTCACTAAGCCCTTTTTTGTTTTCAGGTGTTGCTGATTCAGGTACAAATCAGAACAGGGATGGGACAACTCAGCATGTTTAAAGAGTCCAGGATGCTGCAGAATGGAGGGCTCTCTTACAGCATTCCAAGTATTTTCCCATGCCACTGAAAGCAGATCCTGTGCTTCCTATCTCCCATTCACTCCAGTTCCTTTAAGAAATTGCCCTTCCCAGTCTAGCAGAAAGGACCAGGCAGTGGTTAGACAAAGCAGGCTTGATAGAAGATTTAGCTGATGAGGGATTTAGCAAGAAAGGAGATTTAGCAAGTTTCCCCTCTGCTGACCTCATTCCCAACTGATTTATTTCTCTGGACCCAAGGCCCCACGCAGGGCAGCTTCTCCTGCTGCTAGTCACCTGCCTGCAGATAATCTGACCTTTTCTTTCTGCAGTATTGATAACAAGTAGAATAAAAAGATAGATTGGACAGCCACCAGCTTTCACTGAAGGTTTAGAAGTATCCCATAAAAATACGACCAGGGCACTTTTGGGGAGCGGTGGGGGGACCTTTCCAGGACAGGTGGGCATGACTTCCCCAGCACCATCACTGCAGAGCTGATGGAGAATCTCATCACATGTACTCCTTGAGCCAGGCAGGCAAAGAGGATTTCAGCTTAAGTCCCCAATACACAAGTCAACCAGAAATAATTTTAGTATTCTGCAGGTTAAATCAGAGTTCCTTTCTTCTTTCTTTGTGTGTCATGTTCTGATCAGTGCTCCTTTGTCTTGGCAGGCAATTGCTATTCCTAATTTGTATAATAAAATCTGTTGTCTCCTTGGACAAGAATTTTTTCTCTGAACTACATAGATGCCAATTGTTATTGAAATGCGTGACATTGATTTCGTGTGTTTGTTCTCAGGAAACAAAATGAGAAGATTTTTCATTTTGTTATTGTGGTTTTGCTAAGCTAGCAGGCCTTATTTTATCAACACCAGACCTGTAAGCACGCACTCTTCTGAAAAATTTGGACAGAATTCCTTCTTTCCTCAGTGTAAATATGGGGAGAAAGGAGCAGGAACTGTGCTGAGTTTAAATGTTGCTGAGTTTATCCCTGTAACACATTCATGAAGTACTGATGCTTTGCTTATGTAGGTGGGATATTGGAGCAAATATGTGTGTAGGTACTTAAGGAGCAGGGTAAAGAGTAGCATACATGTACACACTGAGAAGAGGAGGGAGAAGCATGTTGTAAACTCTAATCTACTGGGGAAAAAGAAAACTTGATTAATTTTAAACATTCACCTTGTTGCTCCACTCAGTTGGGCCTAAAATGTTCCATTCTTAATTTGCTTGTTAGTGACTTGAGGCCCTGGTCTGCAGTGAAATGTGTGGCTGCCCTCACTCGGGAGTCCCAGGCTGAGCCCAGCAGCAGGCACTGCCCGGGGCTGAGCACGGGCTCACAAGCTCACAGCACACAGTGCTACAGAGCTGTGTCATTGCTCTTCAGTGCTGGTGGGGCTTTTTGCTGCAGAGAGGAATCCGGCCACATCCCGAACCCTGCTCAATAAAATGTCGGCTGTGCAATCCCGCTGGCCCCCCAAAATAGCCTTGTTTTATAATTTGGCCAATGGAGCAGCTCTCTCTGGGAAGGACTGCTCCAAAGAGTGGAAACCATAAGAAACCTGCCATGGAGAGCAAGTGCGGGAAAACCTTTGCTGGTGTCAAGGAGCTGACCCAAAACTTTGTCCCCCCTTATTATCTCCCTGGGGAAAAGAGGTTGGAAAACACCACTGAAATAAATAAATACCTTAAGAACACCAAGTGGAAGGGCTTCCTCCTTAAATTTCTTGCTGGAGTAAGGTGAGGGCACATAAAGCCATGGATTTATATTTGTAAAGATCCAGTAATCTCAGGGCTCTAAAAAGCTGATATGGGAATGTGGTTGCTGCATGCTGAGGGAGAGAGTGAGAGAGCAAGCAGACCTGTAGTCTGGCTTGTGAATTTGTTTCACCTCTGCGAGCATCCTGTCCCCTCATGCAGAACCTGATTTTGAAAGTTTCATATGGCTGCAGCAAATTTCAGCCTATAAATATATTAATTTTTGGTTTGTGCACTTGGTGCATCATTGCAATGCTTCAAATGTTGTCTCAGCATGTTGTTCATTACTGAATCATTGAGAACATATAGGAAGAAGTATGTGGGCTGAGAAACATTTTGTTTTTGTAATGCTTGGCTTGAGATTGTGCAGTATTTAACTTCCAGTCTATGTTTGAAGCATATAGGTTATAATAATGTTTGACATGGGTGTCAAATCTGTTCATCTAGGTAGAATAAATCCTATTTCTCGTCTACATTTGTCTTTATCAGTCGAAAACCATGGGAAGATTTCTGTCAAAAATGAAGGCAAGGAGGTTTCTTTCTTAAGAAAAGGACAAAATAGTATATCAATTTATCTATTCTAAGGTCAAAAGTACAAGAATAAATGCAGAATTATCATAATTTTGACAGCTGTCTTATCTTTCTCTAACAAAAAAGAATTTTCATAGAATTTTCTCTATTGCTTTCACAGAATATGCTGGAAATTAGGATTCTAGAGGGTTTAAAAAAATTGCAATTTTTCTTTTTCATGCTAATATGTCAAACTACTTTGAAAAAAAAGGAGAAGCAATGCACAATTCATGTATTAGAATGTGATTTTTAATTTTTGCTAACATTTCTAAAAACTGGGTGTGCGAGTCTATAGGTTACAATCTATCTTCATATTTATGCTTGGGAATGTGAGAGAATACTATATGTGATGTTGGGAGCAAAAAAGAAGGTAGGAGATGGAAAACTCTTGTCAAAAGGCTGGCCAGGAGCAGTCATTCTAGATGTCTTTATAATGAAAAATACACTTTTCTATTTCATGATTTACACTTTTCAAACTATCTTAGAATGAAAAAATGCTGTCAAAATATGTAAAATAGAAATAAAAATTTTCAAACAAATCTGTTGGTTAGACTCCTACCCCAAAATACCAAATAATCAGTGCTTATCTAATCTTCAAAATCTTAATTATGTGACTTCTGGTTATATTTTTCATATTTTCATGAATCTCAACTAACCGACAGGTAAGATTCACAGGTTCACTGGCTGAACTCCCTTTCTGCAGGGAGAGTTACCCAGAGAGGCTCTGGCCAAGCTCATACAGGCAGAAAAGGAGAATTTGTCTTGGCTTTAATCTGGACTGAGCTCCCTGGAATGTCAAATTGGATCTGGCTGCAAAATGGAGAAAAATTTTCATTTTAAAATTGGCAAGATAAAAGTTGTCACCAGTTTCTTCCTCCCTTGTCCTCAAATTTCAGCAGTGGTAATGTGAACAGAGAAATTGTCAAGCTTAGAAAATGTATTTAGAGACTCACTACAAACGTAGTCTTGGCCATTTGCTTTTAAAGAGTGGAAGGATGGATTTATACAGGAACTCCAAAAGACCTGAAAATTGCTCCTCTTTCTGTGGATAAGAGCAAATGCCAACAATGAGCTCCAGTACTTAAGTTAATGCTGACCTTGGCCAGCTGCAATTTACACAATTCTTCCTTTATACTTTCTAATGCTGGAGAGATTTTGCTTCCTTTTGAAAAACTGAACAATTTTTTTTCTCACTTTAAAGCTACAGATTAATGCAAACACAGAATAGGGTTGCAGAGGCTTTCAGGCAAACAACCAGGGATAATGAAGTGACACACTTAAACAAGAGCATCTTCCTGGAAGACAGGTAAGTACCTGCAGGAAGTCTTTAGCACTGACCTGACTGCACACACCGGTGTTAGCACTGCTTTCAATGGGAGTTGTTAGACTAAGGGTAAGAGCTTTTGTGAATCATGTTTTAGAAGAAGAGGCTGTTTCTCACAGCGCCTGTTTCACCAAGCCTCTCCCCCTTGGTCCCTTATCACTGAGATGAAAGAGATTTCAAGTTGCCCATTAATGCCATACTCTGCCAAAGCCATGCTAAAGCTGCACAGACCTGAATGCAAGAGCAGGATATGAAACACCCCTGGGGATGGTCCCGATGCACTGTAAGGCTTAGCAAAAGGAGGAGAAGAGTTAAAACACTTGAACTCTGTTTTTCACTTGATTGTGAGCTCTCATATGGTCTTTGACAGGACATTTTGGGGTTTTGGGCTCTGTTCTGGAAACTTTCATGTGAACTCAGCAAACGCAAGTCCTCACTGGGCTAATTAGAATCTTCTGGGACACAGACTATAATTCCTAATTAGTGTCAGTGGAACTGGTACATGAAATCTGAGGTCATAGGCTGTGTCCAAGAGGTTTTTCATATCAAGGAAAATTAATTTTTCAGTGCCAAATAAAATGAATGCCAGGCCCTGGTAAGCAACAAAAAGTTCTTGACTGAAATGTCAAATATCCAAATACAGCAGATATAACTGTGGCTGATTTGTAAGAAGCCTCTTGTATAGGACCATTCTGGGAAATCAGCAACTCCCCAAATCAATTTAATTCAGTTCACAAATGTAGCTGTACAGGATCAATTGCCCACCTAAACTTATTTTCTTCATTTGAGCCTTTAAACATTAATCCATGAAAAACTCAGAGTGCAGTGCCAGAACTGCTCTAAGTTCTAACACCTGAATGACAAATTATAAATTCAGTCATACCTGCCCAGCTACTTTTTCTTCCATAGATAAGCTCAGATGGGTCTGGCAGGACATTAGTGTGCAAATCAGTAATCAATGCACAAGAATTAATAGAAACACAGCTCCTAACTTTGACTAAAACTCTGGCACTACAGAACTTCTGGATGAATTACAGTGGAATTTAAAGTGGAATTTTGTTCATCTGTGCCTGGTTTGAGCCTTCCAGACTTGCTCTGTTCTGATATCAGCAAGAGTAGTTTTTTGTGAAAGGTTGTCAGGAAGTGATACACAGTCCAGTCCACTGCCATTTTCACAAAAATCTTTCTCCCTTACATTTTAATATTTTCATCTATTTTTTATTCTGGATCTCTGTCTTGTGCTTCTTTATGCCATAACAGTTCAAAGGATAAAGACTGGGAGTTTCCTTTCTGTTTTTCTGCCAACCCCAGATCAAGGGCACATTCAATGATGGAAGGAGAAGGCAAAATCAAAACTGCATAAAGAACATATCTCTTCATGCAGCTTTTAATTTATGCCTGAACTCACAGCTTCATCATGGCATAGAGGCCAGAAATACACAGATATGTCACAATAAGGGTTGAAACTATATAGGGATAATAAAATAGAGTGATATGAAATTGTAAAAGCTAACATTTTGGAACACTTTTAGCTTTACTTTTCCCTTCTGGATTTGAGCCAATCAAATACTGTTCAAGATTAGAAGACACCAGAGGTTGGAGGTATATTAAAAACCATCTGCCAAGTCTGGGATGCTTTTTGCCTTCTGAAACATGAGATACCATCTCCTAATAGAAACTGAACTTATGGACTGGAGGGCATGGATTTCTGTTTTCCCATACTGGTATGAAAAAAATAACTGCAGATATTTGTATGTCTGAAAAAATGCATGCATATGGTCCTAGGAAATTTACTTTATACATTAATTTATGAACCATAGAAGCTTGTCTTCAGAGCCCAAGTCCTAAAGTGGACTGAAGATGAACAACTTATCATAAAGCAGCAAAGGAAGTAAATTTGCTTAATGACACTGGTGGCCGTTTAATTATGCAAAGGAATTATCTTGTCCCCTTCACTGTTTGTAAAAATGAGCTTGCTACATTCAGATTTGAAGTAGCATATCCATAAATTTAAGTTTAATGCCACTGTACAGAGGCTTTCCCAGATAATTCAAAAGCCTATCTCCGTGAAGTCATAGAGACTGTCATTCTGACTAGACGAACTTTATATTCTGCGTGTAATAGCAGAGAGGGATGTTCGGAGCTGTACTGAGTGTGCTCTCAAGTTTTGGGAAGATCTGTGTGGATATCTGATTTTGGCTTTTGATTCTTTCACTCTTTCTACACTGGTACCAGAGTTTTAAGTGCAGCAATGTTACCTAACACCTTCTTCCTACTCAGTTGAAACTAACACAGATCAGCATATTTACTTTTACTTCAATAGAGTCACAGTGGTTTATACTGCCTGAACATTTTGTCCTGCTATGGTGGAATTCAAGGCAATTCCTTGAAAAACTGAGCTGAGCACTTTTTATTTGTCTGAAGTTTCATCTCTGTCTAATTAGTTATCCAGTAATTCCACAAGATCACAGCACCTAATAAAAGTCTGAATTGCCCCACCCAGCTTGATCAAAATTTCTGTCAGACACAGAAAAGTGGTTGCCCAACACTTCAGAGTGGGCAGCATTGCATCAGTGAAGTGACTCTCCTAGTTCTACTGGAGATGGACACTTTGAGATGAAGACACTGGGGACATTACTGGCCTTGGAAAGGCATGGGAAAAAACCCATAGTAGTTAGCATCTGAAGGAGGAAAAACTTATTCAAACATAAATATTTGTTTCAGCACCCTGTTGTTAATACTCACCACAGTGCACAGGGATTTACTTGCTCAACTTCCATCAAATATATATTAATGGAGGTTGCGTAGATAAATCCCTAAGCTTTCCTAGGAACAGCTCTTCTGTATTTATTACTCCTCTTGAATTTCAATGCCCCTCAAAGCTAAAGGAACCTCAGATTTTATTTTACTTCTCTGGTAGTTTCAGTAAGTTGTGATAACATCCTAGGAACATGACAAGTGTGACAAAGACTGTGTTCTTTATTGAATTGATCACATCACTTGCATATTAAGGGAGAACATTTTCTGTTTCTCAAACTTCAGTAAGTGCTGATGCAATATTTGTGTCAGCAGCTATCTGCAACTTCAGGAGAAAGGAACAAACTGTGAGAAAGTGTTCTTAGCTCATTTATTCTTAATGTTGAATTTTTCCAGTATTGGTATGAATTCCCTTGTGAAATACAAATTGATCAGTCCAAAAAGATGAAGTAAACTAGGTAATGTTATTAGCTCTGGGACTGTCCCCCAAATTCCTCTTGAGCTCATCCCACAGTAATTGGTTCTTTTCTATGCATTTGATGAGTTTCCCCTTGTGCTGGTTTGGAAGTGAACCAGCAAAGAAATTTAACCCCCACACACAAATACCTTGAGAGAGATCTCTTAGGAATTACAATTTAATGAAAAGATTACAATAAATGCACTGATACAGAAAAATGGGGAAAAACCAGAAGGCCAGAGCACAACATGGCACCCTGTTGGTCAGGGTGAGGGCTGCAGTTGAATTCAGCAGTAGTTGCTGTCTGGTGGAAGTGGTGGCTGCAGTCCAGGCTGAGGGCGGTTGTCCTCTGGAGGTTCTGCAGCTCCTGGGGACCTGCTGAGTTGGTGCCAGAGAGTAACCCAGTGTCCAAAAACCCTGAATTATATTCCAGCAGGAACGTCCAGTGCCTCCCCCTGGGCGGAGCATTTCACAATGGGACGAGGGGTCATAAGATATTTTGGGAAGTTCCTGATGGCTGGGTCATTGTCCACGATGGCCCATTAACCGAGATGACTCTCTCAGTATGGGTGTGATCATTATTGGTGCTTTCCAGGGGAAGCTCTCCCAGCTGTGTCTTTTGTGAAGACAAAAGGGATGCTACCCCACCACAGGGTTTCCCTCATCTTATCTAACACCCAGCTTGCAGTCGAGGGGCGAAGCATGGGCTGGGCAGCTGCTGTGAATGACCCACCATCGACAGCTCATCAAGGCCAATGCAGAAGGTGGTAGAATACTTTGTTTGGCTACATCTCCATACTGTAACCCAGGACACCCCTGAATGCAACACACCCCCTCCCTCAAACACTACTATTAAAGAAACTGTCTGACCATCCAGGAGCCACTCTGGCAGTCACACTCCAACCACTGTGGCCTTTCACTTCTGGGATTGAAGCCCCTTCGCACGGGTCCCCGCTTGCCTCCCTGCACACCCCACTCACACAAAGTCAGACCAGGTTTCCTCACCAGGTCTGCCCTGGGTTTCCACAGTAGAGTCTCAGATGTCTCATTCCAGAAAGCAATTTATTCATGGTGCAGTAACACAGAAACAGCTCCAGATGGTGCGTCCTTGGAGGAGCCCCAGCAGAGGAATCTCTGGGCCTTTATACCTTCATGGTCTAAGCTTGCAGAAGTCTCGCTCTTCCCCCTGAGCCATGAGCCCCTGCCGTGTCTCTGAGTGTGCTGTCACCTGGCCAGAGCCACAGGGCCCTGTGCCTTTGCTATGCAAAGGGTCAGCCTCTTGCCTTGGGCTCCCACCACTCAGAGCTCCATCTGCAGCTCACACTGCAGCATGTATTCCTCAACACGAGCAGTGTTATTTTCTTCTAACTGATGACCTTTGAAGGTATAGAGTTATCTGTCAAATAAAAGGTTGCTCATAATAGCTGGTAGGTTAGGAATGGATTTTACCTTAATATTGATTAAGGTCATGCTCTTCCTTTCCATGAGCTGCAGTGAAGAGACGTGGTCTGAGGGCTGTCTGACTGCTTTACTCCTTTATTACTTTAGTACTATGCCAGAGATGAAAAAAATATTTGTATTCTTCATGTTCTTTATTCCCTTCCATTCTCAAACTTTCAACTGAATTTTCAAGTCTGTAAAGAATTTCTCCCATCCATCCCTGCTTTCTGGAACTGCTGTGTAAAAATTTATGGTCCAAGCTGTGCATAAAGATAAGCCAGAAGCTGGAAATGTTCCCTCTAACCTATTCATCTATGTATAGTATACGCAGGTTGAAGATGGATGTTAAAGAGAAGCTGCACTTTAGACTTGTTTTAGTGTCTCTTCAGTTTAACCTATCAGGGACAGATTTCACCTGATAAACCAAAATTGAATGACAACACATGACACTTTCACACTAAAATTGCAGTTTGGTTTACCAGCATTCAAAGGCCCTTTTCCTCTGAGAATGAGACATAGCATGTCACAGGAACAATCTCTTGGAAGCAAAGTATTCTTTGTTTGTCAAAAGGTGTATCACACAGAGCACAATGAGTAAAAGCAGCAAAGATTTATCTGATGATGATTCTTTCATCCAAACTGTAGGTTTTGTCTCAAAGAGTGGACTACCTCCTTAAAAACATGTAATGCTCAGGATCAGGCAACTGCCTTTAAATTGCCTGGTCCCTCTCTAATCACATCTGCTTGACTTGACTGAATATCCTGTAACCTGTACATGTTCACTGCTAAGTGCATATTCTCATGGGAGTAAAGTCTGGCTCCCAAGGCAGGTGGTGTGAACTGTTTCTGGCTGTATTGCTGCGAGTAAATTTGGGAGCAGCCTGGCTGCATCCATCCTGCACAGTACTTGGCCCTGGATCTCTTCTATGCCCCTTGTGACCCCTCTGCGATTTAAAAATACAATTATATTTTTGGGTGCAATTTATTCATTTCAGTGTTCATAAATAATGACAAATCCCTGACTGCTGAAATATTAGGAAGCTTTGATTAAAGACAAACCCTACTGTAAAGGGAAGTTTTTAAGGTGTAAATTCCTCTTTCCCTTTTCACTGGTGCTAGATTTTCTTTATTTCCTTACTCGGCGTTTCTTCAGAATGACGCATGTGTTTTAGGCCTTTATTTTATCTCCCTCTCTAAACCAGAGGGGACCTAGAAATAAAGCAACACAGTGATTCAAGTGTACTGGATAAGCTTGAGTTTGTGGACAGCTTTGCATGACACAGGACAAAGAAAGTTATCTCAGCTTGAGACTGGATGCATCTTAACCATGTTGCCATGGTGCTATGCCTGCCTAACACTATGTTAGTGCAAAAAGGTATTTCCACACCCAAGCTGTTGTGTAGAGCCATGTGAAATGACTTAGCCCTCACTTGCTCAAGAATTTCTGCACCATTTTGCCTTTTTCAGATAAGACTTACTGTTGAGGACGCAATGGGTTCTCTTGATTCATTACCACTGGCAAAAATACACAAGGAAGGGAGATCTTAGTGTGAGCTCTCAGATTCCAAGCAGAGTTTGCGTGGAGAGTTGTACAATATTTATAAAGTCAACGTGTTTGATCTGGAAATCACTGAGAAAGAGCAAACACAGAACTCTGTCACGCCATGTTTTTTTTTCAGAATGAAGTCACACTCCCTAGTGTAAACATCCCAAAATATGTTTAAAATTCTTGCTATTAGTACTACAAAATGAGAAAAGTAGTAAAACAGCAGTCTGTTCAAATCACCAGAAAGCAAGAGCACACTGAATCTTCCTTTGTAAATAAAGAAATAGTGTGGGATTTTTACTGGTTTATTTCAAAGACATTCTAGCAAAGAATTTTATTTTCTTAGGTGTGATGTAAATCAGGATTAACTCTCCTTTTATCACCAGTTGTGCCTAGCTATACCTAGAAAAATATTATTATATATTAATGCTGTAGGTGATCTTAGAAAATGAATGGTCTTGGGAAAAATGTCAAGTGCAAAAATTTGTACAAATCCCAAGCAATAGCAAAAATTAGCAAAAAGACCAAATTCTTCATGCCTGCTCCAACAGTTCAGAAACTTGCAGGAAATGGACAGCCTGAAGTGTATTAAAGTGTTGCTACTACGCTAACAGAGGAAGATAAGTGAGCTTTCAAAAAGTCTTGAATTTGCTGACCTCCTCTTCCAATTTGAGCTAATTCATTAGCTTCATAAAAGCCTTTCACTACTCTCTCAATAATTATTTTTTTCCACATAGTTGAGTTCTGAATTAGTATTCAGCTCTCTGAAGTAAAGAGAGTGTTACAAACATTCTTTCTAATGGATGGATCTGAAAATCACTTCTCCTGATGGCTGCAATAGATCTGTGGGGAATTCTCGGTGATTCCTTTCGGGAGGTTTTTTTATAGGACCTTTCCATGCTTTTATCTTGCCAAGCATTCAATGAGGCAAGATTAATATAGCACCAGAATAGGTGATCACTGCTCTACCATAGGTACAGGTTTCCTTTCTGCCTTCAAAAGTATTAAGTGTGGGGGTTTTTTTCTTTCCCTGAAGACAACTTAATGATACCCTGGAGATCCCCAGCTTGCCTTTATTCATAAAATGGGATCTATGATGACTAATATTTCCACACTTATGTGCTTCTAAGCTTTCATAAATGACCACTTGTACGGAAAGACCATCTCTATTTCACTTCTTTGACATTTGACTGAGAGATGACATATTTCAGTTGGAGTTGGTGGAGTTCTGCATCTTTCTAATGACAAATGTGCACTTCAGTCACTGGAACCTGAACCACAGCTATTCTCTTGTTTGCTACAAAGCCACCAGATACTATGGCTATGGTATCCAAACTATTTGTTACTAGAATGTCATTAAGGCTATAAAGGTCCAGCAGAATTTGTTCTGTTTAGATAGACAAAAACTGTGATCTAAGCTTTATTGCTTGCAGAAGGTTTTTACTGTCTGAAATAGTCTCAAGCAGTAATAGAGCACACTGTCTGATAAGAAGATATGTGAAACAGATGCAAGAACTAGAGATGCCTTCCTTATCTTCATGCTGCTGGGCTGGGGAAAGGTGCAATGGAGTGGTTTGTTGATGAAATAAGCAAGTTTTTAAGTGCAAATGAAAAGCCTGACAGAAGAATCCTACACTGGCCTAAACTCCATGGATCTGTTCTAGCTTCAGCTTGGTCTGCGGTCTAATGGCTATTCCTTATCCAGTTTCGGACACCATTAGATGGCAATATCCTGGGGTAGGTCTAAAACTCCGTCAAGGTTAAAAATAAGCTCATTTTGTCAAATCCTATTTCTTCCTTTTCAAATTATGAATGTTTTCAACACTATTGTAAATCTGATATATTCCAGAAGTGTATATTTGTAGTGGTTACAGTATATCCAAAGCCATTCACAAAACCTGCTGGAAATTTCTGTCTCCTTCACTTTAGAGCAGTATTGAATCAAAATAGAGTAAAAACCTCAGGGTTTTACCTATGAATCATCACTTTTCCTTCTGTCCTCAAAAAATAGTTTTTGTTTCTTGAATATGCATCAGTGAAAAATATTTTTGTGACTATACGTGTTTTTTGATGCTACTCTGTAATATCATTTCTGTGTGCATGTGTCTATGACTGCTTGCATGATTATAATTAATACAACATTGAATATTAATGATGTGGCTCGAGTGGGAAGGTTGGTGTAACCAACTATCCTATACACTATCCTAGTGATACAACTCCTAAATCGTTCTATATCGAAAGGATTTTGTGCCTGCATCACAAGACCAACATAGACATATTTAAGGTTGTCAAGTCTACATCAGCCTTCACTGAAGCTGGCTGAAGGGAGCCATGTGAAGGTCGAGTACTGCAATGGTAATAAAAAGTCAGAGAAGTCACCACTGCAGGACTGGTGGCACCCAGTGATAGCAGAGCAATAGTGAGAATGGGAGAGGGGTCCCTGACACTGGGTTTGAATTCAGAGGCTAAGAAATTGTTTTACAAATTGAATGTGTGGGAGGAAGACAGGAGAAAACCAGCAGAAAACTAGAGAAAGAGCTGTGAGTGTATCCCTGAGGAAAAACAGCAGGTAGAGCTTTTAGGGAATGTAACGCCCTGGAAAAGTAGGTTTGGAAATTGTGAGTGAGAGAGTTGTGTTCTCATTTGTTTCTGCCTATTCAGAAGACAGAGTTTTGTTGGTCCTTTGCAAAGACACAGGGTTATATCAAGAACTTGTTTCACACCAGACTTCCCTCTAAAAGGAAATATTCCCACAAGTTCCTATTTACTTACTCACTGCTTTGGTCAAAGTGATAACAATATTTAACTCTTAAGGAAAAGTGCCAAAGTGACCTGGGGGAGACTGTTCTTTTGATACTGCCCAGAAGCTTCTTGTGTGTGTGTGCTGGTAATTTTACTGCAATGAGCACTACCACGACGATTGCTCGCAGTTGCCAGCTTTTGATAAATGAGGGCTGGGCACTTGGGGGGATGTTTTAAAAGAGTAGGTCCTGCAGGTAACAGTTTTCCATATTTCAAGCTTTTGTGGAATGTCTAAACTACTTGGCAAAGAGAACAAAGGATTTGCAGTAAGACTTACCTTAAATCACTTCTTTTTAAATAAGTATCACTTTTAAGTAATCACGTCTCTTATTTAATTGTGCAGTGATTCTCTAAAAAGAAAGCTATGCTATTTGATTTACTCCAGTGGCACTTAAACAATACTGATTGCGCTTATTCCCACTTTATAATATATAGAGTAAATACGGCAAAGAAAAGCAGAGATTTTTATTTTGTCTAATTATGGTCCTTCTCTAACAATGTGAACAGGATCAAAAGGTCAACTTGAATGTGAATGTTACTGAGTATGTAGAAAGGACTTGAAAAACAAGTGATAAAGAAAAAGACTCATGACCATGTAATCAATATTGTTAATGGAGCATCCAGCACTCTCTGCAGGAGGCAGCAGGAACTCAATCCAGCTGACCAGATAGAGAGAGGTGTCCGAGGGCCAGCTTAAGTGATATTTGTTAGCCCCTTAGGGCTTTCTCAAATAACCAAACACATGTCAAAGAGGTCTGGACACCTATGTTAGGCAACCGGGCTGAGTCTCAGTTAAACTGCTCCATGTTGTATTGTGAAGAGGACTTTAATTTTGTTCTCCATCTCTGCCTGGTCTCCATCTATGACTCTCAAAGAGGACAGGTCTCCCGTAGGTCTCTTGCCACATCTACCAGCCCCATGCAGGTACCTCAGGCAGCCTAAGCATAACCTATAGCTTTAAACCTCTGTGCCTGGCCAGCTGAATGGAACATCAGTATAGATATCTTAATTTCATCTGTATCTCACCTCAAGTATCTCAGCTCCTGATCACTCAGTGGCAGGTGAGATGCCCAGTGCCATCACTGATAGTTGCCTATCACTGAATTCCTCCTTCCTGACTTATGGTTTGCACAGGAATGCGGGGGTGAAGGAAAAGATGGTCAGGTCAATGTACCTTGTGACATTCCTGAAAGAAGGCAGAGCAGTGAATGGTATTGGGTGAGGGGAGCTAATGATCAGAATGGGCTCTCATTTAATAGTACATCTCTTCTGCAAAAATAAAGCTATGATCTCTGATTTACTGAGGAAACATATCCTTTTGAATGCATTATGTATTGTTTATTTATTTATTTTAAAAATTCTTCTAGTCTTCAAGGCTCAAGTAAATTTAGGGTGTTTATCATGATGAAATGGCATATGTTAAGGCATGGTTCACTCCTATAATGACAATTACTGTTAAATATGTGGTGCATAATAATATGAGGCCAAGGTCAGGTCTAGATCCTCACTCCAACAATGCTGGAAGCTCTCACTGTCAGGCAAAGCTGGCAAAAAAAGGAAGAGAAGTGCATAGTAAGACTGCAGAGCTTCTATCCATGGGTATCTTCCTCTTAATTGTGTTGCAAATTTTTTTCTACATTGGTGATTTAAAACAGGCCTGACAAAAAGAAATCATGCTTTAAAAATTAAGGCAGTAAATAATGGATGCATTACAGGAAGAGCAACACTATAGAGGGACAGCATGCCATTTACTTCCTGCCACCATTTAAAACAAAAGAAGCACAGTCCTAGACAAAATAGGGATAGATAATGTGATAGAAACCATTACAATTAATACCACATCAGTCTGATGGGCAGGAAACATACGAATAGGAAGAAAATGTGACATTTCAAACCACACCAAGAAATCTGGCTGGAACAAAGATGACTTTCTGGAGAGATATTACTGATGTGGAGACCACTCTTTGAAGCTGATTCTTCCATTTGGCGTATTTATAGTTCCATAAAATATTCTTATTGATCTGAGAATGTGGTATTTTCCTTAGGAAAGGGATAATGAGTGTCTAGGTGTCTACTAAATCCTCCAGAGACTTGAGCTGCCTGGATGCTGATTAAGGCTGACACTGCTGGAACACTGACTGTGTTGCTCTGCCTGGCTGCCCACTGTGCCATGTCTTTAAAGATCAGGTTGTAGACCAATTAGTTAATTTTAATTGTGCTTATATTAATTTGAATTAGCCTATCAGGTGTCAGAGTAGCTAAGATAGCTTTTTACTCTCATTCTCAAAATCAGAATCAAAGAATGTCTCATGGAGTGTTTGTATTTGTTTCAGTGTTTTGGAAAGGATGCAAAGCATAAAGTCTTTCTTGTCATAGTCAGAACTGAAAAGAGACTTTAATAGAATGAGGCTTGTAAAGAAACCAGTTTTCTTGTCTCATGGGTGATATTTCTTTTTTATTTTTTTTATTCCATTGCAAAATAAAATAATTGGAATTGTGTATGTGATTTATGAACTTCCATCTCATAATCACAGAACCAGCTAGGTTGGAAAAGACCTTCGAGATCATTGAGTCCAAACTATGGCCTAACACCACCTTGTCAACTAGATCATGTAATATCACCACTAAGTGCCACATTCAGTCTTAAACACCTCCAGGGACAGTGACTCCACCACCTCCCTGGGCAGCCCATCACAAAGTTTAATCACCCTTTCTGTGAAGAACTTCTTCGTAATGTCCAACTAAACCTGGCACAGCTTAAGGCTGGGCTGTGTCTTCTTGTCCCACTGGTGGTTGCGTGGGAGACCAACCCCCACCTGGCTATACCTCCTTCCAGGGAGTTGTAGAGAGTGATAAGGTCCTCCCTGAGCCTCCTGCTTTCCAGCCTAAACATCCTCAGCTCCCTCAGCTGCTCCTCATGAGTCTTGTGCTCCAGACCCTTCACCAGTTCCATTGCCCTTCTCTGGACATGCTCCTGCTTCCCAATGTTCCTCCTAAACTGAGGTGCCCAGAACAGGACAGAGCACTCGAGGTGTGGCCTCACCAGTGCTGAGTACAGCGGAAGAATCACTTCCCCAGTCCTGCTGGCCACAGTGTTGCTGATACAGGCCAGGATGCCATTGGCCTTCTTGGCCACATGGGCACACTGCTGGCTCATGTTCAGCTGCTGTCAATCAGTACCCCCACGTCCCTTTCTGCCTGGCCACTGTCCAGCCACTCTGTCCCCAAGCTGTAGTGCTGCATGGGCCCTCAGTTCCCCTCAGAAGGGAGTCATCTACTACAACTAACTATCCTTCTTTTCTTCTCAATACATGAAGATCCGCCTGACAGACTGAGTGCAACTGGGAGACCCTCCAGATTTTTTTCTCTAGTGTCATTTGCCTGACCCTCTGGATCTAAGGCCTTGTACCTATTCTGTAAAGGCACCTGGGAAGGTAGTGGGGGTCGGGAGGAGATTCTTGTACCTCTGTGAGCAGGGACACATTTCCATTCCTCCTGTCTACAAAGTCTCCTCCTTCTGCCTGATGGCAAGAGGAGTGAGGCTCCTCTGACTCCTGCTGAGCTTCTCTCAGGGTTGGAAGGGTGTAGCCACCATTTCTTTTTCACTGTCCCTAATACTCCTTAGCCTTCCCACTACTTCCTTAAGCTCTGCCACTAGACAGAGCAGGCCATTCACCTGCTCACACTGCACACAGGTGTCTTTTGCACTGTGCTTTTGTGCTAACACCAGCTCAGACACTTGCTGCAGCCACTGACCTGGGCAGCTGTGTGCTTTTTGGGGGGTTCTGTTTGGGTTAGCACACTCTTGCTGGCAGAAGAAGCAGCAAGGTTTTTGACCGTTTGTAAAATATTGCTAGATCTAGTCAAGTTGGGGAAAAAAACCCAAAACCAACAAAAATCAAAACACCCAGTGTCACTTCAGCCTTTTATTGAGGCAGGAAGGGTGTGAGGGGGCGAGATCCAGGCACACCTGGAAGCGACCTTCCAGGAAGTGTCCCTTGTCAAGCCACTCCTGTGGGATTCACAAATCCCTTCACACACACCAGGCACTCCCTGCGAGGTGTATGCACGCAGGCACACGTGCACACACACGCTCCAAGCAACCAGCGGAGACAAAGAGACGGGAGGGGCCCTTCATTTGGCGTTCTGAGGTTTACTGAGGGTCTACACTCAAAAGATGCCAGTGACAAAGAACCACCGACTAGCTCATGCAGAACGTTTTATAGAGGGGTAGAAAGGGGTGGAGTGAGCATCAGGGTCCAATGGGGTGAGGGCCCAGGGGGGGAGATAAGGTGGGGTGACAGGGTTACAACCAATTGGGGAAGGAGAGGGGAGGAGAATGGGAGTTAGGGTCAATGGGGAACCAAACAAGGGAGAACTTTCCAGAACTGGGATAAGGGTTAACAAATGATTGACAAAGGGATTAATGTAATGGGGTGTACACCAACAGGGAGATAAACCAGTGTATTAACTTAGGGAAGAACCATAAGGCAAAACCATAGGGTACACCGAAGCGGGGGAAAACCTTAAAACAATGGCAGTTTCAACAACCGCAACAACTCAGCTAACGCCCAGACAACCACCAAGAGCGGGGAGGGCGGCTGCTCCCTTCCTGCGCAATCTGCCACTCAAGCTGCCCCTGCCATGGCCCTGCTCGCCCGCTCCTGCTCACAGAACTGACTAAATGTCTGCAGATGATCCTGGCACTGTCCCTTGCTCACCTGATAAGAGCAGGCTTTGGCACGCAAGAGTGAGCATAGCAATGTCTTCTAGTGAAACTTTGGCTCCAGATGAGGCTGTCTTAGGCAAAGACATTAATCCTCTTTGCAACTCTTGTTTTCTGTGTGAGTCCCAACAGGGTATTTGGAAGATTCCCCTACTTCCAGTGCTTTGAGTCTGTATTCAGTGCCTTGTAAGTGTGATGCAGTGAGGTTGTCTATGCATTTCGGCTGAAGTTCTCAGCTTCTGAGTATATGATTCTTTTGGGGTCAAACAGTTTATGTGGTGACATGGATTCTACCAGAAAGTCAGCAGAAAAAGTCTGCTTCTTTTTTCTGGGAAGATAGGTAGGTGTGAAACTGTGTTAACTTTGGTGCTGTAAAAAGACCTAGGATCAAATTCTGTCTTCTTTAAGATTGTATTCCACTGGCTACTGACATATTTTATCCTGTATTTTGCATATTCTGCTTATCATTGTGAATCCCACAGTGAATGACGTTGCTGATATCCTGTGGATGGAGAAGATCACACATAAACCTGCTGAATACCATACCCCTGTAGGTGAGGGATATCTAGTTTTCATTCTGTTCTAACTTCATGGAATCCCATGAAGCTAAGCCAGCAAAACTGTCCACGATATTTAGCTTATTAAGAGTGATCAAAGCAATGGAGCTTGCTTTGAGATACTTGGGTTGTATTTTCTGATAAAATTTTGCAGTTTTCGCTACCCAAACTTTGGAACATAAATCACGGCTTGAACCAAAAGCAGTTTGTGACATTACAAAAGTACAAATATATCTCTTTCTCTGTGAAGAAAAGAAAAGGGTAACAGTTACCTTTTTTTTTTTCCTTGCGTACTAAACCTCGTTTATGCTGACAAAAATTATTCTTCTCATTGATAATGAGGTAAATAAATTTTTACAATATAATTTTCTGCCTGGGAAGAGATTCAGTTGCAAAATGCAATAAATTAATTCACTTGCATGGAAATTTTTCATAAATGGTTGTGAAATCTAGGCCCATGGTGTGAAATGATTCACAGAGCCACTAGAGGATGTTTTGAAGATGGGTTTGTAGCTGAACTTGACTCATAGGTAAGAGATGTTTTAACTGTACCTTCAGATTACTGTTTAAACTACTAAGCAGAAAGTCTTTTGCTAAAGTACTGATAAATCTCACATGATAAATTCATTTTCAGAGGATTTTTCTCTTTGAATTCAAAATAACAAGGGCCAAATCCATTAAGAAATCTAAGAAGCTGCAGTGCAGAAGCATCTCCAAGATCTCAGCAGGTGGAAAATACAAACATTCAGGGTCCTGCATGGACCTTGAGGAAGGCTGAAGATAATGGCCCCAGCCCCAGGCTGCAGCACACTTCTATTCAGCATAGACAAACCACAGGCAAATAAAGCTGTATTAAAATCCAGGAGTGTTTCAATTTGCATGTGTTTGTCAATAAACACTAGTGACAAAGAAAATCCAAGTGGCATTGTTGATGTCACACCCCTTTCACAGAAAGCATATGTGATAGAAAAGTAAGAGGGTCATGTGCCAGCTATATCTCTTGAAAGCCCCATAGTTCTGGATGCTTTTCTGAGCCAGTAATACTGCTGTGTAATTTGTTCTACATCTGTTGTTGAAATGGCTTTACTTAAATTTTTCATTTATCCACATTCATCTGTTTTAAAGCTTGTGTTAAACCTTGCCCACTTACAGAACTGCTCTGCCAGTAAGGTGACTTTAGTGAGTATGGGCAGTATTTCACTAAATAGAATTTGTGAGATTCTAAGAAGGGAAGTTTCAGCATCTTAAGAATATAAATGTTTCAGGATTATGGTAATAATAAGGTGTGACATAAGACATGCTCTGATGCACTGGGAAATAGTGAGGAACAAGTTTATGATTCCAGAAGGTATTACTGAAGAGGGATCCAGTTCCCATATATCTTCTCCTTGACTATGGGAGCAGAATTATGTGAGGATGGAGAGAAGCCCAGTCTGAGCTCCTACCAGCATGAGTTGGCTCAGGATACCTTCCCTCAGAGCAAGGTCAAACATATTCAGAAGACAGCATCTCACAGAGAGGCAAGCTGCCATTTGGGCCAACATCTGGGAAATGGGCCAAAGACCACAGCTTGGTCAGAAGGGGGCTGTGGGTTACCAGCAAACCAGACCCCTGACAGCATCATGGCATCTGCATAATCTGGAGATCCTGGGTGGTTACTAAGCTCTGCAGATCTGGAGCAAACAACCTTGTGGGGCTTGTTGCCTAATCTACAGAGCTAAAAGCAACCTGGAAAAAAAGAGTAGGCAAAGAGGAGAAGTGCGTGCTTTTCCAAGCTCTGCATGAGATACCTTGGAGGGTTTAATTTGGATGCCAGCTGTAGATTAGGTTTTTAGCAGCTACAATTTTCAAAGAAACAAATTAAAGCTACAGCAAACTGGTCTGAGAGCCTTTTTCCCCTCAAACCTTGCTGTTGCTTTATTTATTTAGTCTTGTCTCTCTTTCCACCTATCATTGTGTCAGGTTTAATAGGGCTTGAAAATAAGACATCAGAAAACACTAGTGGCAAATCTGATCTATGTGTGATTAGCCCTTGGCTACATTACCTTCAAATTGAAATATATAAACAACATATAGATGTTACATGAGTATTCTGACCATAAACAGCTTCAGGTTCAGTAATGTAAAACAAAGCTGGAAACCACCATATGGTCACAGATACAGTTAGCAATGTTTAAAAAATCTCTGCATTTTGTATTACCATGCAGTGGGGAAAAAAGGCTTAAAGTAACCTTTAGAATATCAATCTGAAGAGCAAATTATAAACATTTTACATGCGTTGAATAAAAAATGTTGTTCCTCTAAGCCATATTTCACATACTAATTTTGCATACATCTCATTGTGTAATATTAGTAGGAAAAAATTCTTGAAGTCTGAAAGACTATTGATAAATAATTTGGCTAAAAAAGTAATTATTCTCAGGACCTTTTTCTTTAAAATATGTTATTTGCTTAGAATGGCTCTTACATTGTTAGCACAAACATAATGAAATAATGGTTCATTTAATGGGCTAATGTATTTTACAAACTTTCTTTTAAAAAAAAATATCACTGCTGAGGGTAAAATAGTATAATAAGGTTAATGAGTAAAGAAATAACACAGAACTGCTTTTATCATACTTAGCATGTCTAAATCACAAAACAGGCAAAACAGATGCTTTGGAATGCAGCCGAGGAGTTGATCAGTAGAAGCTGATTATCTATTAATGAGAGGTTTTTAGTGGTGTACCCTAGTGTAAAAATCACTAGACTCCATTCAGGCAGTCATCAGTTGCAAATGCCATGTATATGAATCACTTGATTGATGTACAAAATTCAAAACAGATTTCCCCTGGTGCCCTATGGGTTGTCATGCACTGATGATCTCCTATCTGTTTATGTTAATGAAACAGGGTTTTTCAGTAAGTAAATATGTGTAGTATTTAATTAAACTCACTGCTGAGTTCTGTGTGAAAATGTAGCCCCATTGTTCAGAAGTACTGTTTGACTGCAGTTCTTTGTTTTCACCCCAGTTTTCCTTCCCGGCTGCCTCAGACCCCTGTCTGAAGAGCAGCTGGGTTTGTCCCACTGCAAGATGTTGTGAGCATCAGGATGCTGTGCTGTGGAAACACTGCCAACACAGACCCCATTCCCACTCCTGCACCACTGCCCTCAAGAAGAAGGTGCCTTTGACTTCAGTAATGGCAGGAACAAACCTCAGGTTCCCATCACCAGCCCCACAGTCAGCAGGACTGCAAACAGGAATCTTCTGCAAACTGCTCTGCTGCTGACTCCCTTTGGGGTGTATGCAGTAACTGGGGAACTGTTCTTTTGTTACCACATTTAGGAGACAAATATTTTTTTAAAGTATTTTGAAACTGAATGGTTAAAACAGTTTTATGAAAATAAGTGTTATTATTAGACCAGTAGTAAAAGCTCCTGATTCCTACTTCAATTCCTACATATGGGCAGGACAATGCAAAAGAACCATGAACAGAATAAAAATCAGGCTTAAGGTAGAAGCTTGTAAAACTAGTTCCCTCAGCTCAAACAAAGATCTTATGCCTTTTTCTAAAGAGGAAGCAAGATTATATTACTATTACTATTATTCTATTATTATTAATTATTATTATTATTTCATCTCACTGCTTTTTTTTTTTTTTTTTGTCGTCGTGATGATTATTTTCATGAACAGAAACAGAGTAGTTGCTGATATGCTCTGCAGCACTCACAGTAAGTCCTGGCATGATTCCTGGCTTTTTTTATTGAAGAGCTGGTTAATAGTTTACATTTATTAGTGGCTGCTTGCCCTTTACTGCAGCATGTGTTTGCAATTTAATGCTGCCATGTATCAATAGTATTTGCATGTTTGGTATTTTATTAGGCACCAGCAGTGCTCATGCATTTTATTTAGACCATCCTATAACTTTCCCTCTCTGCTTCTGGGACTGTACATAGGAAAGGCTCAGTGTAACTGTTCCCTTCTTCACAATTCCAAGAGTCCAAATATTGCAAAGGCCCCATCTAGTTCAGATTTCTCCTCCTCTTCCTATCTGGTAAGATATCAAGGATCTTTCCTGGACTAATAGGGTTAGGAATACTTTGCTGAATATGATCTTTTCTCTTGTGGCATCATTAATCCACTGAGAAAGCAATTTAAATGGAATGCTGGATCCTGCTTCGGCTGTTTTATCTGGTTTTTTTTCTGAGGTTCAATACAGAGGGGGACTCAGAATCCAACTGACTGAAGTTATTGTTATATTCATGAAGAGCTGCTCTTTCTGCCATAGTCTCACTAACATAAATAAGTATTTCAGAAATCCTACTTGCTTGTGGTTTTTTTTTCCTAAACAACAAAAAAGATTTTCAGTGTACTCCAGATCAGTGGTACACAGCACATGACCAAGGGAAGCAGAAAAGCCACCCTGAGCCGTGGCTGTGCCTACGCTCTGTCAATATGTGTGATAACGATGGCTTTGTTCCTACAGACAGCAGACCTTTCCCCTAAATGAATAAACATGCTATCAACAGGTCCTTCTCTCAAGCTGCAAAACTTCTGCTTTCACAGAAATGGAGGAAAACATCTCCAAAGGATTTATATTCTCTTTTTAGAAGTACAGTAAAAGCACCAAGTTTAAGATTAGCATCAGTTCAATTCACTTGTTGAGTTACTACCTACCATCAGATTCGTGGGGACTTTGTAATCTGCTTAGAGATTGCTGGGCAGAGCTGGAGAAAATGTGTGGAATATTACTTGCAAAGTAGTCTTCAAATTAAATTCCCCAAATTGCCTTTTGCTGTGTTTTTTTAATTACCTACCAGTCTTGTTTACAAACCTTCATGCAAATTGCATATCAAAACATGGTTTTTTATGAGGAAAACAACCAAACCTACAAGTTCTTTCATATAAAATGGAATATTTTTTACCTGTTGAATGCATTCTCTATTTCCAGGCCCTGAGCTGTCATGAAACTGACTTACGTGTCTTAAGGCTGTGGTGATATTTTTTTTTGAAAGATCATAGAGTTCTTTAGTGTTCATTTATCTGATTTCAGAGTTCTCTAGTATTCACATTTCTAAGATTTACCTGTGTTCTTAATGAAGAAATCATTAAATTTGGGAACTTCTGAAACCTCATGAAGTCGATACTAAAACCTCCACTGATTTTTTTATGCAGCCCAGGTTTTTCCCCATGTGAAATCAAATATTTAATCAAATGTTGTATTACTGTAAAAAAAATATGGCAAAATGAGAACAGCTGTGAGTACATCTATAAAGGTTTTTGGGACTGGATGGCCACAGTCTGTATCTAGAACCTAAGGCATGAAAGAGCTGAAAACATGCTTTTTTCTTTTTGGTCCCCCTAACTCCATGCTACAGAGATTTACAGTCTAAATGATTCTCCATGAAGATTCTTAATACAGGACCTGAACAGAGAGATAATAGTCTCATCTTCTAGTTTACGCTTTAAACAAAGGATAACAGCAAGAGTTACACTAAATAGTCATGCTTAAAATAGTTGTGTTTAAAAAATTAAATAGTTGTGTTTAAAAGCTTTGATTTAAATTCAGCCTCCACACATGATGTTTCTATGTTACTCTCGTGACAACCTTCAGCTGAGTACCCCAGCCAATTAAGGTATTCTCAGGTGGCTCTCCTACAGTCTCTCATCTCAAAAGTGTTTCCTATCTAACTAGTGTAATCATCACGGCATCTGTCACAGGAATATGAACCACTGTGGGAATGAGGATGTTTCTAGTGGGAAAAAACCCCCACACCTGTGGGGATGTTAAGTAAGAGTGGTGAGAGAGTCATTGGCAAACCTATCACCTTGAGAAACAGATTTTTTTTTTTAATGAACTTTTTGGCTAACATTACACAGAGCTAAAATAAATTTACTCTGTCTTATGAGGAATAAAAACCTTTGCTGCAGAAAAGACCAAATTTGTTGCAAATGAATAAGAATGATTTGTCCATTCCTCTAACAGGATGCTGCTCTTATGACAGTGAAAGGTCTTCAGCATCATCTTCTTCATCATTGCCTGTAATGGGGATATGGCAATTTGAGGCAGAAATTAAAAGTGCCTGGTCCTTCATGGGTGAAAGAAATTCCACTGGGAAAAGACAGTAATTCAGAACAAACTCCTAAATTTCTTACAAGTTGCCTTAAGTCAATATGGTAACCAAATGAAATTTTCCATGAGTGCAAGATTAGAATGATGGAAAAAACTACTGCTTCTTGATGAGCTTGTATTTTATAGGAGCCTGTTTTTTTAACAGGTCAAAGTATGCAGGAAAGTGAAATAAATTAACAATCCCATAGATGTGTCCTTGTCTGACAGGATGTTGCCAGTCTGGAGATGGGATTTAATTCTACTTTTGTTCAGTATATATTTATTGGAATTTCATATATGCAAGCATAAAAGCATATATACACTCTGAAGCTCTGTGTTTTTAGGTTGGGCCTTGAAGAATTATTTTGTGCTTAGCTGCTCTTTGATTTAGAGTAGCATGAGTCACACACACACACAGAAGGAAAAGGCATCTTGTGTGTTTAATCTCTATGTTCATAATGGTAAGGAACGGTAAAAGCGTTATTTGCAAGAATTGCATTAGTTGAAAGAAGAAGAGCAAGAGGAGACTGATTTAGAACAACAAAGACATTCCTGTTTAGTGTGGTCTGTGCCTTGAAGAGTTTGTATCTTACATAACTGAATAATTAGACCCTGCCTCTATTGTTTAAGATCAGGAACACAGGGAATGACAATTGTCATGGGTGTCCTAGGTATCCACAGGACAGGACTTTGTGTCTCTGGAGTGTCTATCTAGCAGCTGCACCATAAAAATGATGAAGAGGGTGACTTCCACGCTCTGACTTCCAGAAGGAGAGACATGAGTTGGCACAGCTCTGTTAAGTGCTGCAGGAAACTGGGGAGGCTCCTGATGGCTGGATTGTGCAGACAGCACAAGAATAAACATAAAATAATAAATTGCTTTATTTTTCTTATCAGGAAGATAATACAATTGCTTTGGATTCTTAAGTTTTTAAGGCAGTTGTGAAGCTTTAGAAAGAGAATCTGAGATGATGGCCTGCTGAAATATTTCATTTTGATTGAAAGAATCATTCAAATTTACAGTCCTCACTGAATCATTCTCCTAGACTTTCCATAAAAGGTGTATCATAATGATCTTAATTTTTTAGTCTTTATTTCTTTGAGTGGCTTTTCATCTGATAGAGAAGCAACAGCTTTTTTAAAAGTGCCATGAGAGAAATTATCTCTTTCAGACTGTCTGCATTAGAGGGCAGTCCCCAGGCACGAAGGAAGAGAGAGATGCTCTAACTGTTGCTGGTGGCCAAGGTGCAGCCTGCATCTGTCTTTACAGGGAACAGATCATTAGGTTTGTGAGTCAAGGCAAGGTCTGTGAGTGCAGATGTGTGCACAACTGAGAGCAAGGGACCGGAACGTGCACAGAATGTCTCATATCCTCCACATAACCGGCAGCTACCGAGCATCCTCTTGTGTACTGTAGAAACTATATCAAAAGAAATATTTTCCACCTACGTCTCTGGTGTACTGGCCTGTCCCTACTGTGATGTTGCAGTTATTCCTGACCAAGTGAGTAGATGTGAGAAGAAATCTAATTACCTTTTTTGTCACAAAATGGATAGAAATTGGCAGAATTGGAGGAATGTTCTGATAAATCAGCTTCTTCTAATCATTCTGTTAAAACCAACACTGTTTTGTTGGGACAGGTCAGAACAATTTTAGAAAAGTTCTCCCAGATGATTTCAATCTTAATTTTTTTTCAGTATGATGTTCCAGTTTGAAGAATGCAAATACTTTAAATTAAATTAGTTGTAATAATTAGCAACATCAACAAAGAGTAGTCAAGGTGAAAGCAAATGTTTGAACTAAACACAACAAAAATATTGTGGAAAAAACAGGAGTTTAGCATATCTTAAATTTTGATCTGTGTAGTAATTTGGGGAAAATAGCAAACAAAAAGAATGTAAAACACAGGAAAAGTGGTTTTTGTCTCAATGCATGAATGTGTTTTTGAATATTTCTTGTCTAGTTTTTTATTTTGGGGAGTTCCCCTAAAACCCCTCCTAAAACCATTCTGATTATAATGCAAATGGTACACAACTGGGATGCATTTCTCACTGTCTCTATGTATCTAATCTCCGTCACCGTAGTTGATTTGCTAGTATCTTTCTTCATATTTAGTAAGATCGTATCAACGAGGAAACTGTCTGACAGTGTCAAACTCAATTTTAATACAGGCTCCTTTTCATCACAGGCAGCTGGAATGTACATGGTGCTGCTCCAGATTTCTGCAAACATTGCTCAGCTTCTTTCAGTGATGCCAGACTCTTTTGAGGCTGAGCCATAGGAAGCCAAATATTGGCTCCACAGTGATGCTGTAAGAGGAGACTGTAGAAGTTGTGGATCCTTTTTACTCAGCCTACTTGTACTATTTCTTGTGAGATGCTGGGAATCAAATTCCAAGGAAATGCCAAGTGTAGACGTTTGTACATAAATACCTTTTCAAGGATGTTGGGCTATAACCTTGACCTCTTTGACTTTCCGCACAGAGCTGAGCTCTTTTAGGCCCAGGTTTCATGAATTGGCTCTGATATTTTAGAAACTTTCCTATGGCCTACTTCTCTGCAAGGCTCAGAGACACAGACAGGATAAAATCCATTTCAGTTAATGTTGTGTGTGGTGTAGATGTTTGTGTTAAAGCTAATCACTGGGTAACTTTTATAATCAATGCAGAGAAATGGGCTCCTCTAGTGCACGATCCATCTTATCCCAAGATATAAATAAGTAGAATAGACTAATTGCACCTTGCAGATGCCTGTTTCTCCCCATTGACTGTAGGAAGAGGTTAGATTGCAAGATGCTCTAAACGTAGAAGAAGTGAGTATTGCTGAAGAAGTCTTCCAGCACTGCAGTGAAGACAGTTTTTTCTCCTTATCTGGCTTTGGCAGTACTCCAGATGTAGATTCATGCCTCACATTTGATGGTGCAGTGTTCAAGAAGGTTTTCACAAAAGTCTTGCAGCAGGAGTTATCACAGTGTATTCCCAGGAGAAGTTGTAGTCCATTTCCCTGGCCACAGTGGAGGTCTGGTGGACTAGGTTATAAACCTAATCTGAATACAGTACTATTAGTGCTACTATTTGTGCTTTGAATTTTAAGTCACTGGTGTTACCACCTTATTTTGTAAAGCTTATTATCAAAAAAGTTGTTGGAGAAGTTTGAAGCCTAAATTGGGCTCAAAAGGTTCCCTTAATGTTATCTTTTTAAAAGAAATAAAATGTGAGGGTGAACTTGTGTACACATATACACAAATTCTAAAGAAAAGGGGTTTTTTAGCATAGCTACTTCTACAGCTGAACTAGAGCACAATGCCTGAGGAAATCTATAGTCGTGGGTTATATTATCTGAAGATACTTTTCCACTGAAGGCTCATTTATTATAAGACCTAATGTAAAATAATGAATATTTGCTTTAAGTCAGGTCAGGACCAGAACTTATCTCCCAGGGAATATGTGTAATTTTCGTGATAACCAGAAAAGACTTTCTTCCTCTGGAGTGAACTCCACTGGATTTAGTGCTGCATTAGTACGGTGAGCATCTGAGCTGGGCTTATTGGTAATTTAACTTCTCTTCAGCAGAGCATGAGGGTGTTTCTTTTCTTAAACATGCATGTAGTAGCAGAGATTGATTTAAATGGAACTATTCAAGAAATCAAGATGAAAATTATTTCTGCTTATTTCACAGATCTAATACTTCTTATTTTAGAGGAATAGGCTTTTCTGAAAATTGGATTTTAAGACCACAATAATAATTTTTAGTTCTAACCATCGATCTCAAAGTATTACATAAATATTAGTACTAATAGAACTAGTATCAGGGAAATGTAGCTGCCCATCAAAATTAATTTTATGAGAAAAAATTATGCCATTTACATTTGGATTAAGCTTGTAAATGTGTAGAAGGGTTCTTGTACACTTAAGATTCTGTATACCTCAAATTACTTTCATTATACTTTTTTCTATACTCTAGCCACAAGATAGGAAAAGCTTTCAGGTTTCAATTTTTGCTCCAGTTCAATAATTCACCATAAATGCTCTAACCCTCTGGGTTGTTTTTATGCAGCTTGAAGAAGAGGAATCTCACGCCACAGGTTTAGCACCTCTCACTTGGAGAAAGGCTTTATATGGAGGTCTCCTGGTGAGTAGTCCTGGCACAAAGGGTTGTAGTGAATGGGGTGACATCAGACTGGCTTCCTGTCACTAGGGGGGTTCCACAGGACTCCATCCCCAGCCCTGTGCTGTTCAACATCTTCATAAACAACTTGGATGCAGGAAGAAATAGTAAGTAAGTTTGCTGATGATACTAAACTGGGAGGAGCCGTCAAGTCCCTTAAGTGCAGAGAGGCCCTGCACAGATATCTTAACAAATTAGAGAGATGGGCAATCACCAACTCTATGAATTTAACAAGGACAAGGGCTAGATTCTGTACCTGGGATGGGGCAACTCTGGGTGTGTGTACAGACTGGGGAGTGAGAAGCTGGAAAGCAGCACCTTGGAAAGAGCCCTGGGGGTCCTGGTCGATGGCAAGTTGAACATGAGTCAGCAGTGCCCTGGTAGCCAGGAGGGCCAACCCTGTCCTGGGGGGCATCAGGCACAGCATGGCCAGCCGGGCAAGGGAGGGGATTGTCCCGCTCTGCTCTGCACTGGGGCAGCCTCAACTCGAGTGCTGGGGACAGTTTTGGGTGCCTCCATATAAGAAAGACATTAAACTGTTAGAGAGAGTCCAAAGGAGAACAATGGAGATAGTGAAGGGCCTTGAGGGGAAGCTGTATGAGGAGCAGCTGAGGTCACTTGGTCTGTTCAGCCTGGAGAAGAGGGAACTGAGGGGACACCTCATTGCAGTTACAACTTCCTCATGAGGGGAGGAGGAGGGACAGACACTGATCTCTTCACTCTTGTGACCAGTGACAGGATCTGAGGGAATAGCCTGAAGCTGAGTCAGGGAAGGTTTAAGTTGGATATCAGGAAAAAGTGTTTCACCCAGGGGGTGGTTGGGCACTGGAACAGGCTCCCCAGGGAGCCTGTGGTGGTCACAGCACCAAACCTGACAGAGTTCAGGAAGCATTTGGACAATATTCTGGCACGTCGTGTGACTCCTGGGGTATCCTGCACACGGCCATTAGTTGGACTTGATGATCCTGATGGGTCCCTTCCAGCTCAGCATATTCTGTGATTCTATGATTGATGCCTGAAGATTTTTAGCTTTTTTATATATTTGTAGTTTATAGATTTTAATATATGTAGCTGTACAGTTGCTAGCACTTTCTCACTTATTTCTCACCTCTCTCACATTTTAGAACAATAGTTAAATGTTCTCACATTTTTGCTACAAGTTTTGTCTTTGTCCAAGGAAAGGAATTTTTAATAAGGACTCGTTGTTTTCCACCAAACTTCATATACATAACAAGATGTAGGGCAGAAGCCCATGGAAAAACCCCAATAGGGGCAGGTCCAAAAGGTGGGCTGCTGGAGCAACTGTTCCTCGTATTGAACAACCTTACCAAAATATGCTAAATAGTTAAACTTATAAAAACTGTATGAATCTCTTTCTGGGTGTTTACTTTTTACCACACTGTGCATCTGAAAACTTTCATTAAATACCCACCTTTATGTTACCCTCCTGATTGTTTGGAAAGTTTTTTTCCTTGTTTTAGGCATCATGATTTTGAAGTGGATACTTAGATCACAAGGGTGTCCAGTTGGTGAATTCCAATTGAAACTGGATATAGCAAGAGTCTGAATATATTTGAAAGCTTGAAGTAGAAAGACTTGTGTGCCTGATGCCTGCAAAATAATACAGATGCTCCACCTGTGTCTCCCAAGAGACACTCACAAGTAATTGATTTCTCTTTTACTTCTGCTGGTAATAGTAGAAAATGGTAGAAAATTGTGCTTAGTATGGTCAGTTTTCAAAATGCTTGCTTGACTGAAATTAATTAGATATCACAACATCCTCAGAATAACTTACTCTTCTCTGTTTATTAGCTAGTAAACTGAAAGGACGGACTGAAATTACTTTGCCGAAGCCACACATCAAGTCAAGATTAGAACTTGTATTTCCACATTCTCAATTTTGTGCTGTAACAGCCTGATTATCCTGCCAGCAGTTTATCACCTTGCCAGTGCAGTACTGCTCCCCTAGGTCTCCTTCTTCCTAATAGTGGTTAACTTTCAGACCCTGTTAAATGCTCACTGGAAATGTGGATCAGGGGGATTGGCCAAAACTGTTACCCTGGCTTTTTTTTTTAGACAGATTTTAAAAATAACATAATTTTTTAATTCTGTGGACACCTAGAGCTACATTGTACATCCAAATTAAGGTAGACCTGAATTCTTCAGAGTTGTTAAGTATCACAATGCTTCATTAAATATGTGGATGTGTTTATTGTTGGTGAGCATCCCTGTAAACCAAGAAACTTTTATTTAGCTGTCTGAAGGCAGGCACTTAAGCCTAAAAGTCAAGACCTGATTTTTAAGTGATAAGACTCATTATCAAGCAAGAAAATAGTTTTCTATATAGTATGTTTCAGAGTAGTGCTGAGAGAATTTCTTTTTTTAAAGCAGAAAAGACAGATTTCCAATATGTGGTGTCATGTTTTTAAATCAGTGAACTAAGAATAAATGTGAAGTTTTTTCTTAGATGAATTTAGTTTGTCCCTGGACTTGGTAGGCAACACAGGATGCCTGTTCTTATGAGAACAAGGAATATATGTGAGATGTATTCTTTTAGATGCAATGAGGCCATTCGTTAACGTTTTCCCAAAAAAGCACTGTAACCTATATCAGTTATGGCGACTGGCGTTCACTGTATTAGGCTGACCCACTCCTAGTACAGCAGTTCAGTAAAAAGAAGGAAACCACATGAATCCAGTGGAAGTTCAAATTCAGAATTATAACCCCTATGTATTAATGAACAAAAAAGATAATGCTAGATGAAAAAAAAGGATAATTTGGTTTCTGTCCTGTACCTGCTTAGGAAAGATGAGAAGCCCAAGGTTTTAAGGCAGAAGCATGATAGAATATTATAAGTGGACCCTCAGCTCTGATAGACTGACAAGGAAAGAATAAGCACCCTTGAAGTCACTAAAGAAAATTCTAACAAAACTCTCACACCCCTTGGGTCTGTGGGATGACAGTAATAAATGTCATTTCTCTTTCTCCTGCCATCAGATGTTCAGTTAAAGACCTGACAGGTTGCCTTTCACAAAACAACAGGTTAAGTATGTGTGTTTTACTTGTGCTGTTCTTTACAAGAGGCAGTTATGAGCAAAGGAGTTTTTTACATGTTTATCTGTCCCAACCACACCAGGCACTCTTGGTGAAAAAAACCCTGAAATAGTAAAAAAATGAGTATAAATATAGTCATATTCATTAGGAAATTAATCATGAAAAAAATCAGGGTCAGGACCCAGGAGCAACTACACCACAGCTGCTGGTACCAGTGGCACCAGTGGAGAAAAGCCACAGGACAGAGACCTGATGCAAAAAGTCAGTCACCAGGACCCAACCCAGGGCTCAGACAGCTGTAGTGCAAGAGAACAAAAGAGTGGGAGGAGGAGAGGGTTGTACCCACACAGTGCCAGGCTTTGCAAGAAGGAAAAAGAGTTTATGCTATGTTATTTTTCGTGTATTACTCTCCCCCTGTTTACCGGACCATATGAACTCTCTGTGTTAACTCCTTCCTCTGGGCTATGTAAGGACAGCTGTACTTAACAGATTAAAGTAATGGTTAGACCTCTCCATCGTGCCTCAGCTGCAGTGAATTTCCCCACTGGCAGTGCTGGCAGCCCAGTGACATGGCAGCAGCCCCCGTCAGACCATGCCCCTGGGACTGCCCTGTGTGTGGAGGCAGTGTGAAGCATGGGAACAGCCCTGCTGACGGATCTGAAACCTGGGACAGGGCTGCCAGGCCAATTTCACCATGTCAAAACGGGATTTTGTCGAAGACAATGAGAATCTGTGATTAAATCATCTCCATTTCATTATGATACCTGAACAAATCCAGCCAAGCAGAGTACATGGTCTTACTGTGGTGCATTTACTGGATCAGGCAACACCTTTTCCACTATCACACCCTTGGCACAGGTGCAAGGAGGGGAGATCTGACCACCACAATCCAGCTTTTTCTGTCCCCCACTTGCAAGCAGCATTACTGTAAACACAGCTATAAGGAGAGCATATAAAGCAGCCATGTAATTACAGTGACTTAGTGGTCCTTTGCAGGGTGAATATAATTAACTGTGGGTACACAGCAGCACATCCTCACTGCATGCAAAACAAGGCAGAAGATTGTGGCACATGGCAGCAGACTGGCTGCCCCAAGGATACTTACTGCTATTTGTCAGAACTTCCCAGGATGATGGCTAGTGAGCTCTTTACACCCTCCATTATAGAAATGACTTATTTCTCAGCATTACTGAAATAAAGGAAAATCTAATTATCTAAAGGTTCCTTCCACTGCCCTGTGTTTTAAATAATCTTGCACATAGGAATTTTACCTGTTTCCCGAATCCTTGTTAAGACAGTCTGATTTGATTTGAAAGCAGAAAATTCAGTGATTAGATATACTGGTATTTTAAATGAAATCACATCCGTATCTGTGCATCCCTTTTAGGTTTACTTATTGTCATACCTAAATAAATGTGGCTAGATATTGCAGGCAAACAAACATCCAGATAATGCTTTACATCCAAGGTCTTCTTTCAAAGGGTCTGCTTATTCAATGAGGCATTAGAATCAGATATCTGATTTGTCATGGCCTATCAATATGTGTCAGGATAAATTGTGAGCCAACCTAAATCAGCATAGTTCCATGTTACCTGTGGACCATGGACCAAAGCTGACTTCAACAAGGGGAGAATCTGCCTCACTGCTATTTCAGGCCTTGCAATAAGTTGCTTATGAAAGAGCTCCTAGCCAAGAATTATTCACAGGAATTGGAAAATAACTTCAAACATAAAATAAATCAGACAGAATAGAACTCTCTCTGCATTCAGTCTGTGAACACAACTCAGAATTCACCATTTCTGAGAGAAGCTTGCATTAGGCAGAAGTGTCTGCCAGAGCACTATCTCTGCTGGGCAGCAATATCATTGCCCCATTCCAATAAGTTAATGGTCAGGGCATTCTTACAGGTGCTGGGAAACATGGATTCAATTTCAAATACACTGGAGATGACAGTGACACAGTGTCACAGTCTCCCTGTGACACAGCCAGCAGCTGGACAGGTTCCCACACGTTCCCTCAGTAATACAATGAGTTGGTTTCAGTGTGCTGTGTTAAAATCTTTAGGTGTGTTATAGTTGACTTACAGCAAAGATAGGAACCTGTATTCTTTTACTGGGATGCTGAGGTATTTTACAAAAAAATCCAAATTCTCTCTTATTTTGTCAGGATATTTGGCAACTGTATTGTAGCAGCTGCCTCACAGGCTTTGGTCCCAAATGGACTATCCAGAGGTGCCCAACTCCTACTAAAATCTAGGTCATCCATAGTTGCTATTGGCTTCTTCTGTCCAAACTGCCCTTCAAGGCCATTGCAGCATTATTTCCAGATTAATATAAATAAAAAATCTAAGTCTACTTTTCTTAAAATTCCTATAAACACTTCAGTTCAGAATAACTTCACCAAGGTAACAGGACTAAAACAATTTGAATAAGCAGGTTTCTTATTTGCAAACTAACTTCTCCTTCCTGTGACTATCACTTCACTGAAGTGAGTTGATGACTTTTGACTTCCACTACCACAAATTATCCATTTTCAATCCAACCACATTTATTATGTCTATTTAAACATCAAGTACACATTTATCTGAAGCCAATGGCACTTTCTCCTTACTGTGAATTCTAGTGTGCGGAGAAAAGAAAAAAAGACTGATCTCAAGCTTAGAAAATCCAAACACTGAGAAAAAAAAATTCTTTCAATGGAGGGCCATCTGATATCTCAAGAAATAAGTTCTGTATCTCTTCATTCTGCTTTTGTGCCCTTGTCTAGTGCTCAAGTTACTTATACAGTGAACTCTGTATTTCTATACATGACTAGGTTTCTTCTTTTTTCCTTTTTTTCTGATGTCTTATTGTGAGGTGCCAGTTAAAATTCTCTTAAAAATCAGAAACTCATACCATATGTGACCTTTCTTTATTTTCCATAACAAAGGCATCTGCCGTTTGACCTTGTCATCTAGACATTTGTCGCTGTCAGCTTGGGATTCCAGAAAGGTTTTCATTTTCTTTGAGACGCTGTCCCTCTCACTTTGGCAGTGAACCAATTCTTGAGAGGTCAGCATGGGCTATTGACACTTTCCCTCACCACAGACCAAAATTGTAAATGTCTTTTGCAAATAAAATGCTGCATCAAATACTGCATCTGTCTCATGATGTTCTGCCTCCTAGGGAGAAAATCTTTCAAAAAGTGAAAAGCCAAATCAAATGAATCAAGAAATCTATCAGCTCAGTGAGAGTTGCTATATGGAATTTTCTGGCCTGCATCATGCAGGAAGACAGACTAGGATGGTCTAAGAGGTGTTTTCACCTTAAAACTGATGTCTCTATCAGCCATTTCAGCAGAATCACCTGAAATTGCATCAGTTGAGGTTCTGACCCATTTCTTTCTCTATCCTTTTTGTTCCTGGAGAAGGAATGGTTTCTATGCCTGTAACTCCATGTAGTACCTTTAATTTTTTTCCTTCTTAAAGGTAAAAGAAAATTTCCCCATGCTCTGATACACTAAGCTTAATTATTCTCCAAAAATCAGTAAGTTTTTTGAAAGGCAAAAGGAACAGATAAATAAAAAGGTCACAGATTTATCCTGTATTGCCTCTCATGAAGCACAGTGTGCCTTACACCTTCTGGAAACTTATTGTTTACTCAGTTAGTATGTTACACACATTTTGTCTCAGCATTCCTTTTGCCCAGATTATAATAGTATTCTGTTCTCAGTTACAAAGATGTGATCTTGAAATGGCTTATAGTGGGATACTTAGATTTATTTTTAACATGCTTAAATATTTCAAATGCACTAAGAATTATAAATCAAGCAGACTAACAGGCTAGACTAACAGTTATTCACAGAAGATTTGAAAATAAATTCTTCACTCTGTAGACTTCCAGAGACAAACACATGCACACATATACATATTTTACATACAGTAAATATCATGGAATAAAACTGAATTAATCATTTAAAAATACAATTTAAGATGAGAAAAAATGTTAATGCTATAGTTGTCCCCTAAATAAATTGCACAAATTCTATAGTCAAAGTTAAATGTAGAAGAAATAAAAGGAAGGGAAATGCACAGTTAAGGCATCCAGATAATCTTAATGTGTGTCAGTGTAATAAGAAAAAAAATATACATTAAAATCAATCTACTTGTACTTGTATTAATTTGATTTAGCAGACTTATTTTTCCTGGTTTTTTCTTTTCATGATATCACTCAAATGTAGAATTGAAGTTATTTTATTATCTTATCGGTATAAAGTTTTATTCACCATGTTTATTTATTTTTTTTTCAAAAGTAAAATAGTGCATCCAGTCTAAAAAGAGCAGATGAGGAGCCACTCAAAGGAGAAGACAATTATATGGAGCAAAATGCAGAGAATGGGAATGAATACACGATACTGTGCACTGATCTACTTTCCCTTGTTTTCTCTTCCTATGATTACAAAGCCAAACAGCTTTATGGACAATGGTCAGATGTAATCTAAATATCTAATGTTTAAGCTGGGGTTGTTCACTCTGGAGGAGAGAAGGCCCAAGGGAGCCCTAATAGCATTAACCCATATTCCCTAAAGAGGGCTTTTAAGAGTGCTGGAGAAGGACTTACAGGGACAGGTACAGACAGGAGAGGGAAATGGCTGCAAACTGATGGGAGTAGGTTTAGGTTCGTTCTTGGCAAGAAATTACGTGCTGTGAGGGTGGTGGGGCACTGGAACAGGTTGTGCAGGTAAAGTATGACTGCCTCATCCCTGGAAGTGTTCAAGGCCAGGTTGGGTGGGACTGTGAGCAACCTGGTCTAGTGGAAGGTGTCCCTGCCCATGTCAGGGGGGTGATTTTCATCATCACCAAGGAATTATGAAATTAATTCTTAGTATAAAAGGTATGTATAAGATGACTATTAAATTTAATTTTTTTACCATTTAAATATGGAATAGGGGGTTGTTATTTAGGCAATTTGCAATTTCTGAATAAAAGTAAATAATTAAGTACTACATTACAGCTCTGGGAAACATTACCTACATTTTTAGTAGAAAGAAAGAAAAATTTGAATATATTAATGAAGAGGTGCAAAGATTTATGCCTTCACTAGCAAAAACAGTAAACATTGCCATGATCAGATAAATCTTTTTTATCTAGAAGCACAAAGAATAGGACCTATGCATCCATTATATCTAAAATTTTAATAAATCCTGGCATATTTCTCCTTTACTCATGCAAACATCTTGTCATGTTCTTGCTGTGTTGCAAACTTCAAAGTAGGTTTTTTAGTGAGTTGTCACCTGTTGAACACCAACACAAGCCATTTATTTGGACTATATTATACAAATTACTGCAGTTTAGCTCATGGGTAAGTTAAAATTATTTTAAACAAATTATTTGTGCTTCCCTGGTTGTTTTTGTGTCAGTGATTCAACAGCAATTTGCTCTTTTACTAGCTAAACAAAACTTTTGTCACCAGGTGCAATCTTTTCTGTTTAGACGTAAATAATAAGTTTCTACGCTGTTACGTATATATATATATATATATATATATATAACCAGTTAGTGAGCTAGATTTTTTTTTTTTAAGTAAGTTTTGGAATTAAGTTGTTGCCACAAACATTATCTGTTATGCATAAATTCTCTGAGTATATAGAGTGCTGTTCAGACTTCAATGTTCTTATTAGAATACATGGGGCTTCATTCTGTCCAGGGATGAAACAGAAGCATAAACATTTGCATCATAAATCTCAAAAAATAAGTAGATGCAAACTTATTTTTTCCTTAAATGATATGAATGTGTAGGATGTCACATCTTATTCTAATTGTATTTCAGTTTTGTGACTGTGTTGAATATTTCAGCCTCCTGAGTTAATCTTAAGCAACTACACAATAATTTAGTTCTCATCAGTGATCAACAATGTTGGTTGTTTAGCTGCAAGAATAGCAACTACCCCCAAAAAAAGGAAAGTTTAAACCATAATTCTTCTTCTTGTTGTTTTTCTTTCATTTCTTAATTCAGTTTCTAGTGTTTTCTTATGAAATATTTACACCTTGGCCTGAAAACCTATTCTCCATGTCCTCTTGTTTGAATATTGCAGGTGCTCTGAAAATAAATTAGCATAAGGAAAAATAATTTTAAAAAAAGAAACCAACTCCAAAATCATTGATAGCATAGTCAAGCATCTCTTTCTATTTTACCTCAGAGGCCCTTTTTAATATTTAATAAGCTTACTGCTGTTCCTGGTCCTTTGGACTACAGTGCCATTAGTAAAGAAAATTGCCATTTGGCATTAAAGGGATGTAAGGAATAAGCAAATAAAGAAATAAAATGGCCTTTTATGAAAAAGCTGTGAGCTTTCCAAAATAACACTGGAAAATAATTTGCAAAACCACATTTCCTGCTCCTTAAAGAATCAAAGTAGATATGCACACTGAATTCTAAATCTATATAAATGGACATTTTTCATGCATAACTCTTCATTTGCATCTTGTCTCAATGTTACAATACTAAAATACTATTTAATTCTAGATAAGTAGCACTGAATAAAGAATCTCTCTTATTTTAGTTACAACTCAACTGGAAATATCTGTCATGAATAATGGCCATGATCAAGGACTCCTCATGATGTGAATGAACACTTTTGCTATTAATATTATAGTGACTGACTTATGGATACTTCTTTGCATTCCTGATGATCCACTATAAGACCACTAGTTTGCAGTTTCACATATTGTTAATATCAAAATATGGGTGCATAATTCAGCATATGAGCCAAGAAGAAATATTTTTAGGAACCCATGAAGGAGAACATTTATTCTTTCGCCTGGTGGTAGTGCTTAGGCATCCCTGTTTTGACCAAGTATCTGACCATAGTGGGCAAATTAAGAAAAAAGAACTGTTATTTATTACAAATGCTTACAGTCAAAGGACAGCCCTCACAGCCCTCTCCAACTTCCCTGTGTAAGGAAAATGTTTACTTTGGAGACATGGATAGCTTGATATAAAATGTGAACATGTCATATTCCTCTGTTAATTCCAAGAGATATAAACATGCTATCTAAAACACATTATTTTATTAGTTCTTATCATCATTTAAGTACAGGTATTGCAAAATCTTTTACTTGTTAATGCAATTCTCTTCCTTTTGAATATTTTGATTTAATGCACTCTGGCTTCTGGCAGCACTGAAGGACTTAACCTAAAGGATATTTAGATATGAGATAGAACTTAAGTTAGGAACTTCAGCTCTGACACTGAAATAACCTTAGAAAGTCATCTTACTTATCAAGTTTTCTCCCCAAAGGTCTGTCTTTAGAGAGTAAGTATTTTGTTTTTTTAGTGGGTGAGGATGATATGTGAAACTGGTAGATAAAATTCCTAGCTCAGTGCAACCTTTGTCTTAGGTAGGATCAAAAATATCCATTATCATTCCACTTACTACCACTAAGACATGCAATGAGGACCCTGTGTGTCAATAATTACAGAGGCCAGTACTTCCACAGTGGCCTTGACATTATAGAAACAGCACCTTTACAGCAATCCACAAGCCAAGCATATCTAGAACTTTGAGGCATCTGGAATTTCAAGGGTGCCATCATCTGCATTTGAGAGTCATTAAAATTTAAATCATGTTTAATTTCTTATTTTGCTTTCCTTTGGCCAGGTTCAAAAAACGTACTGCATCTGATGGTATACAGTACATGGCAGGGTAGTAGAGAACCTGGATCCACCTAATGGATTTGTGAAGAGCTCTGGGTTTGCCAGCCTAAGTGCCAATAGTATTTCACTGGAAGCCTTGAACTTGGACATCATGATTTTTTCATTTATTTGGGCTGTTGTGTGGGTTTGGTACCCACAACAATCATTTCCTCACAGCTGTGATCTGCAAATGCTACTTCACTAATGATCACTGACAGAACCTTTCTTTGTCTGCAAAGCCTCCTGGGTTCAGGTACCGGTTTTCTTTTGTTGTTGTCAAAACATACTTTGCTCCCACCTCCCTCACATAGCCATGTGAACAGGCATATCTGCTTTTGTTTATTATGCCAGTCATGTCAGCTGTGTTTTGCTGTACATTTTTTTGCCTTGGCTGCATCCTTGCCTTTGTGTTCATAAAGGGAGTCGAAGGGAACCCGATATGCACTGAGCCAATTACTGCCCTGTCTTGGGGACTCAGCTGGCAGTTCAGGTGCAGTACAGAGAGCATGGTATAACCCTGAGAAATGTCACCCATTTCTTCTCCAGGGCAAAGAAATTGCCAGTACAATGAGAAAGTGTCTTAGCAGACATCAGAATATTCTGAAGTAATTCTCTTGGCTGACTTTTCCCAGTTCCTGTCATGCAGAGTAAAAAGTTAAATTCCTATCAAAATTATTTAAGCCCCTCCAGGTCGCTGTCAGTGGGATCAGCTCAGCATCTGTCCAAAGCAGGAACGTATTAATTTTGCACTGCGGTACGTTACAGGTCCACAGGAAACCAACATCAGTTCTACATCTCTTGGGCTCATATTTGCTGCTGAACTTGCTCACCACACTGTGGTCTTTCAATTTACTCAGAATGCAGGTAAAAGATATCCTACTCCAAGGTACGTTCACCTGTCCCTGTTGCTAAACATCCTAAGTTTGCAGCATCAAGCCTGGTTTGCACACAAGTGTCTCTCTGCAGAGAAGATGGTGGTAATGACTCACTGAATGCTGCCTTTGGTGACAGGGCTGGCCATGATGGTCCCACCGCCTGGGTACTGCACCAAGCCTGGAAACATCACAGACAAGTCATGTCACTGTTAAAGTGTATTCATCCAAAACCTGCTTCTTTCAGGTAAGTGGGGATGAGACTTGATTGCTTTTTAGAAAAATCATGTTCCATGCACTGGTGTTTGCTGCAGGAAGGGGAGAGTGGTACTGTACACTCCACTGAGCAGAGGGGACCAAAGCCATTTTTCAAGCATGAGCCTGTGCAATGCTGCCAGGCCAAAGCATGCCTGGTGCTTAAATGGTCTAAATATAGAAATTAGAAATGTTTAAAAAATGATTTCAAATAGTGCAAGGATAATTTCTTCTGGTCCCTTTTTTTATTGCAAGTTTATTTTAAATAGTGTACTAGCTGCTTCATAGGGCTTAGCAGCCTTTTACAGATGTGTACAAGTAAAATGATACCTGGAGAATAATTATGGAAAGCCTTAAGCTCTGATTACAGCTGTAACCAGCTGGATCCATACACGTATAAAACCTCTGCATCCTCACTTCACACCACCAGTTTATCGGAACTGTGTATGCATGCATTTGACTATCTGGCTTTCTGTACATGTCTTTGAAAAGTGGAAGTGTCTTTTGACATCATCATGGCCAGGTAGTTGTCTGGGTTATCTGTCTGCCTGCAAAACGTGCACCCTGTTATTCAGTTGTGCCAACACCAAGAAAATGTGGGGCTCACACCAGGGATCTGATTGACTAACATGAGAACTTCACATAAACAGATATTAATTTAGATTTCAGGTAGCTTGGATTTCATACTTATTGTAAAAAAAACCCAAAATCATCTTCTAATGTTACTTGGTCAACAGTCTTATAAATGTCTTCCTACCAGAACTGTTTTAACTTTTTGTGGCTACTATTAGAAATGCTGACATGTTTTAAATAACAAGAGTCCAGATGTCAGAGATGTTAACATCAGACAATCCCATGCCACATGACTCTCATTTCACAGCACCTTCCCTTCCTCATGTCTTGTAAGCCACACAAGGAACTTCACAGGTCTCCCCATAGTCTCCAGCAAGTCAACAGAATAGATACAAGACAGAAAACATATGCAGACATACTCCAGAGATTGCAGTGGCTCACAGCTGGGTACCAGCACTAAACAGCATTAGAAAATTTCACACAAAGTTCAAGAAGTTCAGCAAATTTGCTGTAGAGAAGAGAGGGAAAAAAATCTTGATGCACATGATTCAGTTCCAGACAGTGATTGTAATTATAATAATGGATAAGCCATAGGTAAATGCATAACACCTCCCCAAGTACTTAGAAAAAATCCTGGGCCAGGGATTTCTGATTAGAACCAAAAAGTGCAAGTACAAGTAATAAAGATGATTTTTTTTCAGAAGGAATGCTATTTCCTATTAGGTACTTACAGCATCTCCAGAACATTAATCCCAGAATATCGACAGGGTCCACTCTACATTAAAATCAGCAGCTTGGCAATTAGAAAAAAAATGCTGTGTTGGCTTGCAAAGAAAACGTGATTTGTGAAGCTCTCAAGGTTTCAGTCCAGGAGTATTTTTCTAAATGTGCTGCCCCCAACACTTTGAATACTTAGAGGAAAACAAAGTGCTCCTCTAATGTGACATGCCATTTTGCATAGTGTTTTGTTGAGTTCATTGCTCTGATTGTCTTTCTAGGAATAATACCAGTGTCTGCTTGAGATTTGGAAGATTAGCATTAACAGGATAGAAAAGAAGAGGGCAGCTGTTTCATGATGGCATTTAGACAGATGATCTGTAGGCTGCCTAATCCACATATCATCTACACATCCAGTCAGCACAATGCAAACTGCTAAAAAAGTTAATATGAGAAAACACTCCAAATGTGAGTGTGTTTGCTTATCATGCTGCGTCTCCCACAGATAAAGACTCCTATTTTGTAATTTCACTAGCCATACTGACAGCCCGCTTCAGCCTCTTGCTGTAGGATAAGGCTTAGGTCTAAAAAGGCAGCATCCACACGTGTTTATTAAATTCTGCAATAGTAAATTCTCAGGCTTCTGAGGCAGAGAAAAGGCCTTTCTGGTTAAGCATTCACACTTTGAGGTGCTTATTTCTAAAGACTCATAGGATCTTGTGAGATTCTCTTGTTGTGATAGGCATAGTCACAATAATTGTGATGCCAAATTGTGATAGCTGTGAAAGGCTTCCTTAGGGAGTCAGGAGCTCAAGTATGATTTAATTGCAGTGGGGTCTGTAAATCTTAGGAACTCTGTAATCTCAGTTTATCATGAAGTCTGCTGTCTCTCGCTTATCACTACTGCCAGGTGTGATCATGTTTTCCAGAAAAAACATCTTGCGATTGAGTAACGCTCACATTTAGTTGCAGTTGTGGTGGTTTTTGATTTTTCTGTTTGTCTTAACAAAACCATATCAATAGAAAAATTGAAGTAAGCATAGGGAAAAATGTAACCAGGTAAACAAGATTATTTAGGGCAAAGTAAAGGTCAGCAAAGGAATGGAATGATAAGGGTTTTCACTCAAGTGGAAAACTCTTAATTATACAGCATATTTTCAGGAAAGGAAACTGGAAGCTATTATAATTTACCTGCATTCTGTGCTTTGGGTCCCATGCCAGCCCGACCTTACCATGCTTTATATCTTCTCAGAATATAGAATTTTGCCTGCTGAGAAAGCATGTAACCTGGATTGACTAAAGTGTGGGGCTGCACACAGACATCACTCATTCCTTCTTAACTCCTTGCAGCCTTTTTGAGAATTGCTGAGAATTGCTGCACTTCAAAAGCCTGTGTACCTCTCTTAAAATCCCCAGCTCTCTTCCTTTTTACTGCTTAATCAAGGTGAAAGAATATACTAATGAATAAGAATTGTGAGCCTAATGAGCAAGAATTGTGTTTTCCTTTCTGTAATGATTCGTTTGCTTGCAGCATATTATCCAGCTACTGCATGGCTTTGTACAAAGGGCTCCTGGCAGGGAAAAACCCTGGTAAACAAGGCAAACAAAACCAGGCTTCAAGCTGTGTGGAAACCAGGTTGTTTATGTTGGTACACTTGGTAGATATTTTCTTTAAAGCATACCTTTGGTTTAACGACATTTAAAATTCTGTATTATGACATTCTCCTCTCGTTCCTTGTGCTTTTGTTAAATTTTAAGAAGTTGCTTGAATAATGCATGATATCTTACGAAGCCTAGAGTAAATCTGTTAATCGATGAGTATGAAATTAGGGTTGAAATCAAGATAAAAGCATCTTTTCAGTTATGTACTCCACATCCCTGTCAGAAGGTGGGTTTTTCCCCCTGTAATCATCAGCATTGTGCCCCATTGCATTTTCAATGCAGTAAGAACTGGGAATTTCCTCATTGCATTTGTGGGAATGAATTGGAATTTATTCTTTGTACAAATCCAGCATTTTGCCGTGCTTTTTGTACAGTATTTAAATTAGATCTCCTTTGAATATACCTCCACAAATGACATTTTGTGCAGGCTAATTCTATAGAAATGAGTCCACTCTTCCATTGCCGTGAAATTTCTTCAAATGTAGTCTCAGTCGGATATTTATGGTTCAGAAATCTGTGCAAGTTTTGCCTTTACACAGTGAGAAACTCTAAATAATTAAAACTTAAAATGTTTTTCAGAGAAGCCTTTTGCAATCACATCTGTTGCTTCATGTAGGAATTTTCCCTCACAGATGTTTCCTTTTTTCCTTGTTTCTTTTAGGGTGCTAATGACATTATAAACTTGTCCTATACCAGACACTGTTAATAAAGCAAATCTTCATTATAAGTTTGTTTAATAACAGGAGGACAACTGTGGCAAGAAACAGGATGTGACAGATGCTCTGCCCCTTCTTCCTCCAGTGGACGTCATCTTCCTTCAGGTGTTTTTGTACTGCTCTGTCACTGGCTGGATCACATAACTTGAACCCATCATAGAATTGTTTGGGTTGGAAGGGACCTTAAATCATCTAGTTCCCAATCCCCCTGCCATGGACAGGGACACCTTCCATTTAACCAAGTTGCTCTGATTGCTTGTTTCTTTTGGATCAGGAAGTACTCATACATAAATATATATACTTTTATGTATATTTATATACACAGAGGCAACAGCATCTGTGAATATAGAAAATCAGAACAAAAATGCTGTCTTCAGAAGCGTGTGATGTATGAAGACAATGAGGTAAAGCCTCAAAAGCATTCCCAAAAAAGACCACCCAAACCAGAAAAAACAGGCAACAGATCTGTGAATTGAAAACTGTATTTTGAGGTGTTTTCTGCAGAGAGTGAAGGTAGTGGGGAACTCCCCTTAGCACAGCTCTGGCAGAGCATACTGCTGCCTGTAAGGCAGTTATTGGGGCTGGTGCTCTATCAGTTCCCTTGCCTTAATGTTGATAACCTTACAGAAAGTTTCATGAGCTCTGGATGAATGACCAAGGAGGGAGAAGGTAGAAGTGTGCTGTGTCATGTCCTTGTCCAGGCCTGTTGTAGTTGGAGACATGAGAACAGGTGTAGAAGGAAAAATATAAGTGGTATTTGAGAGGGAGAAAGAGTCTGCAGAAGGCTAACCAGCATTCAACATCACCCACACTCTGTGGCCATTCTCTGGGAAGTGTGTCCGTGAGTTGTGCTCTGTTCCTCCTCACACTGCTGGGGCACCACCTCTTCATACAGCCCTGTCCAGCCACGGCACATCCTGCTTCTGCCTAAGTTTATCATGGTCCTACCTGGCTGCCCCAGGGAGCCCTACACTGACTAAAGTCAGGTCCCTTCCCTGGGTGAAACCCTGATCCCAGATAGTCTAGTCATGACTTTCACCTCCACCACAGAGGCACTGATCTAGGGTGGGCTCCTGTGAAGAGGAAAGTGGGCAGGATGGACTGGTGGTTATTTTGAAACCAGCCTGAGACAAGCAGCTGCAGTTTCAGGCTTTACTGCAGATTTCTTATATGTCTTCTGGGTGTCCTTCTGGTTCCAGTGACAGGCTATGAGTTACCTGAGGGGAGCCCTGGTTGGTGTGCTCTTTTTTATGGTTATCCATTCAGAAAGCCTATTCCACCAGCATACGCACCACCTGTAAGTACTTCCATGAGGAAAAGCAGGCATCTCCTTCAAGCCTCTGCTACCCCTGGGCTCAGATCCTTTGTGAAGCAAACAGGCCAGTTTACTTGGTGTAGACTGGCTCCTTGCAGCAGAACAGTGTGGATCTCTGCTGCCATTGATGTTTTTCATTCTCTTATTGACCGGCCATGCATCTTTCATGCAGCACTTGGGAATGTGCATGGAGTGGACACTGGAGAGACCACCGGCCTTTGGTAGCGAAAGTTTCTGGAATTTTTACCAGACTTCAGCATTAAACTCAGTCAAAGTAATAGAGCAAGGCCACACTAACCCACAGGTTTTGTAGGAAGCACAGGGCATTCACTAAACCACAACCAGCAACACCTTTACTAGTAACAGCCTCTTGTGGGAGTAAGTGTCCCAGGGACAAGATCCTTCTTTAACCTCACAGCCTAACTGCAGTGCAAGCATGAATGTCAAAAGACTTATATCCTCTTTGGGTTAGTCAGAAAAGGAAACAATTTGGTAGTGGCTTATGTTTGAAGAAGAGTGTTTTTATGAAAAGCTTTATTTTGGAAAGAATAGACTTAAACATCCTTCTGCATCTCAGATATTTCGATATCCATTTTTTCCTGTAAGTACTTTTTCTATATAGAAGCCCTCACTGCAGTCATGTCAAGCTGTAGAAGCTGCTCAGTACAAAACCCTGGATGGCATATATTCATTCACCCAGCTATTCTCCTTTTTGACTTGACTATGAACCTGCAGCAATTTTCTCTGTTCTTCTTGCCTCCTTCCTGTTCCCTGAGCAGCCACTTAAACAATAATCCTCTTCTAACTCTCTGTCTCTCCAAAGAAAGGCAGCCTTTTTTTTACTTACTGATCAGGCAAAGAAAAGCAAATACAAAACAAGAGTTAAATGAAACAAAGATATGACAGCTGGCTTGAAGTGCTACATTTCTACCATTATAAGATGCCTGTGGTAATCAGACTGTACTCATTTGGACTTATATGAGTCCAAATGGCACCTCCATTAATCCATATGTTTTGGAGACCCTTTTGAAAGATGTGAGTATGAACACTATGGCTACTGTGGGAAACTGAACAATCAAATGTGTCTTTAGACAGCTTTTTGCCAACCCCTTTCCTCTGTGCTTTTCAGAAAAGGACAAGGAACTGGTCATGGGTTGGTTAAGTTTTTCTTCCAGCCTCCCCCCTCATGCCCTTCTGCCTCCCTGCTGCACCGGCAAGAGCATGCTTGCATGACCAGGATGTGTAGGAGTTTCTTCTGTGGGACCTGTGCATGTCTAACGACAATGACAAATATTTGCATAGCCCATTGCCCAGTCAGCTGCAATCTGCAGCTCTAGGAATTCCTGAGTCACCTGCAGTATCAATGAGAGAGAGAGATGTAGGACAGAGGAAATGACTGTAGTGAAAAACACGGGGAGTTTTAAAATACTTATATACGTTTATCTGATGCTACAGACTCTGTGTTTTTTGTGGGTTTTTTTGTGGTATTTTGATTTTTTTTTAAATTTTAATTGTGAATATCCACAGTTTAATTGGAAAGGTGAAAATATTACTGAAGATAATATTTGTAACACCCATTGTGCAGTTATGGGCACATCACTTTCTAAAAGTACTTTTATGTGTCTGCATTAAATTGCAAAGAAGGTACCTCATAGAATTAGGACAGCCCTTATGTGTTTATTAAGATAAGCTTGTTGCTAAAAATTACCTCCTGGTGAAAAATAATGCAGCACTAAGAGATAAATTGTGAAGCTATTCAAATTTTTAATCTCCAAGGTGACTATGGCATACGATACCAGCTATTTCTGAAGAGTAAGAGGAAACTTTTTTAACCTGCTGGAATGCACTGGAAATGTTGAAGGAAGCGGTGGGTGAAGGAAAGTGGATGAGTATAACAAAATTGCGAACAGAAGACTCTGGTGAAGGTCTTCACAAGAGACTATTAAGAAACTTTGGTTGTCAGAGGTTAGATCCTGCTGTGGATTAAAAGTGGCTAAAAGATTGACAATGGAGTAAAAATAAATAACCAATTTTTCAGAAGAAAAGAAGGTTAATAGTGAGTTGCCCCAGAGCTGAGCATTAGGAACTACCAGTCTATTATGAAATATGTGTACAAATGACCTGGAAGAAGAATGAATTGAAGCATTAGTTGCACAGCAATTGCACAATTATTTGAGGTAATCAGAAGAAGATGGGAGAAGCCTAGACATTTTCAAGACATGAAACACTTAGATTGGAAAGCTTTTAATAGATAAACCATTAAACTGAGTCGGGAGGTATTGGTCCCAGTGTGTATCAGCAAGAAAATTAGGGAAAGTATTTCAGCTCACATTGCCAATATCCATTTATGATTTTTCAAGCTGATTGCACAAATCTGCTTGTTCTGAGGAAACTTGTTTGGAAATATAGTAATATGATTTAGTGTTAGGATTTCTGTTGTAATTTAGGGACTTATGCAGATGAGAAAATAGCCTGGTGATTGAAGTGACTACCTAGTCTGTAGACATTCTTTTTCTTATTTGGATTTTGCTTTATCTTTATTTCACAAGAAGATGAAAGAGTCATTATATGATTTTTTTAACTGATATTTTGTGTTGTTTGTGTAATGTTAGCTAAAATTTTTTTTATGAAAATGTTCATAGTCTTGATATCATTATTGTGCAAATCTGTTTTTTCTTAAATTTGGAAAGTCAAAACTTAAACAGCAAATGTAGTCTTTGATGAACAATTTCCAGCATTGTTATTTTGTTTGAGTCCCATGAGGCATCTAAAATTCTGCATTCATCTTTAGTCACCTACTTTCAAGAAATACTCATTTTCATAGCAAAAGTCTCAGAGAAGGGTTTTAGCTGGAGTAAGTCTCTGCTGTTGCAGAACATAGGTTTGAGGTTTAGCCTTCACTCAGATCATTCTCTGATCTGATTCATTGTGTGGCTACATGAACATATGCACACTCTGAAAAGGGAGGAGGGCTGTTTGCTATCTTAAAACCTGCCATGATTTTTGCTTGAATGGAACACAATGAATGCAGAGCCTTAGATCAGAAGAACTTGTCTTGACTATATAAAAAAAATTACTTTTAACAGTACTGCTACAGGTAAGAGTTGTCCTGAGAACTTACCATATCTGACTAAATTTAGATGAGTAATTAAAAGACTCTCAGATTTGAAAACCATGCTGGAGATCAGAGAAGAGCAAGCATGTGCTGAGAATAGAGGGAGCATGGGGGAGTCTGCACCCTCAGCAGAGACAATGAGGCTGCTTAGAAGACACTGCAGCAGGGAACCAGCCCCAGACTGAACCTGGTAGGTAATGGACATGAGCCTTTCCTGGGAACCCTTTTCTAGGATTCCGTGCAACTTCTTCAGACTGGGAAAGCACTGAAAGTTTCAGAAAAAGAGGGAAAGGCTGATTGAGGAAGGGCACAGTGTCAGAGGTGCTATGCAGGAGTGTGTATTTGTGCACATACCTGTGTGTGTGCCTGTGAAATCTGCACTGAGCACTGTCATTTGCCTCATCCACAATATCTACATTTTTCTAGTTAAAGAGGAAGTGTTGAAACTTGTGTTGTGTTGACCTTAAGAGGAAGGCATGCAATTCCTCTGAGCCTTGAATTTCTTGGAATCTGGCCATACTTCCAGAAGATGCATGAGGAAAATCATGTACATTTTATTTCTGAGTGTTGTTAACAGACTGTGTGCAACCTGGCTTTCACACAGATAATCTTTCCTTGAGTTTATTTTGTGTGGGACAGGATAACCATTCCTCACTGACTTACTCTTCCAGTTCTTGTACTTTTCTGGTTTGGATCAGCAATTTTATGACATCATGTCCTTACAACGGATCATCTTTTACTACATGTTTTATTGCTTGCATCAAAATAGGCCAGTAAGCGTCTTGAGATGCCATGACAATTAAAATGATCAAAATATGAAAAATAACCTCTTTATGTCTACTGGTATGCTGTCAAAGTCAGAAAGATAAATTAATAAAAAAGGGAGGACATAAAATAACCATTTAACGTAATTATGTCCATTAGCAGTGTAAGACGTCCTTCGCTTGACACCCATTTGATGTCAGTCCCTGGTCCTCCAAAATGGACTAGAAATCCAGATATGAAAATGCCTAGTGGCTCAGTTGAACAATACAGATCTTAAAAATAAATAAATATGAAAGAAATTTAACACCTATCATGCGTGGTCCTTACTTACTACAAAGGTTAAAAATATGTTGTACTTTGCCTCTTCTGGGTAATCCTATGTTGTGGTGGGGGCGAGATGGTGAGGTGCCGCAACCTTCCAAAAGCGTCTTCAACTGAAGGGAGGTGCTCGGCAGGCCACCTCCCCTGCACACACACACGCACACACACACTGGATAGCTGTAGTCTAGCAGGTAGTTGACGGCAAGGAGGGAGAGAAAGATCTTCATATGGGGTTCCACGGGAAAGGTTTATTCCACCCACACACAAAGTCGATCCAGGGACAAAGACCCAGAAACATCTGAGGGTCCAGGTTTAAATATGGGGGCGGAGAGAGCATCAGGGCCAATGGTCTGAAGGTGCAGAGGCGGAACATAGGCGGGGTTAGGGTCAGGGAACCAATAGCAGAACTCAGAGGGAGGGGCAACAGGGCACGGGCCAATGGGAGAGCCAGGAAGGGAGAATTTTCTGGAAGGGAGACATATAAGGTAGAAAGGGGCAGGGAGGCCAGCGGGCCAATCAGGGAAACAGAACTGGGGTACATCAACATAAGAAAACAAAGCATCTTGGGGGAAGCCCTTTCTCTCACCCTAATCTAGGGAGGATCTCCAATCTGAGGCACTGTCCCACCAATAACCTTTTATTGTCCCATGTTCCAGGGGCTCAAAGGTCTCCGCAATCCTATATGTTAGAGTGTATTTACAAGTAGGTCATAGAGAAAGAATACCAGTTTATGTAGGAAAGGGTCTTATTTGGAAGTGATAGAAAAGTGTCAGACAATGGATGGTGTAGAGAAAAATGTAAAAATGTAGGTAAGTGTTCATGAAAATAAAGGTTGTTCAGATATTTGGGAAATTTTCTGTGCTTAAGCATTACCCTTTTCCTGTGGACAACCGTACCTACTAATTCTACCAGTCTCATCCACACAGCACAGTATCAGAGAAGGCTAAATAGCAATGACCATCCACTGAGATTTAACTACATGGTATCTGAAATGTTGCAGAGGGAAAAAGAAATCAGCATGCCATGAAGCCCTTCCCTTGGCAGGCAGTTAATGCCTTCTTGTGCTGAGGAAAAAGTACTTGAGAGGTATCTGGCAGACCAATATAATGTCAAAATTTTCAAACCCTGCTGAGAAGATGAGCACCCAAGTCCCATAGAGGGACTGCCTGGAAGGGAGGGAGCAGTGTCATGGTGTTTGATGTTGAGATTGCTGCCTTGGATTGCGAATGTGCTCCTCCAAACACCCTCTACTCTTCTGTGATTCCCCTTTGCTCTCTGTCCACCCTACATGTTTTGTAATAATTCTTTTAGCTATCTAAAAGTGCTCTATTCCCTTTTTCATGCTAGTGAAGTGCAGAATTGGAGATGGGGCAGGTGCTTTGCAAAATCACATTCCCCCTTAGTTTAAAGTGGCTTATTTTTCTTTCATACTGCTGTTGATCTTGTGCCAAGTATTGAATGCAGAGGGTGAAATTCAGCTTTTACAACAGCCACTGGGAATTTGTCTTGAGGGAGACTGTCTCACAAACACAAGAACTAGAGAAACCCTCTCCTGCTCTTTCCTTTAGTGGTTAGATGCAGAACAGCTGCATCCTGGGTCCTGATTGCTCATCTCCTAGAATGTAGGATATTGAAACAGAGGTTTCAGCACTCGAAATACTCAGATACTTCAGTCAAAGACATACCTACCCCCCAAAAAAGTGAAGGAAATACTTTTTGTAATATTTACCTAGAAACTGTGAAACTTCCTACTACAAGTTAAAAGCTTTGCAAATTTCTTACGTGTTTGGTAATTTGGGTACTAATAATATCTGTAATTTCAGAGACAAATAAGAGCTCATCTCTGGCATATGTTCTAAGAAAAATGATACTACATTGGGATTTCCATAGATCTGAACTATCACTATTCTCAAAAGCTTATTAGGGAGTAAAGCTCAGTATAGGTTAAAAGTAGCTTGGGCCTGTGCAGAGCAGAGAACCTGCTAGCAAGGGTTGTTCATGAACGGAAGTTTTAAAAAATGTTAACAGCCTTCCTTGTTAAAAGGAAAAAATAGCTCTTCCTTTTGATTTTCAAATGCCCTAGTCTTCTCCTCTCTTCTTGTGTTTTTCTCCTCCTTTGCTCTTCAGCCCAAATATTTCAATCTTTCTCTTCCTGTTCTTCTAGGATGCAAAGATTTCACTCCTGCCATCATGTCTGTGCTGCTCTATTGGTTTTGCCCATGTCAAACCCAATATGTGAAGACACTTACCTTATCTTCCTCTAAGTATGAAATCATCTCTGTAGGAGTAGCTGTCAAAACACAGCCTCCCTACTAAATTGGCTTCTCAGAGAGTTTTTTCTCATAATGGAATTATTGTAAAGAAGCTATGCAAGCATGCAAAAAATTGCTATCTCCCTTGGTGTTTGGACAACCTACAGGAAAGGAGGAATGGCCCCTCTCTGAGTATACCTTGCCCAAAACTTGTGATCTCATTAAGGACACATCTCCTCCTTTAAATTGGTCACCTTGCTTCTGGCCCTACCTTACCAAGTTATCAGGAGGCCTTTAGAGAGTACTAGGTTTGAGGACTAAAATGAGGTGATAACATCTTTTTCAGAAAAAGAGATGTTCTCATTTTTCTCATTATCAGCTTGATTTGTTAAAGTAATAAAAATCTGGTTTGACTTATAAAGATTAGAAGAGAAGCTCATAAAGAATCACGAGAGGTTAAATTTTGAATTTCCAGGCAAAACTGGAAACTAGGAAGGACTGAAGAATCTGAGTCTGTCAAAACACTGAAGGAATTATTCTGGCAAACAGAAGTCTGTGTAGCCAATTCTTTCAGTGTGTTTATTGCTGATATTTTTGTGCAGTAAAGCAGTTTCATGTCAGTGCTGCCTAGTCATTTTTCTTGGGGAATGTATGAATCAGAATGACTTTTGCTTAACCATTTAAATGGGTGATTGTTACAGAGTATTGCTAGGGGTCTGAACTGCAGGGGGGTAGTGTGAGCTTTATGGTATGTTATGGTATGCAGTGATAGTATATGGTTTTTCCATCCAGCCTAGTTGCCTTTAATGAAAATAATTAAATTACAGGTGGTACAGTTGAAGTTATATCCTACTTGGCAGGTGTAAAAGCCTTGTACAAGCAGTGAGATATTGGTAACTGATGACTTTAATGTACTATACTAGAACTAGTATATCAGTGGGTTTGTTTTTCATTTGTTTTGTGTGAGACAACTAGTTACTTAACCAATCCATTACTTCTTACATTGATTGAGCAATTTTATATATTATCAGTCTCCTTGAGCTGATAAACAGGCTTGTTTGCAATACAGGAAGAATTCCTGCTTTATTGTGGTGACTAATTCTCTGTCTTTGGAGTTGTCAGGATCTCCTTCAGGCTAGTAAATGAAGTAGACAGAAAAGTCTAGAGCATCCTACAGCATTTCTACCACTGGTCACATTAAAAGTTCCCCTTCTAAAAGATGGGCTATCATCTCAACCCATAGAAATACTGTAGATGGGAGGTTTTGGTGTCTTTCCAAAAGATAACAAAATAAGGTATTGAGTGATGTAAAAATGTTCTGAGAATTATTTATATGGATAATGCCTGGAATACTCCCCAGCCATCTAAGTCTTGCCAGACCCACCTCACCTTTGAGCACTTCTGTGCTTCTGAGACCCTCTTCAGTTCTGTCTTTACTTGCTCCACAAAACAATTGTATATGGGCAGGTGGTAAGCAACAGGTATTGTCATCTGTTTTCCTTCACTTATGATTTTTTTTACTGCATTTAATTTCAGTAAATATCCCTCCCTTTCCCTGTAAACCTATAGATAAGTAACCTACCTGGTGATGAGTATTGTGTCATGTTCCTCATTTCAGTCCAACTCTCAATCATCACTCCTGGGTCTGTGAAGAATTTTCTCATTGTTCATACAGCAAAACCTTGTAACAGCAGTTTCTCGTTTCCAGTAGGAAGCTGTGGGTTCCTACCTGGAACAAGATTATTCACTGATTAAGATAAGATGTCAATCCCTGCCTAGTGGAATGTGCAGTCTAAGTTAATGTCAGGACTGAGACTGGTGGCTATTATTGTTTGGGACTAGGGAAGGAAGTTAAAATAACAGTAAATAGCTTAGGGACTAGCACACAGGTTTGTATCTGCTCATCTCTTGTCATCTGGAATTATCCCTGACTAGAATTGCAGAAGAAATGAGAGTTGGTTGAGGGTGAAGGGTGTAGAATTTGGGGCTTGTTGAGCTAGGGGAGATCTGTGTTTAGGGAGAGTTTAAGGAAGCTTGGGAATGCTTGGACAGTGTCACTGGAGAAATTTTGCAGCTCACAGGTCTGCTTTAGTTTGTTTGTAGTTCATTTACTATGTGGAGGTGGAACTCTGTTAACACATACATCTGAGCGTGAAGAAAAAACAAATCCTGCTAAGCTCTTAAATTTGATGATATAATGGACTTTTATTCACATAAGGTGATTGTGGATGAAATCTATCTCTGTCCTAAAGGCAGGCATAGAGCCTGTGAACTGTAGGAAGTCCCAGGAAAGCTTTCAGGATAGGGAGTGACAGCTAAAGGAGAGCCTCGGCCTTCTGCTAACGTTCTGCATGGGGTAAATTTCAACATGTGGAAAAAAATGGCTGTTTTTATTCATTTTAATTATGTTGCCTTTCTGTTTGGCTGAGCATCTCATTTTTTTTTTTTCGTGTGGTGTGTGGGGTTTTTTGTTTGTTTTTGTTTGTTTATTTTAATACTGAAATTGATTTCTTTTTCTTTTGGGATGCATAGCATTTTGGGTTTTTTCTAAACCAAGAAGTCCTAACCTTTTCCTTAGACCTTAGTGTTGGAAGTGTCTCTCTATGTTTATTTTTAAAGGACTTATTTTTCTGTTGCATCTTTTGCCAAGGTAGAAAAAACAGCTCTGAATACAGCCTGCCTAGGAGGGCTGAAAACAGGCATATACTGCAACATTCCTCTGAAACGCTTGCTGCTGTCCACCAGGAGATGCAGAGTACCTCAGGTATGATCCAGTGTGACTATTGCTGTGTTTCTATAGAGTTTTCAGACTTAAAGGATTTGTTGCCTATTCCTGTAGGCTTCAGGGATCTAGTCCTAAGTGCAGTTGGACAAATGAATACATACAAATTAGTTGACACGCCCTTTCTCCTCCTAATGGACCACTTTTGATTTTAGCTCATACAAAGAGTTATGTAACATCACAGAGATCCAGGTTAATAGTAGATAGTGTCTTCAACACATTTTTCATGAGCTGCTGCTTTTGCCAGTCTGCAAATATTTCCTGAATCACAGTACCTTGTTTTTATTCTTTCATTCAATAGCCATCAAGGGACTAACACAAATGAAAGGTGAGAAAAAAATGAATAAATGTGGAAAATATAAGCATGAAAAATCTTAACTAATGCAAATATCTGTGAATATTTTAGGATTGGAGGCACTAAGGGATGCATTTTTTAGCTGGCTGTATTTGAATAAAGATTTGCAAGCAACCGATTTTCCTAGTGAATGGCTAGCTCAGCCCTCTAACCTTTTAAAGAAAGAGGTGAGGCAGAACAAAGGACCTCCTGAATCAAAGTTTTGTGACAGATTTAGTTGATTTTAGGAGGATTTTGAGCAGCACATGGCATCATGCAGCAAGAGGAAGCCAAACATATGTGCTTTGAAATATATATCTCATATCTGAAGAGAGTTGCTCTGCATCATAAATCATATCTTGGCAGAAATCAGAATGAAGCTTAGAAATAAACAATTTCAGAAGAAAAAGAATAGTGCTTCACAAGTTAAAGTTGTGTGTTACTTGTTTGGTAGCCAAATTTAAAACTATTTATTGAGTGATGACTCAGGTTTTTACCTGTGATGTGCCTTGAGAAGGCTGGAGTCTTATGGAAGTAATTTCTTTAATGGAAGAAAGATGGTGCTATTATAAAATGTGACAGTTAACAATATCTTTGGGTGAGGGTGAGAGAAAGAGTCTGCAACAAAATTACTTGACTTTGCATAAGAAATTGATGGCTCACATTATGAATTCATAAATATAAACTTGCAGGGGGGCTACCTCATTAAATCAAATAAAAGCAGTGGGGGAAAAAAAGAAAAGCACTGAGAATCACTTTCTCTACTTCAGTCCCATGGGAAAAACAGAACCATGTGAGGTGGAACACATTCTGCATTCTAGTTTTTGTTTCCTTTATGTATGTGTTAATAATTTAAATAATTTTGAATGCATAAAGCCAAAATTTCAGTATTAGACAAAGCTGGCAAATAATTTATCAACTGCAGAACTAGTAGTTGCCTTTAATTGAAAGGAATTTTTCTGCATTCTGCAACAATAACCCAACGACTGGGACTGATAATAAAAGTACCTGACTTGTTTAAGCCAGATCTCTAGAATAATGTAATATTCTAATATTTACATTATTAATTTGTTTATTCTTAAAATTCACTTTTATATAATTAACTGAAAGCCACCTAGCTAACTCTTTTTCTCCCTCCTTCTTAAATGTTGCATTGATCTGCACCTCTGTACATGCATACAGGCAAGGACACATGGCTGTATTCCCATCTCAGGACACCTCTTACTTCCCTGGTATGAATTGTGTTACACTGGACTGTAAGATCCTGCCTGTGGATTTCAATATGTGACCCCAACTAATACTGGCAAATGGAACTCAATGAGACTGCCTGTGTTCAATGAGACCAACTTATTAACACTAAACATGTGCACAAATCATCACAAGACTTAGCAACAACAACAGCAAAAAGTAAGGACAAGAAGGAAAGGAAGAGAGAGGAAAAATGGTGATAGATGTTTAAACATCAGTCATGCATCTGCATAAATGGTTTGTTGGAAGAAGAAGCTGATCATTGCCCATGTTGAAATTTGCAAAAATTTGCAATTCTTTCCTAACAGTAAAGATAGGATTTTGATTTTTTAAAATTACTTTATTTTTCTTTCTGCAAGGGGTTTCAATGTGCTAGTGGCAGGTTGTTTTTGGAAGGACAGGTTGGACTTTGCAGGAGACTGAAGACCTCTCCACCACTGAGCACCGCAGCAGTCCAGGCAGCAGCAGTCCAAGCTTATGATTGTCCCTGTTTAACCCTGAATGGGAGAGTTAACCTCTTAGCACCTGTATCCCAGTTTGTGAGTAGTTTTATTCCTAATCTCTGTGTTGAGATTGTAAGAAGGATGCTCATTCTACTGATTTTTATTCTGCTGCTGCTTCTTACATATGATAATGCAGTGATAAATACCTGCAGATAGGAGCTTAGATCCACTGGCATCTGGGTTGAGGCCACCAAATCTGACCATCATGACATGTCATTGATTTGCTACTTCATCACTCCTATGGAGTTAAAACCTTCATTTTCCTGTAAGGCAAGAGTGAGTGGCAGTTCACATTGATTCTTTGCATGTGAAAAGCAGGAGTTGTAAATGACAGAAAGGTTAATGACAGGATAGATGATCTTTTAAAGCTTTCAGCAATTAGCATTCTTTGAAATTTTCGATGGTGCTTCAGATAAATGATTCAGGGTTTTTTTAGCTGCAGTCACAAGAACAGGGAAGCTTTTGTGATGTTTGCTGACTCCTGTGTAATAGCTCCAGGCATTGCTGGGGACATGTATTCCTCTTGTGTTTGTTCTCTCTAGAATGATGTTTTTCCAACTGGGCAGTAGAGGATATCAAAGGAAGCTTAGGCCCAGTGTTATGTCAGGCTGGCAGCCAGTAGTGTGATGCCAGTATTTCAGTGCCTGTGCGGTGGCTGGCAGATTGCTGACCCTTTGCTGAAATGGCACTGGCAACAAGGAGGACCAGACATGGCTACAAGTCTCTTTTAATAGAGCAGCAGGGCCTAAGGTAGATGGAGACCAAAGGCACTGTTAGGGCCATCTTGATCTTGTTGCAATATGCCATGAGATTGGATGCCTTTCAGAGTAAGCTTCTTTCCAGACTAAGGCTGCAGAAACTGTGGTGGACAAAATGAAAACACACAGAAACCATGTCATAGCAAGGCTGGTGTAGTGGCAGAATCTCAGCCAATAACTAGGTGGTGATCAATTCTTCAAGGGATGTTTTAAAAGATATGTAGAGATGTGTCTTCACTTCCTCATGAGCAAGTCCTGCTGTGGCAGTGAGGGGTGGTTGAAGTTACAGTAATTACAAAATCCTGGCTGTAGCTATTTGTTTCTGCAGTTGTATGGGTGCCGCTGCTGGCGATGCTGTGGAAGTGAGATACAATACAAAAAATGGTCAACAGACACAAGAGAGACACATGGACACCTCCAAAAGTCAGCATGTGAGCCTGGCATCATCGTGCTTATCCAAATGTTTCCTTCTGTTACTCTCCTTCTCAGACCATATTTATTTTCTATACACATTTCACTCTGCAGACTTTCCCAAAATTTATATTCCTCCAAATAATTCTTTCTTTCTAAATGTCACTATCTTTCTGTCTTGGGCCAAAAGATTACTAGCTAGCTTACTGCTGGCAATGTGAACTGTGTATTATGGTGATTATTTTGTGGTCTGGACATTGAAAACATAACTATAAAGATTAACATAGCAAAATGGGAGAGTCATCTATGGCAGATATCTGTGGTGTTACAAAATCAGAGCCCAGCTTTTTGCTCAAAAATACATAATTTAGTTATTTACTGTTTATCTTGTCTTAGTAGTTATCTAGTAGTTAACATAGCAACAGTGCGGTTAAAATATATAGTTCCTCTCCTTCATTTAATATTATTTTCATTTAATTAATAAGGCTCCAACTTAAGCATGCTGGTTGACTCATACTTAAAATTTCAATACAAATAAAAAAATAAAAAATGACTGAGGGAATAATTTCAAACTAAACTATGTAATGCTATGTGAATCTTGGGCAAAGAAATGTCTTATATCCTTTAGATATAATCACATTACCTGTGAAAATGACTGATGAGGGTTTGGATACTTTTTCTAAACAGTGGGCTAAAGTAGCCTCTGGGGCTCAGAAAAGTTTCCAAGTCCTTGAATATTCATAAGGAACTTTATTGTTCTGATGAACAGATGTAGTGGTGTAGCCATCTAAAAGCCACTGGCTTTAGAATCCATGCTACACAATGACGTTCATATTTTTGTGATAGTCTACACACATGTGATTCCCTGAGGCTGTGACATCTGAGTGCAGATTTTGCTGAGATTTAGAAAGGAAATTCCGACTGGAGTGTTTTGGGTTTTTTCCATCAGAAATTTCAAAACTTGTCAGACATGCAGTGTAAAATACATCTACCATGAAGATGACCAGGAGTGCAAAGAGCCCTGTAAAAAATCCATAAAGATTGGAGTGTTACAATTATATAGGAGAACATCAGGACTTCACCAAGAAATACAGGGTAACTAAGAGACAATGCATGTAAAATGAGCCATTTAATGATAACTCACACATCTAAAACCAGAGTTCTTCATTAAAATGATGGTAAGAAATATAGTGAAACACTCTTTTGAATTTGCCAACCTGCATGAAAAGGAAGAGATATTTGTCAAAAACAAGACCTCCTCTAAACAAACTTGTTTTATTCCACCTGAGACAGAGATTACTGATGCATCCTAATGGAGGAGTCACTCCTTCATAACTGAGAATAAACTTGGAGGTTTATAGAGAAGCATATTTAGAGCAACATGTTAATAATACTCTGCTTAATTCTCTGAATGTTTGCACAGAACACCTTTGAGTACAGTAAGGTCTAAATGAATGTGAATAAATATTGAAGGGGCTGCTTTTCAAAATGCCTGTTAATTTGGCAACTGTTCTAGACCAACCTGAATCGTATGCAATTAGATGGAGTTATCCGCTCTTCACAAAAGGAGCAGATGTACTCAGTCCTGAACTAAGACCTAACTCCAACCTTCTAAGATGCCAGGGGTTTTCATGTGTATTCTACTGTTTTGAGTTTTTCAATCCTACAGGACTTCCCAAAGGACCGAATCTTAAACTGAGACAGACATTCTAAGTGTTTGGTAACATAACATTAAATCATAAAATCATAGATCGTTAAGGTTGGAACAAACCTCTAAGATCATCAGGTCCAACTATAACTATCAACCCAGCATCACCACCATGGCTAAATATAAAATATTTAAGAAGCAATTTTTTTTTTCCCGAGAATGTGCTTCAACACTGAAAAAGCAACAGGAGGCTAGACAACACTAATTATATTTATGTCACATAAGGGAAGAGTCTGGGAAAGATGATGAAAATTAAGTTCATTAAGTCCAACAACAGTATTAAGACATTTTTGAGATAATGTTCACAGAGAGTTTAAAGTTGCATTTGGAGAGTGAAAATGTAATAAAAATGAGTCAGCGTGGGTTTGGGAAGAAGAAATTATGACAAACAATTCTGATTACATTTTTAAATGGAATAATGATTGCCTTACATAGAAGGAAGCCTAGTAGGCATTTTATAGATGGATTTTCAGGAAAGCTCTCAACAAGGTTTCACATGATGGATTACTGCATAAAGCCTTCTAAATATGGATTAGGGGCTGAATGCTTAAGATATCTAAGGAATTGCTTAGAAGATAAAAATGGAGGAATTAAGAGTGCATTTTTGTTCACCAAAGCTGGGATCTTTCACGGGAGTCCTTCTAGTGTCTTCAGCAGGACTTATATCAGGACTGTCATATGAAACAGAGGCACACAGGGCCCTTGACTGATGGCTGTGTGCTCTCATATTGATAATTTAGATGGTGCTATAATACAGGAGAGAGACATTTAAAATAGCTGACATGGGCTGTTTTAATACCATGTGGTGGAATATAATTCACGGGGCTCTGAAGCAGTTCTGGACACACTGGTACTGCTTTTAGCCTACTTTTACCAGGGCTCATAGGTAGACATTTGGAAGGGAGAAAGGGACAAAGCCAGGCTTGCCAGTGATAAGCAATGGGATGGCACACTGAAACTTGAGGGACTGAGTGCTACTAAGATCCCAGAATCAGCTCTAGCAGGTATTGGCTGCAATGAAATACACTTGAAATGTTTCTACATTAATGCACACAGCATGAGGAACAAACAAGAGGAGCTAAAGGCTTTGGCCCAGTCCCAGAGATGTGACATCATTGGTATAAGCAAAATCTGATGGGATGAGTCCTCTGACTGGAGTGTCCTGTTGGATGGTTACAGGCTCTTCAGGAGGGACAAGGAGGGCAGGTGAGGTGGGAGGGTGGTGTTGGATGTTAGGAAAAGGCTCTTCACCCAGAGGGTGGTTGGGCACTGGAACAGGTTACCCAGGGAAGTGGGCACAGCCCCAAGCCTAACGGAGTTCAAGAAGTATTTGGACAAGCTCTCAGGCACACGATGTGACTCTTGGGGATGGTCCTGTACAAGGCCAGGAGTTGGACTCAATGATCCTTGTGGGTTCCTTCCAACTCAGCATGTTCTCTGATTCTGTGAAATCAACTAATGTGAGATAACCAGGAATCTGTATCTATTCTAAAAGGACAATTCACACAGGGCTTGTAGGACTATTTTAAGAAATTTATATCTCTCTCCATTTAAGGTTTAGGCCAGTAGGCTATATCTCTGCTTCTTCAGTTAGATCTCTCTGGTGAAAGGTGTTCTTGGTCTGGCATGCAGAAGGAAGATGAATACTTTAAAACACTATATCTAAAGCTTATCAGAATAGGTCATTACCTTCCAATACAGCTAAGGGAACTAATTCATAGAGATCTGAAACCTGCCCCACAGGTCCACTGCAGAGCTCGGAACAGAATTAATGTATAAAGCTGGATACAATGCCCCATTCACTACTCTAATTAGAAAATTATATCAGTTTAAGAATGATGAATGATACAGGCTTGAAGATGATAAGAGAATTGTGCACATTTGACATATAGCTGCATCTCCATAATGAAACTGATCTTGTGAGAACTTGGTGTGACTTAAACTTGCCAAAAAAATTTAAGTGATGACACAATATTGTTGAACTACCTAAGAACTTGTACCTAAGGTACAAATTTTGGAAGTTTTGAAGAGATCTGAAAGAAAGAAATCAAATTATCACTGTAACATGTTCAATAGTTTTTACACAGACATAGGAAGTAGCTTTCATTTCCCTTCTGAACTTATATTTTGAGAAGCTGCAAAATGCAGCAAAGTATGTGGGAGTGTCAAAATTCCTTTGGTTTCCCTTATGGGGTTCTGAGCATGTTGGCATACCATGAAACTTGTGCAGGCTTTTTGAAAAGGAATTAACTTTACGAAAAAGTGACTCTTGGTTAATCTTCTTGTTTGCCTTTTTCAGTTACTTCTTTAAAGGTGTTGGGTAGTTTGGGGATAGTTTTGGTCTGAAAATATGTTTTGGTCTATTAAAATACTTTACATCTAGAACAGGTATTTTGGAAATCTGAAATCTAGCATTTCCTAAAATATAAAACAGGGATTATTGGGAGTAGAGGTGAATGGAGAATTGGCAGGTAACCACCATAAGAAATCAGGAAAATTTAGGGAGAAATTTGTCCAAAGTAAATTAACTTAGATCCTGTGTTGGGTTTTCAAGACCTGGTTTTTGGTA